>QEOT01005278.1:89068-117719 GCA_003123785.1 Pterocarya stenoptera | reverse complement strand
AAGTCCACCTGAGGCCTTTTTTTCCCACCCATCTATTGGCATATGATACTTCCAACTATTTTTTGTTGAATTCGTGGTATCACTTTGTTAAGCTAAATAATTTGATCAATAAGAATGAACAAATGGAGATATAGATACATTTCTATATATTGCATCGAAGGCAGCAATTGGTATGTGGGTTATTAGATACAACGTACTGGAAAAAGAACCCCCCGTGTGTATTTTGGATGAAGAGTCTCTTTTGAATAACCCCTCCTCTGATGTTCATAATTTACGCTGAGCTAGTTGCAAATTGATTGTGCAGGTGAAATCCAATTAGTCAATCAAGCAAATACTAAGTCCATAAAGAACATCAATCGGCCTCAATCATTTCATTACAAAACCCATCCCAACAAAGAGAAGTGCTAGGCTCGCTAACAAATCTAGAAAGCTCAGCAAACAGATTGTAAAGCTCCTTTTACTATATAGATTTGAATTAACATGTCACAACAATACACGAGTTTGTAAAATTGTTTCTAACTAAACATTTCTCTTAAAACAACTAGCTAAAGGAAATCTGCTAGCAGCCAATTACTAAATGAATTTTGTCGAGGCTATTTGGGAAAAAGTTCGCTATCACAGCTCCAAGGTCCAATTTTACATGCATGGGTTCTCAAACAATCTCTAATAGGCCCTATTATTGTCAAAGCAAATGAAATTTATACATCCTCCATATTCTGATCGTTATCATGGTCTCCTTTGTAATATTCATCATCACGTTGGATCTGCTTATCTTGAGTGTGTTCTGAAAAGAAAAGAAAAAAAAATCAATCGAATGACAAATATAACAAGCTGAAAGAAAATTTTCGTTTAAACCCTCAAAGTCATAAAAAAAAGTGTTTGATGACTGGAGCATGCTTAGTGCCACTAGGATGCATGGGATTTCTTGATTTACTCACGATCCACGCGCTCATCAGGGTTTTGCTCATCTTCATCAAAGTCAGGAATGTAAAAGTCGGGTGGAACCTGCAACAGAAAAAAGCATTTGCTCAGTAAAATAACTTAGTTACTGCCATTCCAAGCATTATTAATCTGCCAAGTCAACTAATAGTCTACCATAAAAGAGCTGAAAAATATCCATGAGGGTCAATATTACAACCTTGCACCCGAATTACCAATCATTTTGAATGTGCACTTGAAACAGTAGAAAATTGAAATGCACGACTTAAACTACCAATAGGTTTCAATGTGCACATTCCAGGTACCATTAAAATGAATGGAAAAATAAATCGCGTGACAATCTTTATGTGTATTCTAGAATGTACAACCAATGTCAGAAGACTAACTAAACACAGTTGCACATATCAAGCGAGGTAATGTGAACAATGAAATTTACCTAAATGCTTATGCTAAATCAAATACAATATCAAGAATATGTTGCTTGTCCTTTCCCCCTTATCCATACATTGTTCGAAAAAGAATGTTGGTAAAATTTAGCATTCTATGTGGCTTTTGGAGCTGAGATTATTTAAGCATAATCAATCATAACCTCAACAAAGAATCAATTCGGCTAGCTACAATGATGCTTACTGATAATTTAAAAAAAAAAAAAAAAGCATATTCAGAGAATCATGGGATACATGCAAATTATAAAAGAGCATCAAATTAACATACCATTGGGAAGTTTGTATCAAGAAGAACTCCGGTTTCCACCGCCTAACATCGACCAACATTCTCTTTTGTATATCCCCCACCTCCAGTTACTTGCACTAAGAAGTGTCTCCCTGTAGTTCTGATGTATGACGCTAATGGGCTGTGTCTATTATTGGTGAAATAGAAACACACTAGTAATGGCAAATTAAATTTCTTCACAAACCTAACGCATTCGGCATGCCCTGTAAGAAGCATCATGATGCCATACACAGATTATTTATGCCTAACCAGAAAAAAAAAAGATAAAAAAATATCATGTATGCCTAACCCTAGAATCACATATTATTTACCCTCCCGCAGATTTGAGGGCTTCGCGTTGGTGGATTGAGGGTTGGTGCGGCCATGATGGTTTTTGGGACTGAGGGCTTCACGTCAAATGACTTAGGGATCGAGGGGCTTGGGGACTGATCTGCTCGAGAGGGCTCGCGTCGTGGTGGGGAGGGCTTGCGTCATAGTGGGTTTGTTGCTTGAGATGAAATGCTGAGATCGAAGAAGACGAAGTAGGGGCGGCGAAATGAGAAGACACTCGAAGAAGAATGAGGGCTGAGAGGATCAGAGGATTTCATCTACATGTGAAGGTTGAGAGACTAAGAGCGTGTGTGTAAGTGAGCCCAGTCCAGTCGTGGTTTAGTGGGGAGCAGGTCCACACGTCAGGTGTGTGTCGGCTGCAGCCAACAGTAGGCTGATGTTAAGATTTTTCCAATATTTAAAGAGAAACGCTACGCAACTTCCTACTTTTATCACACACCACACCACACCGCACGAATTTCTAACAGCTTTCTTTTTTATTATATTTCATATTGAAATACTTCAAAGTTCAAGGCATACGGGTACAGCTTTGACTTGAATTTCTCTCCCATTCATTTCTACCTCTGAATGCCTTCAAAACTTCCGTACTCCCCCATACTTTTTCTTTACCTTCTCCATTCAATCTCAAACCCTTACCTAAGTACCTTCCTCCCTCTAATGGCTATAAATTCTACTCTAGAACCATCAGAAGCACTGAAGTATCAGGTATATCCTTGAAGACAAACCCCCTCCATATTCTTTCTTATATTTTTCTTTCCTCGCTGCATGTTTCGGCATTTCAATGCTTACTTGCTTGTTTTTACAGACATGCATCTTGAAGGTTTCTCTCCACTGTGAAGGTTGTAAGAGGAAAGTCAAGAAAGTTCTACAGAGCATTGATGGGATATATTGAACAGAAATATGAAAACCCTTTTAGCATTTCGCTGTTGAGAAAATGAAGTAATAGAAAAATATATCACTTGAAACGCTTAAATCCAACACCTTTTCTGTTTTTGAGTAACTTGTGGAAACGAAAACATATAAAACATAACTGAGCTATACAGAACTATCCGACTTAATGCAGGCAAGTTTTTCTCTTTTGTGAAGCCCAGAACAGAAAACATTACGGCCTTTAAGTTTCATTGTTCTTTCGTTCGATTTTCTAGTCATCCAAACAGTGTTACAAACATATAATCTGGGAGATACATCTCTGTACACTCGTTTACGGAATTCTCTTTTGTTGCAAAGAAAAAGAAAGGGCAAGAAGGTAAATCCCAACCCTTCATGTCAGCAATCGTGCCAGTGCTGCAATAGGAATAGGATAAAATAAAAATTGTCAGGAATTCGTGTGGTGTGTGATAAGATTGGGAGGCTGTGTACCTTTTCTCATGTTTAAATATTAGTTAAATATAAATATTTTTTAATTTTTAATTTTTTATCTAATCATTATCTAATTATTATAACTTTCATAAATTTCTAAACGAAACATAAAAAATAATTTAACTTTTTTAATTTTAAAATAAAAATAATATTAAAAAATATATTCTAATAATATTCTAATTTTATAATATCTTTATTCAACTTTTTTTTCTTATTTATCAAAATCTCATAAAACATCTAATATGAACCCGCAGGAATGAAATCTCTTGAACCCACAATCAATTTAAAAACTCATCTAAGAAAGTTAAAATCAAGTCAATGGATGGAGAATCTAGACCCGTTGAGAACTCTTTTTATGAATCCAGATTATATTAAAATCTAGACCCGTTAAAGAATCTGCCTCAAGAACCCAAATGACAAAGAGGAATGCTACAAAAGTTGTGATTTGCCTTTGATAAGATCAAAAGTTTATTCAAGAATAAGATAAGATAAACTCAACTCACAATAAATAAATTCATCAAATTTCATAAACTTCTTAATATGATGCTACAAAGAGTATTTAAACCAAAACCTAATTAAAACCCTAAATAAAATAAAGCCCTTTGTTCCAAAAATATCCCGAATGAATAGTGTCGCGGCTATAGTAACTCAGCTAGAGTACTTCTTTAAACCCTAATTCCTAAAAAGTAACTTTCCAAATAAGCCATTAGCCAAAATACAAGGCCTTCCCAAAAATCCTAATTCAACAAAATAATAACTTTTCCAACATGCCATTGAACGGACGCCCTCTTAAGTCCTTCTCATAATAAACCCAATTATTCTAAACTAATAAAATAAGTCATTTAAATGAATTAAACAAGTTGAAAGCCTTCAAGTGACCAAAGCCTTTAAGTCATGTTATTGCCCTCTACCATAATTTGTATCAATGTGTGATGCCCCCAGATTCCGCTTAGGATCGGACAGACATTCGAAGCGTCGGGACATGCAATACAAGGTTACTTACCCCTGTTCATGACATATAAGATGCAATGTTCCTAACATGCATATAGCATTATGCAATATTCGCAACGGATAATTTTTTTTTTCTTGAGCAATACTATGCACCAAACTTATAATATCCCAAATAGTTAAAACGTAAACCATGCATACTTAACAAAATAAACATCCACAATTACAGTACGGTTCACAGAAGACTGTAATCTCAAAACAACAGACACCTGACTCTATAATTACATTGCCAAAATACACTAATAGGCTAGTTCGTTGAGTAACTCGCGCAACTCAACTAACAAAGCCGGAATACTATCCAAAGACCTAACTATAGAGGCTGCAAACTGCGCGTTGCGTTTAGTCAACCTCCTTCAGTCTGCCAATGTCTGCTCCCTGCTCTGATCCTGACACATCGCCTACCATTCGGGGGGAATGGTAGTTGGGACTACCATGGTGAGATTTGATTATAAATCTCAGCAAGTTAACAGGAAACTTCTTCACAGGTTAATGATGCATGCATGGCAGTAAAATCATGAATGCATAATTAAAATCAATAATAACATAGCATAATTTGTCATAGCATGGCGTGAGATAATAAGCATAACGTGACTTGACAGAACATGGCATAAGCTAACATAACTTGAACTGAAACTGAAACTGAAACTTAGCTTGACATGACATAGCATGTACGTAAACTTAAAACACAACATGGACTAGCAACATAGCATGAATGTGAACCTGAAACATAACATGGACTTGAAACATAGTATGAACGTGAACATACATAATTTGAACATGAACTTGAAAATAACATAAACGTGAACTTGAAACATGACGTTAACGTGAACATGACATAACATGAATGTGAACTTGAACGTAACATGAACGTGAACATAACTTGACATGAACGTGAACTTGAAACATACCATGGACTTGAAACATAGCATAAACGTGACATAAACTTGAAACTTGACATGAACGTAAACTTGAACATAATATAACGTGAAACATGACTTGAACGTGAAATACATGAACTTGAAATCTTATTCAATAGACTTAATCATTTAACTGACCATACGGGTGCTACACAGGTCCCTTTGAGCCGTGTGTTCCTGCCGATTACCGCATCACAACACAGGTATCTATATCAGCTGTGAGTGCGTTAATACGTACTTTACAGTTGTTGTGGCCCCATGTATTCTACGTGTCAAACTTGCTGTGAATACACGTAAAATAAAGTATGGTTCTATTGGCGTTAGTACCTGGTGCGCTCCGGTGACCAGCTAGTTAGACCCCATTCGCAACCTGTTGACTGTACTTCGTCAACCCAGAAAATTTCACACCTATTTAAACACTCCAGAGTGAACAAAGGAGTTTCACTAGGATATTACCCCATCTTAGCGCTTAGGGTTGTGATTGACATGAATAACTTAACAAGACTGACGAGACAGGATGACATGAATACGAAAAGACAGAAGTCCTGACGTAGTGTAACGTGACATGAACATAAGATGACTGACATGACATACTTTGGGACATGAGTGTAATAGACAACATTTCATAACATGGCATACGTGTAACAGATAATATTTTGTAACATGGCATAACATGTGACAGTAAATATTTCGTAACATGGCATAACATGTGATAGTAAATATTACGTGATATGACACACATGTAACATATGGCATACATAATGTGACATACTTGCAACAGATAGTAACGTGACAAAATATATTATATAACAGATAAGTATTTCTTGACAGAATAATCATGTAACAGATAAACATGTAATGACATGGCATATATAACAACATAAAAGCATAAACTGTAGTTTCCTCACCCATCACACATACACAGTAAACTGATAGTAAGTTAAGAGCTAACTTACCTCGATCGTCGCGTTCTATGAGAATAAAGCGCGAAACACAAGAAACTGTAAGAGAGTATTCTAAAAGTTAGAAATTTAATTACTAATAATTAGAAATGTGAAAAGAGATAATTTATAGTAAAATTACTATTTTATCCTCTACATGTGGGAAAATGATTATTTTACCCATATAACTTAAGGATTTTATATCCTAATTTCAAAAATTACCAAAATTTATATTCCTCATGTAAATTTTGTCTTAAACTCAAATATCAACTCAGAAAAATTTAAAACCATACACAACTATTAAAACTCTATAGGTCTGAAACTTACATGGGCTATATTTCCCTTGATTTGTTGCAATTCTTTCAAATTTTAAAAACTTATGATCAAACCAAATTTTTACAACAAATATCTTTCTATCCTAAGTTTAAAACACACATAAAATATCCCTTAAGAAAAAGCTAATTATCAACACCAAACTCTTTTATAAAAAGATCCAAACTTTTTAACAAAAGTAAACCTTTAAATCACTAATTTTAACCTTAATAAAAACATCTCTAAGAATTTCAAAAAATCAAATCTTACTTCTAACATATTCACAACATCATTCTAAGATAAACCATACTTTAAATCATCAAACAAAAGTCATCAAAAATCACAAAACAACACTTAAAATTTTTGGTTTTACACTTAGTCCAAAAACAGAAACTTTTCTCTAAACTAGCTTTGATAAATCTCTTGATCCATGACTTAAAGACATGTTATCTTCAAAATAAAACATCACATGGTTTAAAAATGTATCCTAAAGAAGATCCAACCATCAAACTTAAAATCACATGGCTAAAACTCAATAAAACATGGATCTAACTCAACAACATCAAATCTTAGGCCTAACCAAAATCTTCTTGTATAGAAAAATCATATCTTTGGAAATAATACTAAATATCTTTAAAATAATATCCTAACATGAAAATAAGAGACTTAGAATCATCACATAAAAATATCAAAGCCTTTGGAGTAAGATTAAACCACGAAATATTCAAACTTTCCCAAAACAGAAACTGTTTTTCCACTTCCAGTTTTCAAGTTTCTAGATCTAAGGAAATCTATCATCAAAAGCTTTAGTCATGCAATAAAACCTCAATGAACATTCATAAACACATGCTAAAAACACTCCATAAACTTTTCGGACCAAGATATGTCCATTAGCTTGGTCAAAAACTCCAAAACATAACATACTCTCCAGTTTCACGCCCAGAATGACCTTTCCATGGTTAAAAATACTTTTGACCAATAAAATGAGCATGGAACGAGACAATAATATATCCATGGAAACTAAACTCAAAGACTAACAACTTTTATGAAGGAATTATTATGCTAAAATACTTACAAAGGGTTGAAAATCTCCACGTAAAAAGCTACATAAATTTGCCCGAGAGAGCTCTTCTGAGTTTCTCTCTAAGAACGGGATGAAGAAGTGATGAAATGAAAGGAAGGGTACCTTGCACGAATCTAGACTTCTGGAGGGTGAAGTTATGAGTTTGAATGACCCTTGATTAGAGGTGGCTATGTGACATAAAGTGGAGAATAGAGAGGGGAAAAGACTGCCTGCAGCAGCTGTGAGATATGGGGGTTAATGGGGTGGATTTCTGCTTCACATCAAGGCACTATTGGGTGCAGCCAATGGCAGTGGATGGTCTGCCATGTGGGGGAGGAAACTTCTTCAAGAAGCTTTGCCAAGGTGGCCAAATTCGTGAGCCTTGGTGGGCCTCAACCAAGTGGGCTTCAATTTAGGATTTAAAGGGGGTTTGGTTAAGGTTGAGGTGCTATCAAGCCCAAAACCAATTTTTCTTAGCCCAATCAAATTTTCAAGATTTAAAAGGTTCATAACAAGAATTTGAGAAATTAATAGCATGTGGAAGTGATTTAATCAAGTGATTAAACACAATGCTAGAAATCAGATTAAAAAGGGTTTGGAGGCAAACTTTAGGGTTTGGGAAAACCGTTTAGGGTTTCGCTTTCAACCAAGCTTTTGGGGTTTCAATTAGATTCCAACCATTTAAGGTTTCACTAGGGTTGAAACCCTCTTTGATTTGGCACAAAATTGATTGATCAGATGAAAAAGAATAGGGTTTCGCTTAAGTGGCATGATCTCAAATTTTGATTCCTTCATAATCCAACTCATGGTTCCTCTTTGTGCCAAGTGTCTAATACTATTCACTAAGTGTGGCTAAGATCTTGCCAAGTATCCAAATAAAACTTCTCTAACCTAATTTGGACATTCCACACTGTGATTTCGAAAACACTGTACTTGGTGCGCATATCGAGATTACTATTCACTCCAAAAAAATACATAATAAACTTAGTATTGAAAAATCTTAAATATTCATATTAACCTATAGTGAAAATCGTTTATCGAAATTCAACCCCGAAGTACACCTAAAAATAAAATCACAGTTTCAAACAGGTGTTTCGTCCGAAATTATGAAAATGGGTTAATACGCCATAAAATCCTAAATAAACAACTGAGTCTAATGGCGTAGACCATAAAGTATTCTGACACTTCTAACTATCTCAAATAATTCAACTCATATTTCTAGCACCATAGTGAGTGATAACACTGACTATGTTGATAGACTAAAACCTGCGTGATTGGTCGATTGGTGAAAACTTATGGGGTCTTCACGAGGTTTCTAAAGTCAATAGAAATTCCACCAATGAATTTCTAGTGGGCTGTTACAAAATGAATCAAAACTATATCTTCATCCTTCAAGCCCATTTTGAATGTTGGGCTCTTGCTAGACTCATCCCAAGTGGTTTGCACCAATCATTGCATTGCCTGATTGATCTTTTTGGCTCTTGACCTTATAATTGGCCCATCTGAAACTTGCAAAGGATGTTTAAGACTAGGTCCATCTGTCTATCATTCCCCCTCTCCTCAAAAGGATTCTACCTCGAATCTCCACTTGCATCAAAGGAAAAAAGGTCAGTAACATTGAAAATAGCAGAAACATGATACTTACTTGGAAGATCCACTTGATATGTATTATCATTAATTCGTTCAAGAATTTGGAAAAGTCCATCCAAGTTACTCCTGTCATCAATAGGTAAAGGCATTAAATCTAAAGGAGTAAATGGATTAAGTCTTTAAACAATTTCAAAGGGTGAAAATTTAGTAGTAGTATGAAAATTCTAATTATATGTAAACTCAATGAATATCAAACAATACTCCCACAAATGTTCATGAAACACATTTAAAGTCTTCTTTACACCAAAATGACCACTCCAATTATATGCAAACTCAATGAAAAGCAAATGATACTCCTTCAAACGTTCATGCAACACGTCTAAAATATTCATTACACCAAAATGACTACTCCAATTTTATGAAAACTCAATGAAAGGCAAATGCTAGTCCTGCAAACATTCATGAAACACGTCTAAAATCTTCTTTACACCAAAATGATCCATCAAACCAAATCCATGCACAAGCAATTCATGCATAAGACTAGTAGGCTCACAGGTCTATTCTCTTTAAACAAATACCAATCTAGTCTATAGAACTGACCAAACGATGTTTTCTCACGTACTCTATACACCTTAGCCAAGCCATCATCATTAACATACAATTTCTTATCATATTCAAGTCTTAATAACTTTGCATCTAAAATGATGAAAGGGACATACTTTCTTGCTAAAGCATCAACCACAAAATTTTTCTTAGCTTGTGTGTACTTGATTACATGAGGAAATGTCTCAAGGAATTGCACCCACTTTGCATGCATTCTATTCAACTTACCTTGTCCCTTCAAGTGCGTCAAGGACTCATGTTCTTCAAAGAGAGGTCGGGTAGGGATTGTCGCACCTGGCATGAAATCAATGTACTGCTCTATCTCTCTAATAGGTGGCAATCCACTAAACATACTGCTAAGAATCATGATCTCATATCCCTGCAACAAAAAACCAACAACACTAGACAAAGAGTCGTTAAATTCGTTAGTATAAAAGTTTGCCTTAGAATAAAAATTTATTTTTGTTTTTCCGTTTCTCTCTGCAATCTCTCGTCCTTTTTCCTCTCGTGGCTCCACTCTTTTTTCTTGATTCTCAGCCATCTCTCTATTTTCTTTTTTACTCTCTCTTTCTCTTGATGTTTCGGCCTTATTCTCTTTTTTCCTCTATCTCATTTTCCTTTTCACTCTCATTTTTTCTTTCACTCTCCTCTTTTTCTGAACTCTCGGCCTCACAATTGTTTTTCAACACATTATCTCTTCTTTTTTTTTTTCTTTTTTTTTTTTATCAATCTCACTTTTCAGCTCTGATTGGTCCTCATGGACCTGTGTTGGAGTTAAAGGAGCAAGTTTGATTGTTTTTCCATCATTTTTAAAACTGTAAATGTTCTTTAACCAATCGTGGATCACTTTCCTATTATATTGCCACAGCCTCTCCAACAAAATATGGCCAACATGCATAGGCACTATATCACAAAGCATCACATCCTGGTATTTTCTAATTGAAAAAGAAACTGGCACTTGTTTATTTACCCTAACCTCCCAACAATCACTCAACCACTGCAACATGTATGGTCTAAGATGTTTCAAGGTAGGTAAACTCAATTTCTCAACAAAAGTAGTGCTAACCAAATTAATACAACTCCTCACATCAATGATCATACTACATACCTTGTTATTGATGTGGTATCTAGTATGAAAAATGTTCTTTCTCCGCTGCTCTGTATCATCCATTCTAATTTGTGTATTGAGAGCGCGCCTAGCAACAAGAGACTCACTATACTCTTCATTCTTATACTCATGTTCAATACTAGACTCACACCTCCTTCTATCTCTCATGCCTTGTAGATTTCTAATTACCGCTTCTTGATGATCCATCATATCCCTCACTTCACCTAACACCAAGTTCAACCGCTCAAACTGTTGTTGTATAACTTGCAATACAAAGGATGAGTTATCTGCCATCCCCTTTGGTGATTAGTCACTCCTATGAGACATCGTAATGTGCTGCACAAAAAGAATATTAGTGGAAAACCTCACACACTTGCTTATGTGTTTACACTCAAATAATGGCACTCCACTCTTATTTCACTCTTAATTGACTTTTTCCCGATAATAGTTTCACACTCTCTTGCTTTTTACTTCAATAGTTTTCCCGCTCAAGTTCTTTAAGAACTAGTTGAGCTAAATCAAGATAATACAACCTTGTATTGTTCCAACTAGTAATATAGACCCATGAAACAAGAACAAGAAATAGAGAAGGAATAAAATGACACAAGATTCAAGAAATTTATACAAGGGAAAGAGTAATTATAAAACAAGATACCAACTAGAAAGATGTATTCAGCCCTTTTGTTGATAAAGCTCAATTAACAAATGTCTTTATTTCTCTGTGTTGTCACTATGTAACAACCTTTGAATATGCTCCACTTTCTTCCTTTTTTTTCGATTTTTTTTTTCAAATTTTTTTTCTTTTCCTTTCCTTTATTTTATTTTATTTTCTCTAATTCAATCACAAACATCAATATTCAATTGTGAAAATCAAGCAATTGAATTTAAACACACAAGAATTGACAATGAAGTAGAAGATAATCAATAGAATGACACTTCAAGCAATTGATAGACTTAGAGATGCAAGAAATCCTAGAATTTTGAAACCCTAGGTGAGGCAAATTTCAGCCAAACCAAAAATCCTAAGAATTTCAGCAGCCTACTTTTTGTTTTTTTTGCAACCCTAGAACAATGAAGCCCTAGAATTAAATTTAAAGATGCAAGAATTAAAAGATAGAATTAGACCTGATTGGAAACCTTGCTCTAAATATCAAATGATATGAACCCGTGGGAATAGAATCCCTAGAACCCACAATCAATTTGAAAACTCACCCAAAAAAGCCAAAACCAAGTCCATGGATGCAGAATCTAAATCTGTTGAGAACTTGCTTCAAAAACCCAGATTATATTAAAATCTAGACTTGTTGAGAACCTGTCTCAAGAACCCAGATTACAAGGAGGAACGCCACAAAGGTTGTGATTTGCCTTTGATAAGTTTAAAAGTTCATTCAAGAACAAGAGGAGATAAACTCAACTCACAATAAATAAATTCATCAAATTTTATAAACTTCTTAATATGAGGCTATAAACAGTATTTAAACCAAAACCTAATTAAAACTCTAGCCAAAATAAAGCACTTTCTTCCAAAAACACCCTTGGATGAATAGTGCCGCAGCTATAGTATCTTGGCTACAGTACTTCATTAAACCCTAATTCCTAAAAAATAATTTTTCAAATAAGTCATAGGCCAAAATACAAAGCCTTCCCAAAAACTGTAGTTCAACAAAATAATAGCTTTCCCAATATGCCCTTGAATAGGCGCCCCCTTAAGTCCTTCTCATAATAAACCCAATTATTCTAAACTATTAAAATAAGTCATTTAAATGAATTAAACAAGTTGAAAGTCTTCAAGTGGCCAAAGCCTTTAAGTCATGTTATTGCCCTCTACCATAGCTTGTATCAAATGAATCAAAACTAGATCTTTATCCTTCAAGCCCATATTAAATATTGGGCTCTTGCTAGGCTCGTCCAAAGTGGATTGCACCAATCCTTGCATTGTTTTCTTGATCTTCTTGGCTATTGACCTTGTAATTCGCGCATTTGAAATTTGCAAAGAATCTTTAAGATTAAGTCCATCTTGGTGCCCATCAAAATCTCATCTCATCTGTGTAACTAAACGAGGCCTAAAGCTTATATTTACCAGCTAGATTAGATGAATCTCTACGTAATGTACTTGACAACTTGTCCCTCCTTGTTTTTAGAAAAATGTTGTCGTGCTCACTACTATCTAAAATTACGGCTTAGATAGTTTTTTTACGTGATTCTACTATGTGATTTATTAAAAAAAAGTTAAAAAAAAGAGAGAAAGAAATACAAAGTAGTAAAAGGAATCTAAGATTTTAGTCTTCATTTTTTATATCTTTAGATGCTTTTTTGTTTTGAATATGTTTCTTTTGTTTTGTTTTTTATTTTTATTTTTTTTTTATTTTTTTTTTATAGTAAACCACGTGGCACCACATGGTGGTATCACGTCAAGAGGGTCACCTGAATGGCAAGCTTTAGATGGTGTTATTAGGAGGTAAATCCTCCTCACCCATGAAGCGTACCAGCCTAGCCCCATTAAAGGGTCATCTTTGATAAACAAGTGGGAAGAGAGAAGGAGAGAGGAAAAATGGACAAGGAAAAGAGAGTGTGAGAGGGAAAAGAATGAGGTGACAAGAAAAAAGAGTAAAATGAGAAACAGGGGAAAACTAGTCAAACAAGCAAGTGAGATAAAACTGTCATTCCTCATCACTCCTAAGGCCAAGATAAAAAAAGGATAAGACCGAACGAGGGTGGGGACTTAGACTTCTTCAACTTCTTCAACCTCGCAATGGGAGTTGTGACGCCCCCATAATCTGCTTGGGATTGGATGAACTTTGAAGCATCAAGACATGCAACACAAGATTACCTGTCTCATTTCATGACAATTAAGGATTCAATGCATCTAGCAATATGTAATGTTTGCACTAGATACTTTTTTTTTTCTTTAAGCAATAGTATGTACCAGACATGTTATATCCCAAACATAAAGCATATTCCATAAACTGAATATAATAAAAGTTCAAGTTACAATGTACGTCCAAAATATCTATAATGATAACAGTACTGGAGACAGAGCTCCTTAGAGTACTAGTATTGGCTTGGGCAAATTTGAAGGTTGGCTAAAATTTAGATAATTTGTACTAAAAAGACCCCACATTAGATTTGGCATTTCTAAAATAATTTGGATTTCTGTTACTGTGATTAGCAAAATTTGAAGCACTAAATTGATTCACCAAAAGTTAAAATAATAATTTCTCACTCTAATAAAAATAATATTTGGTTTGTAATTAAGAAATTTAGATAAAATTTCTGATGAGTTTAATCAAATATTTTTTGTTATTAGTATTAAATGACTTTTAAAAATATGACTTTTTTAATATTAATTTAATTATAATTTAATTATTATTAATATTAAATTGGTAGAATTATAAATTGTGATGCAAATAAATTAAATAAAAAAATTATTAATTTAATAATATTTTATTATTATATAGAGAGTAAATGGCTAATCGAATGTGAGGATTGAATTTAAATAGAATAGGCAAATGTAAAAAGGTGTATATTGACTAAATTTTGAAGATGCATTTGGCCAAGCCAATGCTAGTGCTCTTAAGTATATGCAGAAGCTAAGGCAACTACTAGGCTAATCTATACAGTAGCTCGCGCAACTTGGTCAAAGATGCCATAATAGGACCGTCTCCATCTCTGTATAATCGACCGTCTCGTGTTGGTCATTCTCCGTTGTGTCCTGATCTTGACACATAATCTATCATTCCGAGGAAAATGGTAGTTGGAACTAACAAGTGAGATTTGATTATAAATTTCAACAAGTTAACAACCAACTTCAACTAACAGTATAAAGATGCATGAATGATAGTAAAAGATATGAATGCTAAGGTGAACATGAATAAGCGTGACATGACTTAACAAAAAGCATGACATGTACTGACATGACTTGAACTGACATAACTTGAATTGAACATGAAATAAAAGTTACGTGAAATTGACCTTGAAACTGAACGTGAAATTGAATATGAATTGAACTTTAATTAAACATGAATTGAAACTGCAACTGAATATGAATTGAACTTGAATTGGACTGAAACTGACCATGAGCTTGGAATCTTGTTCAATAATAACTTGATTAATAAATGTGAAATGTGGGTGCTAAACATGTCCCCTTGAGATGTGGGCCCTTGCTGATACTGCATCACATCGCAGGTATTTGCACCTGCTATGAAAAAAGTAATGTATGTATCCCGTGACAGGTATCTGTGCCCGCTTGAAAATGTGGGTGGCACCATCGGCGTTAGTGCCTAGCTTCGCTTTGGTAATTAGTTAATTAGGCCCCATTTGAAGCTTGTTGTCAGTACTTTGTCAACTCAGAAAATTTCATACAAGTTTAAACACTGCAGCTTGAACAATGGAGTTCGACTAGGATATTATCTCATTCTAGTACTTGGGGTCGTGATAAACGTAAATGACTTGACTCATGAGAAAATATTATTTTCAAGACACTTTGTACTTGAGATATGACATGATGTGAAATAAAATGATTGATAACATGACGTAACATAACATGACATCTATGTAAGATGAATGACATAGTATAAAATGAAATAGATAAACATTTTGTGACATGACGTAATGTGAAACAGATAACTTTTTGTGACATGACATAACATGTAATAGAGGAACAGTTCATGACATGACATAATGAATAACAGATAAAAATTTTGTGACATGACATAATACGACATATTTAAGAACATAAGAACATAAATAATTGTTCTCTTACCACCACAAATATATAAATATCCTAAAAGTAAGTTAGAGGCTAGCTTACAGTGAGCGTAGCGTGATGAAATAAATGAGTGAATAAACGGGATGTAACAGCCCACTAGAAATTCATTGGTGGAATTTCTATAAGCTTTAGGAATCTAGTGGAAACATCATAAGTTTTCACGATTTGACCAATCGCGTAAGTTTTAGTCTGTCAGCAAAGCTAGAGTTATCGCTCACTATGGTGCCAGAAGTACGATTTTATTTATTTGTTTGAAAATGCAGTTTGCTTATTTCGAGGCACTTCAAGATTGAATTTCAATAAAAGAATTGTTTATGAGTATTTAGGATTTTACAGGGCAAAGTTTAGGTTTCACTTTCTGAAAGTGAATAGTAACCTCTATAGTAGCATCTAGCGTGGTGTTTTCAAAATCACAGTGTGAAATATTTAAACTAGGTTAGAGAAGTTTTATTTGGACACTTGGTAGGATCTTATCCACATCTGGTGAATAGTATTGAACACTTGGCACAAAGAGGAACCATGAGTTGGATTATGAAGGAATCAAAATGTGAAATCATGTCACCTAAGCGAAACCCTATTCGTTTTTTATCTAATCAACCAATTTGTGTCAAACCAAAGAGGGTTTCAATCCTAGTGAAACCCTAAATGGCTGGAATCCAATTGAAACCCCAAAAGCTTGGTTTCGAAACCCTTAACGGTTTCCCCAAACCCTAAAGTTGGCCTCTAAATCCTATTTGATCCAATTTCTAGCATTGTGTTTAATCACTTGATTAAATCACTTTCACATGCTATTAATTTCTCAAATTCATGTTATGACATCATTATCCAACTCTTTAAACCTTTGAATTTTGATTGGGCCAAGAAAAATTGGTTTTGGGCTTGATAGCATCTCAACCCATAACCAAACCCTTTCTAAACCCCAAATTGAAGCCCACTTGGTAGAGGCCCACCAAGGCCCATGAATTTGGCTGCCTTGGAAAAATTTCTTGAAAATGTTTCCTCCCCTACATGGCAGGCCATCCACTGTCCTTAGTTGCAACTAAATAGTGTGATATGAACTCGTGGGATTGGAATCCCTTGAACCCATAATCAATTTGAAAACTCATCCAAGAAAGCTAAAATCAAGTCAATGGATGGAGAATCTAGACCCGATGAGAACTCGTTTCAAGAACCTAGATTATATTAAAATCTAGACCCATTGAAGAACCTGTCCCAAGAACCCATATTATAAGGAGGAACGCCACAAAGGTTGCGATTTACCTTTGATAAGTTCAAAAGTTCAATGAAGAACAAGAGGAGTAAAACTCAACTCACAATGAATAAATTCATTTCATAAACTTCTTAAAATGAGGCTACAAAGAGTATTTAAACCAAAACCCTAATTAAAACCCTAGTCAAAATAAAGCTCTTTCTTCCAGAAACATCCCTGGATGAATAGTGTTGCAACTACAGTACTTCTTTAAACCCTAGTTGCTAAAAAGTAACTTTTCAAATAAGCCCTTGGCCAAAATACAAGGCCTTTCCAAAATTCCTAGTTCATAAGAAATAAGATATATGTGTGCCAAGCATCCTTAAGCCCACTTATTCTAAACTAATAAAATAAATCCTTTAACAAATTGAAAGCTTTCAATAACACTAGGTCCAAACAATAACTCTAAGTCATGTCTTCCACAGCTTGTATCAAGTGGATCAAAATTGATTTTCCTTCTTTCAAGCTCATCTTGAGTGTTAGGCTCTTGCTAACTTCATCCCAAGTGGATTACACCAATCCTTGCATTGCTTCCTTGATCTTCTTGACTCTTGATCTTATAATTGGACCATCTGGAACTTGCAAAGGATCTTTAAGACTAGGCCCACCTTGGTTCCCATCATTCTCCCTCTGCTCAAAAGGATTCAACCTCGAATCTTCACTTACATCAAAAGGAGAAAGATCAGAAACATTGAAAGTAGCAGAAACATTATACTCACCTAAAATGTCCACTTTATATGCATTGTCATTAATTTTCTCAAGAATTTAGAAAGGTCTATCTCCTCAAGGATGCAACTTAGTCCTTCTATGGGCTGGGAATCTTTCTTTGCGCATGTGAACCCAAACACAATCTCCTGGTTCAAAGATGATAAGCCTTCGCCCTTTATTGGCTTGGGAAGCAAACTTCTCATTCTTTTGGACAATTTGAAGCCGTACCCTCTCATGAGGTGACTTCATTAACTCCGCCTTCTTTTGTCCATCCAAGCTACTCCTGCCATCAACAGGTAAAGGCATCAAATCTAAAGAAGTAAGTGGATTAAAACCATAAACAATTTCTAAAGGAGAATATGAAATAGTAGTATGCATGGTCCTATTATATGCAAACTCTAATAAGGGCAAATGATACTCCTGCAAACGTTCATGCAACAAGTCAATGAATGGCAAATGATACTCCCACATGTGTTCATGAAACACATTAAAGTCTTCCTAGCACCAAAATGACCACTCCAACCATATCCAAACTCAATGAATGGCACGCAATACTCCCACTCATGGTCACGCCACATGTTTAAAATCCTTTTTAGACCATAATGACCCAAAAAATCACATCCATGCCCTAACATCTCACGCATAAGATTAGTAGTTTTACAAAGTTTATTATGTCTAAACAAATACCAATCTAATCTATAGCACTTACCAAACGATGCCTTCTCACATGCGCCATACACACTAGCAAAGTCACATCATTAGCAAGCAATTCCTTATGATATTCAAATCTCAATAACTTTGCATCTAAAATGAAGTAAGGACATACCTTCTTGCTAAAGCATACCCCGCAAAATTTTCCTTACCTTGTATGTATTTGATTACAGGAGGAAATGTATCAATGAATTCCTCTCACTTGGCATGCATTCTAGTCAACTTACCTTGTCCCTTCAAGTACTTCAAGGATTCATGTTTGTCAAAGAAAGGTCGTGTAGGAATTGTTGCACCTGGCATAAAATCAATATAATGCTCTATCTCTTTAATAGGTGACAATTCACTAAACACACCACTAGGAATCATTACCTCATATCCCTGCAACAAAGAGACAACAACACTAGGCAATGGTTTGTCAAATTTGTTAGTAGTAAAATTTGCCTTAGCATAAGAACTCTAATTACGCCCAAAGAATAACGCGGTAGTTGTAGCAAAACTTTGGAGTGTCGATTCCACATAGAGACAAATTAAAAGAATAGTAGAAGAATACAAAGAAACTAAGAAAAAATAGTAAATGATCAATGGAGAACAAAGATTAATTTTAAATGTAAATTAAAGTGAAGCAAAGTGATTAACGGAAAAAGTACTTAAATTTGACAAATAGTAGAACGTAAGGAATCCCTTGCACAAATCCGGTATTTTAATTATTCTTGATTCATTGGATAACTCAATTGGAAACTTAATTCTCAAAATTCCCAATCAGAAGATATAGATTTATAAACCAAGATTAAAACAAATATAACCCTTTGAAAAATCATTCGCCACTTTTAAAATACGTAAATTATTATCACTATTGAGAAAATCCTACGACGACAATATAATTTGGGAGCGATATTGCAGCAAAGAATTAAATCAATATAGATAAATAATTGATCTAAACATAATCAAAGAACTAAGCCATTCAATAGAAAAAGCATGACTGAATCCATAAACAAAATAAATTCTATGATTATTCGGAGAAGAGAACATCAACGATGAATTGAGAATAATAAAACAAAAGAGTTTTAGTAATTGAAAATCAAATACATAAATCAAAAATAAATTACAAATACCATCTAATGTGCAAGTTCATCCCTAGCCCTACTTGAGAATTTAAGTACCCATAAATATAATGGACAACAAAAATCTCAAGAGAAAGGTAAAGCAAACGGCAGACATGACAATTAAATTCCTCCATTCCTTCCTCTCTTCAGCCTCCTAATGATATCCTTATATAGGGTAGGAAAGAAACCCTAATATCTTCATGATTCTCGCCTAGAACAATCGCCTAAATGTTAGGACTTATCTTGGTAGCCACGTACGCACTTCAAGAATTCGAATTTAGAAATTCGTATTAGAGACAAAGTCGTAGCCCTTTAAGTTAGCTTTCCAATGCATCTAGAATCGAATCAATCCGATATATGAGTAGAAAGTTACGTTCAAAATACTAAAGTATATCCAGGTAGTCTCCTAAAGCATGTTGGACTCTGACTATTTCTCTTGATCCGAATTACTCTTAAACCCCATCATTATCCTTATTTGAAGAGTCCTACACTCATTGAAAGTTCTTAGGTTGTTCCAATTCTTGCCCATTTGAAAGTCCTTTGAATTTGACCGGGTTTTGACTTACTCTTTTATAGTGCCTGAAATTAAACATAAAAATCTGCTTAGGAGTATCTCAAAATAAATAGAAACTCAATTTAAGAATACACATTAATTTCTATAATTTCTATTCATATTCTAGCATTATACTCCAATAATAAGGTATTTAGAGTGCACTTTCGTACACTCATCACACCCCCCAACTTACTCATTGCTAGTCCCTAGCAATTTTCACTCTAAAACGTCGAGATAGACCATATAAAATCACACACAAAGGCCACCAAGTCACACTTTCCAGATTCACATATCAAAACAATATGGAGAATTCAATAACTCTATCACAAGCAATCCACCTATAGCAATCCATAGAGTGTGTGTTCCAAATTATATCCATATAACCAGAAGCCCTGACACATGCAACATTAAGAACATCTCAAGTGAAAGGTTCAACTCCATAACTCACGGGTATAAAAGTGTTTCGTGTGAGGATTCTCTCTATGGAGTTGACAATGGGTGTATACACACTCTCATGGGGAATTAGGCAATTATGTACAAGCAACAAGCAAATATTGATCTTATGATAGGAACACTAATAAATGAGACTTCCACCACTTTTTCTAAAACCTTACTTAGGATCAGAATGGTCAACACAAAAAGTTGTAACGTGGCTTGGGTTCGGGGCTATATGAAAGAAAAAGATGAAAATGATTCAAAAACTTCCAAGTACATACAAAGGGAATCTTATTAAATCTCTCAATAAACCATATTTCTCACTTGATGTACTCTTCAACTTTTCAAATCATTGAATAATGCCTCTTTTTCTTTTTTTTTTAACTTGGTTTTTCATCAGTTTTTTTTTTTACTTGGTGAACAATTATGCCACCCTGGTATTTTGCTCTTTCTACCCAGCCTTGGTATTTTTGCCTTTGAAGCTCACCCACTTGAACACCTTGTAACTCATGTTCTTCTCCTTTCTCTCTCTCTCTCTCTCTCTCTCTCTCTCTCTCTTTATTTTTTATTTTTTTTTATTGAGAAGAAAAACAAATTCCACATTTAGTACATACTTGGAAGTAACAAGGATAGGGAAAATCAGTGTATAGGTTATACTCCAATGTGGAGAGGTATGGATGATGTGGGCATATGAAAAGAAAAAGCTACATGTGTTTATTGGCTCAGAGTTGACTACTAGGGGTCTCTGATGGAAAGGGTTAGCTTGAAAGGCTTAAACGTTGATCCTAAGTTGACCTTCGTCATATCCCAAGTATATCCACCATCTTACCACAAACCATGTAATGATATTTTCAAAAGAAGTGTCCAATTCAATAGATCAATGAATGCTTATCACAACTTACAGCATTTGTAGGCTCTATATCCTCTCCAAAACTCACATGAATGCTTAAGCAAAAGTGTTCTCTAGTTACATGTGTCAAACCACTATCTTACCACAAAACTTGGATGAAAGCATTAGGGGTTCTGTGAATGCTTTAGCAAAAATGATTATGGTGGGTTTGGTGAATTCACGAAGATGACTATGAATAAGAATGAGTACACATGTGAAAATTATGCACGTGTGATGCAAATTAAAAAAAAATTGACACATGAAAATATGCCACAGAGTTTTAACAAGCATTTTAAATACTAAATTTGCACCACCACCCCCCAACTTAAATAAAACATTGTCCTCAATGTTTAGGAATCAAATTTGAATGGGGAGTAATTAAAAAGAGTAGAATACACCTGATGAGTGACGTGAGTAGCTTGCCAAGCACCAAAGATGGTAATCTGAAATGACAAAATGAAATTAACCTACAAACAAAAACAAAGAAAACAACAGCAATAAAAAAGGAAAAGAGAGAAAATAAGAGAAAAAAAAATAAAACAAAACAAACAAAACAAATTAAGAAAGAAAGAAAAAAAACATACCTACGTGGTGTGGTCAAGGTTGATAGACCGGATCCACAAGTGGAATGTCTTCCACTTCCAAAACCTACCTATCAATTAATACTTTAAAGCATTGACCATTTACTTTAAAGATCCGACCATCCTTAGGATCTCCTATTTCTACTGCCCCATTTTCAAAAACATGTTTCACGACAAAGGGGCTAGTCCATTTAGACCGAAGTTTTCCTGGGTGCTTATAGAATCTAGAATCATATAAGAACACTCGATCATTAAGCTTAAACATTTTTCTCAAAATATTTTTATCATGAAACGCTTTCATTTTAGCCTTATAGATTCTAGAGTTCTCATAAGCATCATTTCTCAACTCCTTTAACTCGATCAACTGAAATTTTTTAATCTTATCCGCATTCAATTTCGAAGAAATACTAACAGGAGAAGTGTCACCTAGGCTAAGAAATGCATGCTTAAAACTTGAGGGCAGTGGCTTCAATTCCAATTTGGGACTATCCGTGCTTGAAGGAATTTGATTTTCACTTTTCTTAGATAGCTTCTCAAATTTTGGATGCAAAATATGTGGGCCATAATCCTGAAGTTCATCAAAAATAGCACAAACATCAACAACATAATATGAATCATTCATAGTATCAAACTCATAATTAACAAGAAAATATTCAATGGAATCAAAATTATGAGTTGTATGAACTCCCTTGTCTATGAGTGCGTCAATCATGTATGTTTGTTGACACTCATCATCCTCCACAGGCTGCTTACTGATGTGGAATATGTTGACCTCCATGGTCATGTTTCCAAAAGATAGTTTCATCAACCCATTCCTGCAGTTTATAAGTGCATTAGCCGTAGCAAGGAAATGTCTACCTAATATGAGAGGAATCTTAGAGTCGAACTCAACAACCGATTGAGTATCCAAAATTAAAAAATCAATAGGGTAGTAAAACTTGTCAATTTGGATCAAAACATCCTCAACTATCCCTCTTGGTTTCTTAAATGAACGGTTAGCCAATTGAAGTACAACAGAAGTGAGCTTAATTTCACCCAAACCAAGCTGCAAATAAATTGAATAAGGCATTAAATTCACGCTAGCTCCTAAATCTAGCAAAACTTGCCCAAACTCATGATCTCTAATGTCGCAAGCAATGGTTGGACAACAGGGATCCTTGTACTTGGAAGGAACCCTTTTTTCAATTAGAGCACTAATTTGCTCTATTAGGAAAGCTGTCTTCTTTACATGGTGCTTCCTCTTAACTGTACACAAATCCTTGAGAACATTTGCATAAGTAGGCACTTGTTTAATCATATGTAAAAGAGGAAGATTGATTTTTACCTGCCTTAAATTATCTAGGATTTCATTGTTAGGATCCATAGTTCGCTTGCTTGATTTTAAAGCTTGAGGGAATGGTACCTTAACAGGGCTCTTTGTCACCTCAGGTTTCTTGGGCAGCTCGGCATCACTTCTATCTTGATCATTTTTCACATCCTCTGATTTGTTCGTTGTTGGGATGTGTAATGACTTACCACTTCGTGTCAAAATGGCATTCACCTCCTTCAAATTTTCTTTCGCCATGTGTTGACTGTGGTGTGAGGACTGAGCTTGAGAAGAGAACTTACCTCGCTCATTCACACTCAATGAGCTTATCAATTTAAACACTTGGCTCTTTATCTCCTTATTTTCTTCCATAACCTGTGTCACCAAAGATTCAAACTTTTGGTTAGTCTTACCCTGTGCTTCAATAAACGCATGCAAAGTGTCTTCTAAAGGACTGCTAGAAGATGAAGGTGCATGATATGGTGTAGGATATGATCTAAGGGGTTGTGCAGGCTGCTGGTTTTCAGACTTCCAGCTAAAATTGGGGTGATTGTGCCACCCTAGATTATAGGTATCAGAGTAAGGTGTAAAAGGCTTCTTGTACATATCCAGGCATTATATTGTTCCTCATACACCCCTCTCATCTCAGCAAGTATGGGGTACTCTTGGGTGAGGTGATCTACCCCGCCACAAACAAAACATGGTCCAAAAGACTCTGCATGATTAGCCATATGTGTTGGCTTTAAGTCCTTATTCTTTAATACCTCTAGCTCCCTAGTGAGCATCTCAACCTTTGCCTTTAGGCTATCCTCTTCCTTGAGATGGTAAATTCCGCCACCATTTGGGTTTCCTGCAGGTTGTGACCTATTTGTGCTCTCAGTAGCACTAGGTCCAGTCCAAGTGTGAGCTTTTTCAGCAAGCTCATTGAGGTATTCTATGGCCTCATCATGATCTTTCTGTAAGAACTCACCATTACACATTATCTCCACAAATTGGCGCTCTCTATATGTAAGTCCCTCAGAAAAATAGCTCACTAAGCGCCAATTCTCATACCCATGGTGAGGACACATATTCAACAACTCCTTAATCTCTCCCAAGACTGATACAAAGTCTCACTATCCTTTTGTGCAAAGGTGGAGATTTACCTTTTTAAAGCGTTGGTCTTATGTTGGGGAAAGTATTTATTAAAGAAGACTTGAGTCATCTCACTCCATGACCCAATAGATCGAGGTCTCAGTGAGTATAGCCAACTCTTAGCTCTATCCTTCAAAGAGAAAGGAAAGAACTTAAGTCTTACAATGTCATCAGTTGCATTGTGATTATGAAAAGTCGCAACTACTTCCTCAAACTCCCTAATGTGCACATATGGATTTTCATTTTCCAAGCCATGAAAAGTAGGGAGTAACTGTATCATCCTTGTTTTAAAATCCAGTTGGCGAGTATTAGCTGGAAACATGATGCATGATGGTGTGACTGTGCGTGTAGGGTGGAGGTAATCCTGAAGAGTTCTAGTGGGTTCATCTTCGTGTTCACTCATTTCTTCAGGACTAGATGGATTGTCAAATAAAGGATTTAAAAAATTTGATCTTGACTCTGGCACAGGCCTATAAGCAAATCTACCCAAAGCGTCTCTATATCTATGCATGCAAGGTAACCAAATAATCAAAAGAAAAAAAAAATGCAGCAAGCAAAAAGAAGGAACGAAGTTACCGCCTTTACAAACTGCTGAAAAGAAAAAAAATCTAGTAATTCTTTTACCGTCTCCCCGGCAATGGCGCCAAAATTTGATTACTCCCAAAGAATAACACGGTAGCTGTAGCAAAGCTTTGGGGTGTCGATTCTACAGAGAGACAAATTAAAAAAATAGTAGAAGAATACAAAGAAACTAAGAAAAAATATTAAATGATCAATGGAGAACAAAGATTAGTTTTAAATGTAAATTAAAGTGAAGCAAAGTGATTAACGGAAAAAGTACTTAAATTTGACAAACAGTAGAGCGTCAGGAATCCCTTGCACAAATCCGGTATTTTAATTATTCTTGATTCATTGGATAACTCAATTGGAAACTCAATTCTCAAAATTCCCAATCAGAAGATATAGATTTATAAACCAAGATTAAAACAAATATAACCCTTTGAAAAATCATTCGCCACTTTTAAAATACGTAAATTATTATCACTATTGAGAAAATCCTACGACGACAATATAATTTGGGAGCGATATTGCAGCAAAGAATGAAATCAATATAGATAAATAATTGATCTAAACATAATCAAATAACTAAGCCATTCAATAGAAAAAGCATGACTGAATCCATAAACAGAATAAATTCTATGATTATTCGGAGAAGAGAACATCAACGATGAATTGAGAATGATAAAACAAAAGAGTTTTAGTAATTGAAAATCAAATACATAAATCAAAAATAAATTACAAATACCATCTAATGTGCAAGTTCATCCCTACCCCTACTTGAGAATTTAGTTACCCATAAATATAATGGACAACAAAAATCTCAAGAGAAAGGTAAAGCAAATGGCGGACATGACAATTAAATTTCTCCATTCCTTCCTCTCTTAAGCTTCCTAATGATATCCTTATATAGGGGAGGAAAGAAACCCTAATATCTTCATGATTCCCGCTTAGAAAAATCGCCTAAATGTTAGAACTTATCTTGGTAGCCACGTACGCACTTCAGGAATTTGAATTTGGAAATTATTATTAGAGATAAAGTCGTAGCCCTTTAAGTTATATTTCCAATGCATCTGAAATTGAATCAATCCGATATGTGAGTAGAAAGTTACGTTCGAAATACTAAAGTATATCCAGACAGTCTTCTAAAGCATGTTGGACTCTGACTATTTCTCTTGATCTGAATTACTCTTAAACTCCATCATTATCCTTATTTGAAGAGTCATACACTCATTGAAAGTTCTTAGGTTGTTCCAACTCTTGCCCATTTGAAAGTCCTTTGAATTTGACCGGGTTTTGACTTACTCTTTTATAGTGCCTGAAATTAAACATAAAAATCTGCTTAGGAGTATATCAAAATAAATAGAAACTCAATTTAAGAATACACATTAATTCCTATAATTTATATTCATATTTTAGCATTATAGTCCAATAATAAGGTATTTAGAGTGCACTTTTATATACACATCAAACTCACATTTCTCTTTATTTTTCTCTCACTTTTTTTTTCACTCACTTTTTTCTTTTCACACTCTTTTTTTCTTTCACGATTTTTTTCTTTTCACTCTTTTTTTTTTCTTTGACTCTCTTTTTCATTGTCTTTTTTTGAAGTCTCGGCCGCACAAGTATTTTTCAACTCATTCTTTCTTTTCAATTTCACTTGATCTTCATACATTTGACTTCGAGTCAATGGTACAAGAGTAATGATCTTATTGTCTTTTAGTATACCTATTCTTGAACCGTCATGAATCATTTTCTTATCATACTACTATAGCCTTCCCAACAAAATATGGCCAGCATGCATAGGCACTACATCACAAAACACTTCATCCATGTATTTCCCAATTGAAAAAGAAATTAACACTTGCATATTTACCCTAACCTCCTCACAATCGTTCAACCATTGCAACTTGTATGGTTTAGAGTGTTTCAAGATAGGCAAATTCAATTTCTCAACTAAAATAGTGCTAGCAACATTAGTACAACTCCCACATCAATGATCATACTACATACCGTATTGTTGATGTGGCATTTAGTATGAAAAATGTTCTCTCTCTGTTGCTCCGTATCATCCACCTTGATTTGTGTATTGAGAGCACGTCTGGCAACAAGAGATTCACTTGTCACGGGGTACTCCATTCCATCATCATCACTAGTATCAACCAACCCGAATATCTCCTCACTATCACCCTCACTCTCAGTCATCACCTCTCCATTGTCACATATAATCATCACCTGCATATTTGGACATTGAGATGCGATGTGCCCTGAACCCAAACACTTAAAACATTTAATATCTCTATTTTATGAAGGTTGGGGTTCTACCTTGAGTTTGTTGCTAGTTCCCTCATCTTTCCCCTTAGGTGGTTCGGTCTTCCCCTTTGTTACAGCTTGATCATTTTTGTCCCACTTTGATTTCCAAGGAGTGTTAGAAATCGAAGTATACCTTGCTGTACCCTTTCTCTTTAACTGCCTCTCCACCTTCATAGCCATGTGCATCATGTCCTCTACCTCCACATAATGTTACAACTCAACTACATTGGTTATCTCCCTATCCAACCCACTAAAAAATCTAGCAATCATGGCCTTCCGATCCTCCACTACATTAGCCTGAATCATAGCCACCTCCATCTCCTTATGGTAATCCTCTACACTCCTAGACCCCTATGTAGATTTTGTAGTTTTTGGTAGAGGTCTCTATAGTAGTGGCTAGGTACAAATCTCTGTCTCATGATAGCTTTCAACCCTCTCCAGTTCTACAAGCCTCTCAAGATTCCTCCTTCTATTGGTCACTAATTGATCTACCAAATAATCGCATAATCAGTGAACTCAATTACAACCAACTTCACATTCTTCTCCTTAGAGTAATTATGACAATCAAACACCAACTCTATTCTTTTCTCACACTCTAAATAAACTTCAGGGTAAGTTCTACCTTGGAAGGATGGTATTTTCATTTTGATGCTCCCAAGGTTCCTATCTACTCCATCTCGACCCCCTGGGTTTCCTCTAAGTCATCTTTCACGCCTAACTCCTCTATGTCTACCCAATTTAACTTCAGATGTTAGGTCTTCCTCATTCTCACCATACTCTCCATTCTCAAACCCATTCTCAATACTAGGCTCACGTCACCTCCTATTTCTCCCACCTTGTAGATTTCTAATTATTGCTTCTTGATGATCCATCCCATCCCTCACTTCGCCCAACACCAAGTTCAACTGCTCAAACTGTTGTTGCATGGCTTGCAACACAAATGATAAGTTATCTGCTATCCCCTTTGGTGATGAGTCACTCCTATGAGACATCGTAATGTGCTGCACAAAAAGAATGTTAGTAGAAAACCTCACACATTCCCTTACGTGTTTACACTCGAATAATGGCACTCCATTCTTGTTTCACTCTTAATTGACTTTTTTCCGATAATAGTCTCACACTATCTTGCCTTTTACCTCAATAGTTTTCCCGCTCAAGTTCTTTAAGAACTAGTTAAACTAAATCAAGACAATATAGTCTTATTTTATTCTAACTAGTAAATAGGTTTAAGAAACAAGAACAAGAAACAATGAATGAATAAAATGACACGAGACTCAAAGAATTTATACTAGGGAAAGAGTAATTATAAAATAAGATACCACTATAATGATGTATTCAACCCATTTGAAGATAAGGCTCAATCAACAAATTTCTTTCTTTCCTTTTGTTGTAACTATGTACCAACCTTTGAGTACGCTACCCACTTTTTTTTTTTTTTTTT
>QEOT01005278.1:74565-87512 GCA_003123785.1 Pterocarya stenoptera | reverse complement strand
TTTCGGGTGTGTGTGTATCATCCCCAAGCCGTGATGGGGTATTATCTCGGTGGGGCTCCTTTGGACACTCGGGAGCGGAATATACTGAGTGTCGTCCCCTGGGGTTGTTGCCCGGGACTTGGATGGGATGGTAGCGCTCTCGATCCGACTCCGTGACTCCTCGGGCTGGCGGGGGTCAAAGGATGCTTGGCTATGTACGCGGTGGGCGTGGAACTGGGCATCACTTGGGTATCACTTGCAAGGTCGTTACCCGTGGGGTGACGATGAGAGCCAGAGTATGTGGATGGTCCCTACGGGAGGCCATGGTGCATACGGTTAAAATCGAAATTAATGGACTTATTCTTGGATTTTTATTTTGTGCCAAATGGTGATTTTTGGCGTGTGTGGGAAATTTGTGATTTTTGAGAAATGGTGTTTTTCTTGGGTTTGCGCTTTGGCCATCATGTGCATGCATAGCGTTAGTTGTTTTAATATATTATTGTCTTGGAGCATTTTTGGTTTGACTACCTGTAATACCATCTTTTTGGTACTGTAGATTTTGATGCAGGTTTTGAGGAGGCTGAGCCCGAGGATGCGGCTCCGCCTGAGGAGTAGGGACATTGGCTATTTTTGTATTTGAAGATTATCGTTCGTTTATGGTTGTTGTATTTTATTTGCTTTGATGTTGATTTGTAAACAAAAATCGTATTATGTTGACATGTGAATTTTCAGTACTTTTGTTTTGTATTAAACTCTAGTACTTAGTTATTTGACTTAACATTTTCGCTGCGTATTGTTTATTGTACACGTGTTGCATTGCACACACTCAGCTCATGTCAATGGGGTGCATGAACGTGTCGTCATCATCCCGGCGCCTTGATTTCTGTGTGTGTTCGTACATGGAAGTTGGGGGCGCCACAGGTGGTATCAGAGCGGTTTGGGTCTGGGTAAAGCCACGTGTTCCTTAGGTGAAGTAGCAGAATTTTTTAAACTTGATTTGAAGTAGTTTTGAAATTATCTCATTTTTGTATGATGTGTTGTTTTATTTGTTTTAATTGTTTTATGTTATTTATTTATTTTAAATTGTTTCATTATATTATTTTGTGATCTAATCGGAACTAAAGTGAGGTTGAGGTTTATGCTTTGATAGAAAAATGGTAAGGTCAAGGAGACAAGATAAGGAACCTATGGGGGAATTGTCAAAAAGAAAGATGGTACTCTCCAGATGTGCATTGATTATATAGAACTTAACAAGGTGACCATCAAGAATAAATATCCTCTTCCAAGAATTGATGATTTATTTAATCAGCTTCAAAGTGCAGCAGTATTTTCTAAGATTGATTTGAGGTCAGGATATTATCAATTAAAGATAAGAGATAAAGATGTACCCAAGACAGCCTTTAGATCAAGATATGGGCATTATGAATTTAAGGTTATGCCTTTTGGGTTGACTAATGCTCCTGCAGCTTTTATGGATTTAATGAACCGAGTATTTCGATCTTATCTGGATTCTTTTGTGGTAGTATTTATTGATGATATTATGATTTATTCCCGAAATTTGGAGGAACATGCTTATCACATTCGTTTGGTGCTTGGGAAATTAAGGGAACATGAATTGTATGCTAAGTTAAGTAAATGTGAATTTTGGTTGGAAGAAGTTAAGTTTCTTGGGCATGTGATTTCCCGAGATGGAGTGGCTGTTGATCCTAGTAAGGTGGAAATTGTTTTGTCTTGGCCACGTCCTTCAACAGTGCATGAAGTTCGCAATTTTTTGAGATTTGCCGGATATTATAGAAGATTTGTAGAAGGGTTTTCCCGATTGTCCGGACCTTTCACTGTGTTGACAAGGAAGAATGTTGAATTTATTTGGTCAGATAAGTGCAAGAGAAGTTTCCAAGAACTGAAGAAAAGATTGACAACGGCACCAGTATTGGCTCTTCCGGAGTCAAATAAGCCATTTGTGGTTTTCAGCGACGCATCTAAGTTTAGGTTAGGGTGTGTTCTTATGCAGGAAGGACGAGTTGTTGCTTATGCATCTCGTCAGCTGAAAGATCATGAAAAGAATTATCCTACTCAAGACTTGGAGTTGGCGGCAATAGTTTTTGCTCTCAAGATCTGGTGTCATTATCTTTATGGTGTGGTGTGTGAAGTTTATACCGACATAAAAGTTTGAAGCATTTATTTTTCCAGAAGAATCTCAACATAAGGCAGAGGCGATGGCTTGAGCTGATTAGTGACTACCAATGTGAGATCAAGTATCATCCTGGTAAGGCAAATCCAGTCACTGATGCGTTGAGCCGAAAATTAGAATTTTTAGTTGAGGCAGAATCTTCAGGTGTGGACTCTCTTCTTTGTGGGATGAGAAGACTTCTTATTGAGAGTTCGCAGCAAGAAGAACTATTATCCTTAGTATTGGATGTCCGAGTTGTTGATTTTGAGGAATTAAAGACTCTTCAAAGAAAAGACCCGAAGTTGCTGGATATCAGGAAGAAAGTCAGGAAGTCTAAAGGATCTTCACATTTTAGTTTGGATAAGGATGGCATTCTTCGGTTTCAGGATCATAGAGTTATTCTTTGAGATTCAAAATTTAAGGAGCGAATATTGGCTGAAGTTCATGCAGCTCCTTATTCAGTTCATCCTGGCAGCACGAAGATGTATCGAGATTTGAAGAAAGATTTTTGGTGGGAAGGGATGAAGACTGATATTGCCCTGTTCATTGAGAAGTGTGACACATGTCGCCAAGTGAAAGCCGAACATCAAAGACCCGCTAGTAAGCTTCAACCATTCCCTATTCCTGAATGGAAGTGGGATGATATTACTATAGATTTTGTTGTGGGTTTGCCAAGGTCTCCAAGAGGAAAGAATTCAATTTGGGTGATTGTGGACAGGTTGACCAAGAGTGCTCATTTTTTGCCTGTAAATAATGCAGACTCTTTGGGTAAATTAGCGCGGTTGTATGTTAAGGAGATTGTGAGATTGCATGGAGTACTCAAGAGTATTGTGTCGGACAGAGACTCGCGGTTCACGTCACGTTTTTGGAAGAGTTTGCAGGCAGCGCTAGGCACTAATTTGAAGTTCAGTATTGCTTATCACCCTCAGACTGATGGTTAATCTGAGCATACTATTCAGACCTTGGAAGATATGCTGAGAACATGTATCATGGAATTTCAGGGAAGCTGGGAAAATCATCTACCGCTTATAGAGTTCTCTTCTTATAATAGCTTCCATGCCTCCATTCAGATGGCTCCGTATGAAGCGTTGTATGGGAGGAAGTGCAGATCACCATTGTGTTAAGATGAAGTCGGCGAGAGGAAATTAATTGGTCCTAAATTAATCCAAGAAATGCAAGAGCAGGTCTGAATTATAAGAGCTAAAATGGCAGTAGCGTAGAGCCGACAGAAAAGCTATGCAGATTCAAGGAGAAGAGACTTGTCTTTTGAGGAAGGTGATTGGGTTTATCTCAAAGGTTTATCTCAAAGTCTCTCCTATGAAAGGCTTTAAGCGCTTTGGTAAGAGAGGAAAGTTTAGCCCAAGGTATGTTGGACCTTTTCAGATTTTGGACAAGGTTGGGACTGTTGCTTACAGAATTGCTTTGCCAGAGTATTTTGGAGAAGTTCATGATGTGTTCCATGTGTCGTCGTTGAAGAAACGTTTTGGTCATCAAGAGCCGCGTTTTGTCGACTCAGAACGCATTCAACTTCAGCCTGACCTTACTTATGAGGTTGCCCCGACGCAGATTGTAGATTGGAAGGAGCAAAAGTTGAGATCTAAGTCGATACCTTTGGTGAAAGTAGCTTGGGGTGATCCGTTGGCTCAAGATTTCTCTTGGGAAAGAGAAGCAGACATGATGGAGCAATACCCGTATTTGTTTGGATAAATGGCGGTATGTCTCTTAAGCCTATCTTTTTGTCGCATTTCATGCCTGTCTTTAGCATTGATGTTTGACCCTACAATTTCGAGGATGAAATTTATTTTAAGGGGGGAGGTTGTAACACCCCGATTTTTACATACTTTTTATTGAAGGGCTTTTTAATTTAATATTTGATTTGAGCCGTTTAATTTAATTTAAACGTATTTACGCGAGATTATTTTACGATTTTTAAATCGAGAATTATTTTAATGTGCTTTCATAATTTTAATTAGTGTTCTACAATTAAATTACTTTTTATTTTAAAGAATGATTATTATTGGAGTTTAATATTTAATTTTAATTAGTTTTAAGTTTAAACTGATTTATTAAATTTATTGTTTTAAAAATAATTATTTTGAGTATCAGTTGTGACTCAAAAGTTGTGAGGATTGGATCTCATTTCTTTTTCCCATCTTTCCTTTTCCTCTTTTTTTTTCCTCTTCCTTTTCTTTTCTTTTTCTTCTTTTCCTTCGGCTATTTTCCCGTTCAGACCCCCTCTCCCACTCGACCCTCTCTCTCTCCTCTCCCCCACATCATTCAGCTTCTCTCCACCCAGCATCGCCGCCGGCCGTCCGTGGCCCTCACTGCCGGTACCATCGTCTTCACCAGCCGCCGGCGACCTAGCCCATCAAATTTCAGACCACCCCGCGCCGCCCTTAGCCTTCGAGAGCTGTGCGAAGCCGCTGGCTTCTTCTTCCCGTTCCGCCGCCGTCCGGCCACCATTTCTTCACCACTTCATCACCGGTCTCTTGCCGTCCTAACCCACCCAGTTTTAGCTCCGATCCATCGCCGGAGCCACCTCCACGAGCTCAAGCTCCAATTTCACCTTTTTGGCCTTCCACCGCCGTTTCGGCCACCACCCACAGTCAACTGTTGCTTCCACTAGCTTCACCACCTCCCATAGGTCCTACCCTATCAATTTCAAGTCTTCGTTTGACTCCGTTGGAATTTGGGTATACTGTATATTTCGGCCATAGTGTTTTTACACTACTACATTGCTTTCCAGCCACCTTTTGCACCTCCGTGATCCTCCTAAAATTATTATATAGCGTTGTAAGTATTTCTCCAAAAGAATTTTTAAGACTTAAGTATATTTTTGCACTAACTTGTTTTATAAACTGTGATTTGGTTATCTAGTTGTACTGATAACTATTGGTTGTTAGCTGTTGGTAATTGGTTGATTTCATGGCATTGTGCACACATGTGTGGGTGTGTGTTTTGAGAAACTGTGATTAAGGTTTTTCGGGTGTGTGTGTATCATCCCCAAGCCGAGATAGGGTATTATCTCGGTGGAGCTCCTCTGGACACTCGGGAGTGGAATATACTGAGTGTCGTCCTCTGGGGCTGTTGCCCGGGACTTGGACGAGATGGTAGCGCTCTCGATCCGACTCCGTGACTCCGCTGGCTGGCGGGGGTCAGAGGATGCTTGGCTATGTACGCGGTGGGCACAGAACTGGGCATCACTCGTGTATCACTTGCACGGTCGTTACCCGTGGGGTGACGATGAGAGCCAGAGTACGTGGATGATCCCTAGGAGAGGCCATGGTGCATACGGTTAAAATTAGAATTAATGGACTTATTCCTGGATTTTTATTTTGTGCCAAATGGTGATTTTTGGCGTGTGTGGGAAATTTGTGATTTTCGAGAAATGGTGTTTTTCTCGGGTTTGCGCTTTGGTCATTATGTGCATGCATAGCGTTAGTTGTTTTAATATATTATTGTCTTGGAGCATTTTGGGTTTTACTTACCTGCGGTACCATCTTTTTGGTACTGTAGATTTTGATGCAAGTTTTGAGGAGGCTGAGCCCGAGGATGCGCTCCGCCTAAGGAGTAGGGACATTGGCTATTTTTGTATTTAAAGATTATCATTCGTTTATGGTTGTTGTATTTTATTTGCTTTGATGTTGATTTGTAAATAAAAATCGTATTATGTTGGCATGTGGATTTTCAGTACTTTTTTATTGTATTAAACTCTGGTACTTAATTATTTGACTTAACATTTTCACTGCGTATTGTTTATTGTACACGTGTTGCATTGCACACACTCAGCACATGTTGATGGGGTGCATGACCGTGTCGTCATCATCCCGGCCTCGATTTCTGTGTGTGTTCGTACATGAAAGTTGGGGGTGCCACAGTTGTGATTTACGTTTGATAAGTTTAAAATTCAATCAAGAGCAAGAGGAGTAAAACTCAACTCACAAAGAATAAATTCATGAAATTTCATAAACTTCTTAAAATGAGGCTACAAAGAGTATTTAAACCAAAACCTAATTAAAACCTTAGCAAAATAAAGCCCTTTCTTCCAATAATACCCCTGGATGAATAGTGTTGCAGCTAAAGTACCGCAACTATAGTTTTACTTAGCTACAGTACTTCCTAGTTCCTAAAAAGTAACTTTCCAAATAAGCCCTTGGCCAAAATACAAGGCCTTCCCAAAAACCGCAGTTCACAAGAAATAAGACATATGTGGGCCAAGCATCCTCAAGCCAACTTATTCTAAACTAATAAAATAAATCATTTAACAAATTGAAAGTCTTCAATAACAATAGGCCCAAACAATAACTCTAAGTCATGTCTTCTACAACTTATATAAAGTGGATCAAAACTGGTTCTCCTTCTTTCAAACCCATCTTGAGTGTTGGGCTCTTGTTAGTTTCATCTCAAGGGGATTGCATCAATCATTGCATTGCTTCCTTGATCTTCTTGGCTCTTGATCTTGAAATTGGCCCATCTGGAACTTGCAAAGGATCTTTAAGACTAGGCCTACCTTAGTTCCCATCATTCTGATTTTGTGCCCAGAGCTGCTATTCCAAACCGACCAGCCTATAGGAGTAATCCAGAGGAGACAAAAGAGCTTCAGAGGCAAGTTGAGGATTTGATGAGCAAGGGGTACGTGAGGGAGAGCAAGAGCCCATGTGCAGTACCAGTGCTACTAGTGCCAAAGAAGGATGGGACGTGGAGGATGTGCGTTGATTGCAGGGCAGTCAACAATATCATGGTAAAGTATCGCCATCCCATTCCTAGATTAGATGATATGCTTGATGAATTGCATGGCTCATGTATTTTCAGTAAAATTGATCTTAAAAGTGAGTACCATCAAATTAGAATGAAAGAGGGTGATGAATGGAAAACTGCTTTTAAGACTAAATATGGGTTTTATGAATGATTGGTTATGTTATTTGGACTTACAAATGCGCCCAGTACTTTCATGAGATTAATGAACCATGTCCTACATGCGTTCATAGGGAAGTTGTGGTTGTATACTTTGATGATATATTAGGATACAACAAGGACTTAAATGAACATATTGAGCATTTGAGATATGTGTTTGGTGTTAAGATGTGAAAAGTTGTATGCTACTTTCAAGAAATGTACCTTTTGCATGGAAACGTTATTTTTCTTGGTTGTGTTGTTAGTACAAAAGGTATTGAGGTGGATGAAGAGAAAGTCACGACCATCAAGGAGTGGCCAATGCCAAAAAGCATCACTGAGGTAAGAAGCTTTCATGGCTTAACTAGCTTTTATTGGTGTTTTGTTAAAGACTTTAGCACCATTGTTGCACCACTTACTAAATTAATTAAAAAGAATGTTGGGTTTCATTGGGGGGTTGATGAAGAAAATTAATGCAACCAAAGAGCTGGACATGCTGATCTTACACCTAGGAATGAAGTTGAATTTGCACAAGACCGTTTGTCACTTCCTAGTGGCTCAATTACAAGACTTAGAGCCAAACGTTTCAAGGAAGCACTAAATGGGCTAATCCAAGAGAATTTGGCTGATTCTAAAAAGATTAAGATGGGCTCAAACAATAATCAAGACTTAGTCCATGTCATCAAAACAATTGAAGAAGTTAATTAGCATGAACTTCTGGAGCCACTAAGCCCAATAATTCCAAAGACCAACTCATCAAGCAGCCCATTGTCCAGCATGATTTTTGAAACATCATTCTGGGAATATTCTGGACGAATTAGCCTGCAAGCTATATCTCGTTGGAAAGCCTCATGTCTCTAGTTTCCAACGCATCAAACGGTGTGCAATTTGAAGTTTTCTAGAGGAAGTTAAAGGGATTTTTACTGAAGAGTGTGCAAGGCTGGCGGGATTTCGCGAATTTTCAGACTTTCTTGTCTTTCGGAATTCTCTAGGCAGTAATCTTTTGAAATTCTCATGTCTTTTGAAATTACCCATGCTTGGAGGGTTGTTCCTAGTATATATAAGGGCATTTCGAATTTGAATGGACAGATTATGTTTTTTTTCAGAAAATTATCATTGTGAGATCTTATGTTCCGCTTAGTTCTTAAAAGAACTCTTGAACTTATTAAGTTATCTTGTGGCGTTCAAACAACCAAACTTATCACCTTGATTCTTGAGGGATTCTTAGGTTTTCTTGGTGTGGCGTTTCAATCCTTCGTAGTCTTGGTTTTCATCTGGTTAGGTGACGGGTCAAGGCTCAACCAATCTTGTCTTCACAATCTTAGGGTTCTAAACCATCATTGTTATCGGGTTTCATCACAATTGTTGGTGGAGTTCATATCATTTGGTATCAAGAGCTTTGGTTCTAAGATAAGTTTGTCTATCTTTTATTTTCGTTTTTATTTCCTATTCCTTGCTGAATTACAGAAAAAAGAAAGAAATTCGTCAACAGAGAAAAAAAAAATCGTCAAAAAAAAAAAAAAAAAAGAAGAAAAGAAAAGCAGACGATTCCAGTAAGAAAATTTCTTCGTTTCAATATTGTTTCTCACCTTATTCAAGTTCTTGACCTTTTTGATGAGTTTTGGTTGTTTCTCATTTTTGAATTGCTACTGGATTATTTTGGGTTAGTTTTTTGAAGTTCGATTAAGAACTAAAGAGACACAAAAGAGTGAAAAAAGGTAAGAGTGTGTGAGACCATAAGAGGGTAAAAGCCGTTTAGAGTGAAAACACGAGTGCAAATGTATCAATTCTTGAGTGAAACTTGTGAGGGTGTGCTTGTGAGGATTCTAATCTTGTTTTGCAGATTTTAAACATGTCTAGTAATCAAGAAGAAGACACAACCGAAAAATTTCGACAACTTGTAATTCCGAACCTCCAAATGCAAGCGTTGTTAGGGGAGATGAGGCGTATGTTGAGGGCTGAATTAGAACTTATTCACGAGAGGTTGGATAGGATAGAAGCGGAAACTCCTAGGGGACACCAACAAGACATCCCCAATAGGCAACAAGGTAGGCGTGTTCTGTGGAGGAATGTGGAGGAAGAGGAGGAGTCGGAGGAGTTTGATGAGCCATATTTGAACCGTGGCAGATTTGAGCGTGGGTATGGGAATAGAGAAGTTAGGATGGGTAGGCCTAGGAGGGATAATGATTTTGAAAACATAAAGATTAAAATCCCATATTTTCAAGGTAAAAATGATCCTGAAGCTTATTTGGAGTGGGAAACTAAAATGGAGATGGTGTTTGATTGTCACAACTACTCGGAGATAAAGAAGGTTAAATTGGCTACAATTGAATTCACCGATTATGCCATTGTTTAGTGGGATCAATTGTTGATTAATAGGAGGAGGAATAGAGAGCCACTTGTGGACACTTGGGAGGAGATGAAAATGCTTATGAGGAAGCATTTTGTACCCAATCATTATTATAGGGGATTGTTTCAAAAGTTGTAGAGGTTAATTCAAGGTTCCAAGAGTGTGGATGAGTATTACAAGGAGATGGAGGTAGCTATGATCCGGGCTAATGTAGAAGAGGACCGGGAAGCCACCATGGCTATGTTTTTGCATGGTTTAAATCGTGAGATTGCGGATATAGTCGAGATGCAGCACTATGTTGAGTTGATGGATATGGTGCATCAAGCCATAAAGGTGGAGGAACAATTCAAACGGAAGGGATTGGCTAGGAGGGGACAACCTATGGCTACCACTAGCCCGTGGAAGATAGCTCCAAAAAGGGATGACCATCTATAAAATAAGCCAAAATTTGAACCCTCTAAGAATGCTAAACCAACGACCACTGCTACTTTAGGTAATACAGAAGCTTCAAGTTCTAAAACATATGATATTAAGTGTTTTAAATGTCAAGGGTGAGGACACATAGCTAGCTAGTGTGTAAACAAAAGGGTGATGGTGATAAACGCCCAAGGAGAGCTTGAGTCGGAGAATGAGGAAGAAGTAGATGATGATGACATACCATCTTTGGAGGATGCCGATGATGAGCAAAATGCTGTGGTTGGAGATTTATTGGTAGCAAGGCGAGTTCTCAATGTGCAGGTTAAGGAGGAAGAAAGTAACCAAAGGGAGAACTTGTTTCATACTCGATGCTTTGTAAATAACAAAGTTTGCAGTGTCATTATTGATGGAGGGAGTTGCACAAACGTAGCCAGCACTTATTTGGTGGAGAAATTGGCTTTAACCACCTTGAAACATCCTCAACCTTACCGGCTTCAGTGGTTGAATGAATGTGGCGAAATCAAGGTGACAAGGCAAGTGTTGGTGGCATTATCCATTGGCAAATATGAGGATGAGGTGCTTTGTGATGTGGTTCCTATGCATGCGTGCCATTTATTGTTGGGAAGACCATGGCAGTATGATCTGAGAGTTACGCATGATGGATTCACAAATAGGTATTCTTTCACTCATAAAAGGCAATCTATTACTCTTGTGCCATTGACTCCAAAACAGGTCAGGAAGGACCAATTGAAGTTACAAAGATCAAATGAAAAAAAGAAAGAAAAAGAAATGAAGGTTGAAATTGAAAAAAAAAAAGTTTCAAAAAAAAGAAGAGAGAAAAACATTGATTAGAGCAAAAACGAAAGAGAGAGGATTTCGGCCATAGTGAGAGCAAGAGAGGAAAAATTCAATTACATTGCAAAAAAAAGTGAGATCAAGAGAGCATTATTTTCACACCAGCTCCTTATTGTACTCATGTACAAGGAGGCTCTTTTATGTACTAATGACCTCGTCGATGCTTTGCCGAGAAATATTGTTTCTCTTTTGCAGGAGTTTGAAGATGTCCTTCCCGAAGAGGTACCTTATGGCTTACCTCCAATCCGAGGGATTGAACATCAAATTGATTTCATACCAGGTGCATCAATTCCAAACCGACCTGCTTATAGGAGTAATCCCGAGGAGACCAAGGAACTTCAGAGGCAAGTAGGTGAATTATTGGAGAAGGGGTATGTGTGTGAAAGCATGAGTCCTTGTGCGGTTCCGGTGCTATTAGTTCCTAAGAAGGATGGTATGTGTGTTGATTGCCAAGCCATCAACAATATAACAATAAAGTATCGTCATCCCATTCCTAGATTAGACAATATGTTGGATGAATTGCATGGTTCTTGTGTCTTTACAAAAATTGATCTTAAGAGTGGATATCATCAGATTAGGATGAAGGAAGGTGATGAATGGAAAACTACCTTAAAGACTAAATATGGTTTGTATGAGTGGTTAGTGATGCGTTTCGGTTTAACTAATGCTCCAAGCACATTTATGCGTTTGATGAACCATGTTTTGCGTGCATTTATTGGCAGATTTGTAGTTGTCTATTTTGATGATATCCTAATTTATAGCAAAAACTTGGAAGAACATGTAATGCATTTGAAATCTGTTTTGAAAATTCTAAGAAAAGAAAAGTTGTTTGCTAACCTCAAGAAGTGCACCTTTTGCATGGATAAGCTTGTGTTTCTTGGTTTTGTTGTTAGCAAGAAAGGAATTGAGGTGGACGAGGAAAGGGTGAACGCAATCCAAGAATGGCCTGCGCCTACAACAATCAGCCAAGTGAGGAGTTTTTACGGCTTAGCTAGCTTCTATAGACGGTTTGTGCGTGATTTTAGTAGCTTAGCTGCACCTCTTACTGAAGTCATCCAGAAAAATGTGCTGTTTAAGTGGGGGAAAGAACAAGAAAATGCATTTAATCTAATCAAAGAAAAGCTCACTAATGCACCTTTGCTTGTTTTACCTAACTTTGCTAAAACTTTTGAAATTGAGTGTGATGCTTCAGGAATAGGTATTGGAGCTGTTTTGATGCAAGAAGGCCGTCCAGTTGCTTATTTCAGTGAAAAGTTGAGTGGGGCAGCTCTAAATTACCCTACTTATGATAAGGAGATGTATGCCTTGGTAAGGGCTTTGGAAAATTGGTAGCACTATCTATGGCCAAAGGAATTTGTGATTCACATAGATCATGAATTTTGAAGCATTTGAAAGGACAACAAAATTTGAACAAACGCCGTGCCAAATGGGTGGAATTTATTGAAACATTTCCTTATATGATTAGATACAAGCAAGGTAAGGAAAATGTGGTGGCTGATGCATTGTCTCAAAGGTATGCTTTACTTTCCATTTTAGATACAAAATTGCTTGGCTTTGAATACATCAAGGATTTGTATGCACAAGAGGTGGTGTTTGGTAAGTTTTATAGGCATGATGGATTTTTGTTTCGGGAAAATAAACTGTGTGTGCCTATGTGTTCTTTGCTAGAATTGCTTGTGAGAGAAGCTCATGGTGGTGGTTTGATGGGACATTTTGGTGTAGCTAAGACATTTGGAATTTTGCATGATCATTTTTTTTGGCCTTATATGAAACGTGATGTGGAAAGAATCTGTGAGAAGTGTATCACGTGTAAAAAGGCTAAGTCTAAATTGAAATCCCATGGTTTGTACACCCCTTTGCCAATACCTAGTGAACCTTGGACTGATATTTCTATGGATTTTGTTTTAGGTTTACCTAGGACTAAGAGGGGGAGAGATTCAGCTTTTGTGGTGATAGATAGATTTTCCAAGATGGCATACTTCATTGCATGTCATAAAACCGATGATGCATCACATATAGCTGATTTGTTCTTCAAAGAAATTGTAGGTTACATGGCATGCCTAGGACCATTGTTTTTGATAGGGATGCGAAGTTTTTGAGTTACTTTTGGAAGACTTTGTGGGGAAAGTTGGGAACCAAGTTGTTGTTTTCTACTACTTGTCATCCACAAATGGATGGTCAAACTGAAGTAGTGAATAGAACTTTGTCTTATTTGTTGCGTGCTATCATTAAAAAGAACTTGAAAACATGGGAAGATTGTTTGCCACATGTTGAATTTGCTTA
>QEOT01005278.1:39218-68536 GCA_003123785.1 Pterocarya stenoptera | reverse complement strand
TAAGTGATTGTGGAGAGGTAATGATAAATAAGCAAGTGCTCGTTTCTTTTTCAATTGAGAAATACCAGAATGTGGTGCTTTGTGATGTAGTGCCTATGCATGCTGTCCATATTTTGTTGGGGAGGCTGTGGCAAGATGATAGGAAAGTGATCCATGATTGGTTCAGGAACATGTACAGTTTTGAAAAGGATGGAAAAAAAATAAAACTTGCTCCTTTAACTCCAACACAGGTCCATGAGGACCACCGGAGCTGAAAAGTGAGATTGATAAAAGAAGGGTGAGTAAAAGTGAGGATGAGACTGAGAAAAAAAGAAATAGTGAGACCGAAAAGGAGAGAGAGAGAAAAAAGATGAGGTTGAGACTGAGACCTCAAGAAAAAGAGTGAATGAGTTGAAAAACAATTGTGAGGTTGAGAGTTCAAAAAAAGATGAAGAAAAAGAAAGTGACAGAAAAAAAAAGTGAAAAGAAAAAAGAGAGTGAAAGGAAAAAAGAGAGTGGAAAAAAAAGAGAGAGTGAAGAAAGTGAGAGAAAAACAAAGAGAAAATTGAGTTTTTATGCTAAGGCGAGTCGTAATACTAACCAACTTGACGTATCTTTGCGTAGTGTTACTGTCTCTTTGTTGCAGGGATATGAGATCATGATTCCCAGTGGTGTGTTTAGTAGATTTCCACCTATTAGAGAGATAGAGAATTACTTTGATTTTGTGCCAGATGCGACAATTCCTACCCGACCTTTCTTTGAGGAACATGAGTCCTTGAAGTACTTGAAGGGACAAGGTAAGTTGAATAGAATGCATGCCAAGTGGGAGGAATTCATTGATACCTTTCCACTTCTAATCAAATACACACAAGGTAAGAAAAATTTTGTAGTTGATGATTTAGCAAGAAGGTATGTCCTTGTCTTCATTTTAGATGCAAAGTTATTGAGATTTGAATATGATAAGGAATTGCATGCTAATGATGATGACTTTGCTAGTGTGTATGGAGCTTGTGAGAAGGCACCGTTTGGTAAGTGCTATAGACTAGATTGATATTTATTTAGAGAGGATAAACTTTGTAAGCCTACTAGTCTTGCGTGAGATGCTAGTGCATAGATGTGGTTTGTTGGGTCATTATGGTGTAAAATAGATTTTAAACGTGTTGCGTGACCATGGGTGGGAGTATTGCTTGCCATCCATTGAGTTTGCATATAATTGGAGTTGTCATTTTGGTGCAAAGAAGACTTTAGATGTGTTGCATAAACATTTGTGGGAGTATCATTTGCCATTCATTGACATGTTGCATGAACGTTTGTGGGAGTATCATTTGTCATTCATTAACGTGTTGCATGAACGTTTGTGGGAGTATTTCTTGCCATTCATTGAGTTTGCTTATAATTTGAGTGATCATTTTGGTGTAGGGAAGACTTTAGATATGTTTCATGAACATATGTGGGAGTATTGTTTGCCATTCATTGAGTTTACACATAATTAGAGTGTTCATGCTACTAATAAATTTTCACATGTTGAAATTTTTAATAGACTTAATCCATTTACTCCTTTAGATTTAATGTCTTTACCTGTTGATGACAGGAGTAGCTTGGAAGGACTTTTCTAAATTATTGAACAAACTAATGATAATGCATATTAAGTGGATCTTCCAAATAAGTATAATGTTTCTGCTATTTTCAATGTTACTAACCTTTTTCCCTTTGATGCAGGTGGGGATTCGAGGTCAAATCCTTTTGAGGTGAGGGCGAATGATGGGCACCAACATGGACGTAATCTTAAAGATTCTTTCCAAGTTCCAGATGGGCCAATTACAAGATCAAGAGCTAAGAAGATCAATGAAACAATGCAAGGATTGGTGCAATCTACTTGGGATGAAGTTAGCAAGAGCCCAACACACAAGATGGGTTTTAAAGAAGAAAAATTAGTTTTGATCCACTTGATACAAGCTATGGAAGAGTGCAACATAAATTAGGGCCTATTATTATGTTTATGTGATTGAAGGCCTTGGACTTGTTTATTTCATTAAAGGGGCTTATTTTATTAGTTATAGAAATTCGTCTAGAATAATTGGGCTTGAGGATGCTTGGCCCACATACGTCTTATTTCTTATGATTTAGGGTTTTTGGGAAGGCTTTTATTTTGGCCAAGGGCTTATTTGTAAAGTTACTTTTTACGAAGTATGGTTTAAAGAAGTATTGTAGCCATGACACTATTCATCCAGGGGTATTTTTGGAAGAAAGGGCTTTATTTTGGTTAGGGTTTTAATTAGATTTTGGTTTAAGTACTCTTTGTAGCCTCATTTTAAGGAGTTTATAAAATTTGATGAATTTATTCATTGTGAGTCGAGTTTATCTCCTCTTGTTCTTGAATGAACTTTTGAACTTATCAAAGGTAAATCACAACCTTTGTGGCATTCCTCCTTATAGTTTGGGTTCTTGAGACAGGTTTTTCAACGGGTCTAGATTTTAATATAATATATGTTCTTGAAACAAGTTCTCAATGGGTCTAGATTCTCCATCTATTGACTTGATTTTGGCTTTCTTAGGTGAGTTTTCAAATTGATTGTGGGTTCAAGAGATTCCATTCTTACAGGTTCATATCATTTTGTATCAGAGCAAGGTTTCCAAACAAGTTTGATTCTATCTTTTATTTATTACATATTTAATTCTAGGGTTTCATTGTTCTAGGGTTACAAAAAAGAAAAGAAAAAGAGGTGGCTGCCGAATTTCTTCACTATTCTTAGGGCTGCCGAATTTCATTGTTCTAGGGTTTGTGTTGGCCGCAATCTCTTGTTCTAGGGGCTGCCATATCACTTATTCTAGGGTTTTTGAGTTATTGTTAGGGTTTTGTCAATTACTTATTCTTTTGATTGTGATCAAATCAGTTGGTGAAAAGAAAAGAAAAGAAAAGAAAGAAAAAAAAATCGTCCAAAAAAAAAAAGAGAGAATAGAATATCTGAAATTTTTTCTTGGGCCTTATCATCAAAGGGGTTGCATACATCATTCTAGTTGGTATCTTGTCTTATAGCTACTCTTTCATTCGTATAATTTGCTTTATTCTGGTGTCATTTTTATTCCTTCTGTGCTTCTCTTGTTCTTGTTTCTTGGACCTAATTACTAGTTAGGATAAAACAATGTTGCATTGTCTTGTTTGAGTTCAATTAGTTCTTAAAGAACTTGAGTGGGAAAATTCTTGAAATTAAAGGCAAGAGAGTGTGAGACTATTATAGGGAAAAAAAAGTCAATTAGGACTGAAACACGAGTGTGCCATTATTCGAGTATAAACATGTAAGGGAGTGTGTGAGGTTTTTCACTAACATTCTTTTTGTGCAGCACATTACGATGTCTCATAGGATCGTCACCAAAGGGGACGGCAGATAACTCATCTTTTGTGTTGCAAGCGATGCAACAACAGTTTGAGCGGTTGAACTTTGTGTTGGGTGAAGTGAGGGATAGGATAGATCATCAAGAAGCAGCGATTAGAAATCTGCAAGGTGGTAGAGATAGGAGGCGACGTGAGCCTAGGGTTGAAAATGAGTATGAGAATGAAGGAGATGGTGAGGATGAGGATTACTTCACATCTGAAGTTGGGTCGGGTAGACATAGAAGAGTGAGAGGACTTGAGGGTAACCTAGGTAGTCAGGATGGTGTAGATAGAGACATTGGGAGCATCAAAATGAAAATACCATCTTTTTAAGGTAGAACTGATCTTGAGGTTTATCTAGAGTGGGAGAAAAAAATAGAGTTAGTGTTTGATGAGTGTACGAAAGTGCACTTTAAATACCTTATTATTGAACTATAATGCTAAAATATGAATAGAAATTTTAGGAATTAATGTGTAATCTTGAATTGAGTTTCTATTTATTTTGAGATACTCATAAGTAGATTTTTATGTTTAATTTCAGGGACTATAAAAGAGTAATTCAAAATCCAGTCAAATTCAAAGGACTTTAAAATGGGCAAGAGTTGGAACAACCTAAGAACTTTCAATGAGTGTAGGACTCTTCAAATAAGGATAATGATAGGATTTAAGAGTAATTCGGATCAAGAGAAATAGTCAGAGTCCAACACGCTCTAGGAGACAGTCTGGATATATTTTAGTATTTTGATCATAACTTTCCACTCACATATTGGATTGGTACGATTCTAGATGCGTTGGAAAGCTAACTTAAAGGGCTACAACGTTGTCTCAAATAATAATTTCCAAATTCAAAATCCTGAAGTGCGTACATGGCTGCCAAGATAAGTCCTAACATTTAGGCGATTTTTCTAGGCGGGAATCATGAAAATATTAGGGTTTCTTCCTACCCTATATAAGTATATCATTAGCACGAAAAAGAGAGGGGGAGGGGAGGCTGAAAAGAGGAAGAGGGGAAATTAATTGCCATGGCCGCCTTTGCTTTACTTTTCTCTTGAGATTTTTGTTGTCCATTATATTTATGGGTAACTAAATTCTCAAGTAGAGCTAGGGATAAACTTGCACATTAGATGGTGTTTTTAATTTATTTTTTATTTATGTATTTGATTTCAATTACTAAAACTCTTTTGTTTTATCATTTTCAATTCATCGTTGATGTTCTCTTCTCCGAATAATTATAGAATTTATTCTGTTTATAGATTCAGTCATGCTTTTTCTATTGAATGGATTAGCTCTTTGATTATATTTGGATCAATTATTTATCTATATTGATTTAATTCTTTGCTACAATATCGCTTCCTGAGTAAATTGTCGTTGTTGAATTTTCTCAATAGTGATAATAATTTGCGTATTTTAAAAGTGGTGAATGATTCTTCATAGGGTTACATTTGGTTTAATCTTGGTTTATAAATCTATATATTCCGATTGGAAATTTTGGGAATTGAATTCCCAATTGAGTTATTAAATGAATTAAGAATAATTGAAATACTAGATTTGTGCAAGGGATTCCCGACGCTTTACTGTTTGTCAAATTTGAGTACATTTTTCGTTAGTCACTTTGCCTCACTTTAATTTATATTTAAAATTAATCTTTGTTCTCCATTAATCATTTGATATTTTTTCTTAGTTTCTTTGTTCCTTCTACTATTCTTTTAATTTGTCTCTTTGTGGAATCGACACCCCAAAACTGTGCTACAACTACTGCGCTATTATTTGGCGCCGTTGCCAAGGAGACAGTAGAAGAATTACTAGATAGTTTTTCTTTTCAGCAGTTTGTAAATGCGGTAACTTTGTTCCTTCTTTTAGTTTGCTGCATTTTTTTTTCTTCTTTCTTTTTATAGTAGTTTTATTATTATTTTTTTAACCTTGCATGCACAGATATAGAAACGCCTTGGGTAGGTTTACTTGTAGGCCTGTGCTAGAGTCAGAATCAAACTTTTAAAATCTTTTATTTGACAATCCATCTAGTCCTGAAGAAATAAGTGAACACGGAGATCAACCCACTAGAACCCTTCAGGATTACCTCCACCCTACACGCATAGCCACACCATCATGCATCATGTTTCCGGCTAATACTCGCCAACTGGATTTTAAAATAGGGATGATACAATTACTCCTTACTTTTCATGGCTTCGAAAATGAAAATCCATATGTGCACATTAGGGAGTTTGAGGAAGTAGTTGCGACTTTTCATAGTTACAATGCAACTGATGACGTTGTGAGACTTAAATTCTTTCTTTTTTCTTTGAAATATAGAGCTAAGAGTTGGCTATACTCACTGAGACCTCGATCTATTGGGTCATGGAATGAGATGACTCAGGTCTTCTTTAATAAATACCTTCCCCAACATAAGACCAACGCTTTAAAAAGGAAAATCTCTACCTTTGCACAAAAGGATAGTGAGACTTTGTATGAGTCTTGGGAGAAATTTAAAGAGTTGTTGAGTATGTGTCCTTACCATGGGTATGAGAATTGGCACTTAGTGAGCTATTTTTATGAGGGACTTACATCTAGAGAGCACCAATTTGTGGAGATGATATGTAATGGTAAGTTCTTACAGAAAGATCTTGATGAGGCCATAGAATACCTCAATGAGCTTGCTGAAAGAGCTCACACTGGACTGGACCTAGTGCTACTGAGAGCACAAATAGGTCACGACATGCAGGAAACCCAAATGGTGGTGGAATTTACCATTTCAGGGGAGAAGATAACTTAAAGGTAAAGGTTGAGATGCTTACTAGGGAGGTAGAGGTGTTAAAGAATAAGGACTTAAAGCCAACACACGTGGCTAATCATGCAGAGTCTTTTGGACCATGTTTTGTGTGTGGTGAGGTAGATCACCTCGCCCAAGAGTGTCCCACACTTGTTGAGATGAGAGGGTTGTATGAGGAATAATGTAATGCCTTAGGTATGTACAAAAAGCCTTTTACACCTTACTTTGATACCTATAATCTGGGGTGGCGCAATCACCCCAATTTTAGCTAGACGTCTGAAAACCAGCAGCCTGCACAACCCCCTAGATCATATCATGCACCTTCATCTTCTAGGAGTCCTTTAGAAGACACTTTGCATGCTTTTATTAAGGCACAAGGTAAGACTAACCAAAAGTTTGAATTTTTGATTACGCAGGTTATTGAAGAAAATAAGGAGATAAAGAGCCAAGTGTCCAAATTGATGAGTTCCTTGAGTGTGGATGAGCGAGGTAAGTTCCATTCTCAAGCTCAATCTGTACCACGTGGTCAACACATGGCGCAAGAGAACGTAAAGGGTGTGAATGCGATTATGACACGAAGTGGTAAGTCATTACAAATCCCAACAACGAACAAATAAGAGGATGTGGAAAATGATCAAGATAATAGTGATGCCGAGCTGCCCAAGGAACTTGAGGTGACAAAGAGTCCTGTTAAGGTACCATTTCTTCGAGCTTTAAAATCAAGCAAGTGAACTCTGGATCCAAACAATGAAATCCTAGAGAATCTAAGGTAGGTAAAAATCAATCTTTCTATTTTGCATGTGATTAAACAAGTGCCTACTTATGCAAAAGTTCTCAAGGATTTGTGTACAGTTAAGAGAAAGCAGCATGTGAAGAAGACAACATTCTTGATAGAGCAAGTTAGTGCTCTAATTGAGCAACGGATTCCTCCCAAGTACAAGGATCCTGGTTGTCCAACCATTGCATGCAACATTGGAGATCATGAGTTTGGGCAAGCTTTGCTAGATTTAGGAGCTAGCTTGAATCTAATGCCTTATTCCATTTATTTGCAGCTTGGTTTGGGTGAAATTAAGCCCACATATGTTGTGCTTCAATTGGCTGACCGTTCAGTTAAGAAACAAAGAGGGATAGTTGATGATGTTTTGATCCAAATTGACAAGTTTACTACCCTATTGATTTTTTAATTTTAGATATTCAATCGGTTGTTGAGTCTGACTCTAAGATTCCTCTCATATTAGGTAGACCTTTCTTTGCTACGGCTAATGCACTTATAAACTGCAGGAATGGGTTGATGAAACTATCTTTTGGAAATATGACCATGGAGGTCAACATATTCCACATCAGTAATCAGCCTAGGGAGGATGATGAGTGCCAACAAACATACATGATTGATGCACTCATAGACAAGGGAGTTCATACAACTCATGATTATGATTCCCTTGAATATTTTCTTGTTAATTCTGAGTTTGATACTATGAATGATTCATCTGATGTTGTTAATGTTTGTGCTATTTTTGATGAACTTCAGGATTATGGCCTACATATTTTGCAACCAAAATTTGAGGAGCTGTCTAAGAAAAGTGAAAATTAGATTCCTTCAAGCACGGATAGCCCCAAATTGGAATTGAAGCCACTGCCCTCAAGTCTTACGCATGCATTTCTCGGCCAAGGTGACACTTTTCCTGTTAGTATTTCTTTGAAATTGAATGCGGGTAAGCTTAAGAAATTTCAGTTGAGCGAGTTAGAGGAGTTGATAAATGATGCTTATAAGAACTCTAGAATTTATAAGGCTAAAATGAAAGCGTTTCATGATAAAAATATTTTGAGAAAAACGTTTAAGCCTAATGATCAAGTGTTCTTATATGATTCTAGACTCCATAAGCACCCAGGAAAACTTCTGTCTAGGTGGACCAGCCCTTTTGTAGTGAATAATGTTTCTGAAAATGGGACAGTAGAAATAGAGAATCCTAAGGATGGTCGGATCTTTAAAGTAAATGGTCAACGCCTTAAAGTATTAATTGATAGGCAAGTTTCGGAAGTGGAAGACATTCCACTTGTGGATCCGGTCTATTAACCTTAACCACACCACGTAGGCATGTTTTTTTTTTTCTTTATTTGTTTTGTTTTATTTTTGTTTTCTCTAGTTTTCTTTCTTTTTCTTTTTGTTGCTGTTGTTTTCTTTGTTTTTGTTTGTGGGTTAGTTTCATTTTGTCATTTTAGGTTTGATATGAACCCGCAGGAAAAGAATCCCTTGAACCCACAATCAAATTGAAAACTCACCCAAGAAAGCCAAATTCAAGTCAATCGATGGAGAATCTAGACCCGATGAGAACTCGTTTCAAGAACCTAGATTATATTAAAATCTAGACCCGTTGAAGGACCTGTCTCAAGAATCCAGATTACAAGGAGGAACGTCACAAAGGTTGTGATTTACCTTTGATAAGTTTAAAAGTTCAATCAAGAACAAGATGAGTAAACTCAACTCACATTGAAAATTCAATATTGTCTAATCTTCAAATGAGGCTACAAAGAGTGTTTAAACGAAAACCTAATTGAAACCCTAGCCCAAAATAAACCACTTAGTTCCAAATGTACCCTCGGATGAACAGTGTCGCAGCTATAGTACCGCGCTACAATACCACTCTTGAAACCCTAGTTTCTAACATGTAACTTTCTAAATAAGTCCTTGGCCAAAATACAAGGCCTTCCCAAAAATCCTAGTTCATAAGAAATAAGATATATGTAGGCCAAGTTTCCTCAAGCCCACTTCTTCTAAACTAATAAAATAAATCCTTTAACCAAATTGAAAGTCTCAAATAACAATAGGTCCTATCTCTAAGTTATGTCTTCCACAACTTGAATCAAGTGGATCAATACTGGTTCTTCTTGTTTCAAGCCCATCTTGAGTGTTGGGCTCTTGCTAGCTTCATTCCAAGTGGATTGCACCAATCCTTGCATCGCTTCCTTGATCTTCTTGGCTCTTGATCTTGTAATTGGCCCATCTGAAACTTGCAAATGATATTTAAGACTAGGCCCATCTTGGTTCCCATCATTCCCCCTCTCCTCAAAAGGATTCGACCTCGAATCTTCACCTACATCAAAAGGAGAAAGATCAGAAATATTGAAAGTAGCAGAAATATTATACTCACCTGGAAGATCCACTTTATATGCATTGTCATTAATTTTCTCAAGAATTTGAAACGGTCCATCTCCTCGAGGATGCAACTTAGTCCTTCGATGGGCTGGAAGTCTCTCTTTATTGGCTCGTGAAGTAACCCTTTCATTCTTTTGGGCAATTTGAAGCCGTACGCTCTCATGAAGTGACTTCACCAACTCCGCCTTCTTTTGTCCATCCAAGCTACTCCTGCCATTAACAGGTAAATGCATCAAATCTAAAGGAGTAAGTGGATTAAAACCATAAACAATTTCGAAAGGAGAATAAGAAGTAGTAGTATGCATGGTCTTGTTATATGCAAACTCTATAAATGGCAAACAATCCTCCTAAGTTTTTAAATTCTTATGAACAACATTGCGTAAAAGCTGAGTTAAAGTCCTATTAACTACTTCAGTCTGCGGATGACATGTAGTGAAAAATAAGAGCTTAGTACCCAATTTCCCCCACAACACCTTCCAAAAGTTGCTAAGGAATTTAGCATCCCTATCAGAAATAATACTCCTAGGTACACAATGGAGTCGCACTATCTCCCTGAAAAACAAGTCAGCTATGTTTGTGGCATCATCTGTTTTATGGCATGGAATAAAATGTGCCATCTTACTAAATCTATCCATAACCACAAAAATTGAATCTCTACCCCTTTTTGTCCTAGGCAGCCCCAAAACAAAGTCCATAGATATGTCTACCCATAGCTCACTAGGAACGGGTAAAGGTGTATACAACCCATGTGGCATAACCTTAGATTTGGCCTTTCTACATGTAATGCACTTACCACAAGTGCGATTGACATCTCTCTTCATCTTAGGTCAAAAGAAATGTTCATGCAAAATATCTAAAATTTTCTTGACACCAAAGTGTCCCATTAATCCTCCACTATGTGCCTCACGCACCAATAACTCACGCATAGAACAACTTGGCACACAAAGTTTGCTTTCTTTAAGCAAATAACCATCATGCTTGTAAAACTTACCAAATGCCCCCTTATCACATGCCTTATACACATCAGAAAAGTCAGTGTCATCGGCATATATGTCTTTTCCATATTCAAACCCAAGCATTTTAGCACTCATAGAAGTAAGAAGTACATACCTTCGGGATAAAGCATCATCAACAATGTTCTCCTTACCTTGCTTGTAACGGATGACATATGGAAAAGTCTCAATGTATTCCATCCATCTAGCATGCATTTTATTCAACTTACGTTGACTCTTGAGATACTTCAATGATTCAGGATTGGTGTGGATCACAAATTCCTTAGGCCACAGGTAATGCTGTCAAGTCTCTAATGCACGAACAAGAGCATAAAACTCTTTGTCATAAGTAGGGTACTTCAGGGACGCCCCACTTAGCTTCTCACTGAAGAAGGCAATGGGTCGCCTATCCTGCATCAAAACGGCTCCAATCCCTATTTCTAAGGCATCACATTCAATTTCAAAAGTTTTGTTAAAGTTAGGTAATGCTAACACAGGTGTAGAGCACAACCTTTCCTTAATAGTGGCAAAATCATTCTCTTGATAAACCCCCCAATGAAATCCAACATTCTTTTTAATTACTTCAGTGAGTGGTGCAACAATAGTGCTAAGATCTTTAACAAATCGGCAATAAAAGCTAGCTAAGCCATGAGAACTTCTTACCTCAGTTATGCTCTTTGGCGTTGGCCACTCTTTAATAGCCTTGACTTTCTTTTTATCCACCTCAATACCTTTTGTACTAACAAAATATCCAAGAAAATCAATTTTTTCCATGCAAAAGGTACATTTTTTGAAATTAGCATACAACTTTTCACATCTTAACACATCAAACACATATCTCAAATGCTCAATATGTTCATTTAAGTCTTTACTGTACACTAGGATATCATCAAAGTATACAACCACAAACTTGCCTATGAACGCACGTAGGACATGATTCATTAATCTCATGAAAGTACTAGGCGCATTTGTAAGTCCAAATGGCATAACCAACCATTTATAAAGCCCATACTTAGTCTTAAAGGCAGTTTTCCATTCATCACCCTCTTTCATTCTAATTTGATAGTACCCACTTTTAAGATCAATTTTACTGAAAATACATGAGTCATGCAATTCATCAAGTATATCCTCCACGTCCGTGATATTGTTGACCGCCTTGCAATCAATGCACATCCTCCACGTCCCATCCTTCTTTGGCACTAGTAGCACTGGTACTGCACATGGGCTCATGCTTTCTGATATGAACCCGTAGGAATGTAATCCCTTAAACCTACAATCAAATTGAAAACTCACCCAAGAAAGCTAAATTCAAGTCAATGGATGGAGAATCTAGACCCGATGAGAACTTGTTTCAAGAACCTAGATTATATAAAAATCTAGACCCGTTGAAGAATCCGTCTCAAGAACCTAGATTATAAGGAGGAAAGCCACAAAGATTATGATTTACCTTTGATAAGTTCAAAACTTCAATTAAGAACAAAAGGAATAAAACTCAACTCACAATGACTAAATTCATCAAATTTCATAAACTAATTAAAATGAGGCTACAAAGAGTATTTAAAGCAAAACCTAATTGAAACCCTAGCCCAAAATAAATCATAGTTTCCAAAAATACCCCTGGATGAATAGTGCCTCGGCTACAGTACGGCGTTACAGTAATTCGCTATAGTACCTCTTCTAAACCCTAGTTCAAAAAAAAATGTAACTTTCCAAATAAGCCCTTGGCCAAAATACAAGGTCTTCCCAAAAATCCCAGTTCATAATAAATAAGACATATGTGGGCTAGGCATCCTCAAGCCCTCTTATTATAAACTAATAAAATAAATATTTTAACAAATTGAAAGCTTTCAATAACAATAGGCCTAAACGATACTCTAAGTCGTGTCTTCCACATCTTATATCAAGTGGATTAAAACTGGTTCTCCTTCTTTCAAGCCTATCTTGAGTGTTGGGCTCTTGCTAGCTTTATCTCAAGTGGATTGCACCAATCCTTGCATTGCTTCCTTGATCTTCGTGGCTATTGATCTTGTAATTGGCCTATCTGAAAATTGTAAAGAATCTTTAAGACAAGTCCCGCCTTGGTTCCCATCATTCCCCCTCTCCTCAAAAGGATTCAACGTTGAATCTCTACCTGGATCAAAGGGAAAAATGTTAGTAACATTGAAAATAGTAGAAACATGATACTTACCTGGAAGATCCACTTTATATGGATTATCATTAATTTTCTCAAGAATTTGAAAAGGTCTATCCAAGCTACTCCTGTCATCAACAAGCAACAACATCAAAGTTAAAGGAGAAAGTGGATTAAAACCATAAACAAATTCAAAGGGAGAATAAGAAATAGTAGTGTGCAAGGTTTTATAATTTGCACATTTAAATAAGGGCAAATGATACTCCCTCAAACGTCCATGTAACAATTCAATAAATGGCAAATGATACTCCCACAAATATTCATGAAACACATACAAAGTTTTACTTACACCAAAATGACCACTCTAGTTATATGCAAATTCAATGAATGGCAAGCAATACTCCCACAAACGTTCATACAACATGTTAATGAATGGCAAATGATACTCCCACAAACGTTTATGCAACACTTCTAAAGTCTTCCTTACACCAAAGTTATGCAACAAACCACTATGTCTATCACACACAGACAACTTATGCATAAAACTTGTAGCCACACAAAGTCTATTCTCTCTAAGCAAGTACCAATCAAGTTTATAGAATTTACCCAACGATGCCTTCTCACACGCTCCATACACACTAGCAAAGTCATCATCATTACTATGTGATTCCTTATCATATTCAAATCTCAATAACTTTGCATCTAAAATGAAGACAAAGACATACCGTTTTGTTAAAGCATCGAACACAAAATTTTCCTTACCTTGTGTGTATTTGATTACATGAGGAAATGTCTCAATGAATTGCACCCACTTGGCATGCATTCTATTCAACTTACATTGTCCCTTCAAGTGTGTCAAAGACTCGTGTTCTTCAAAGAAAGGTCGGGTAGAGATTGTCGCACTTGGCACAAAATCAATGTAATACTCAATCTCCCTAATAGGTGGCAATCCATTAAACGCACCGCTAGGAATCATGACCACATATCCCTGCAATAAAGAAACAACAATACTAGGCAAAAAGTAGTTAAATTTATTAGTATAAAAGCCTGCCTTAGTACAAAACCTCACTTTTGTTTCTTTTCTCTCTCGTGGCTCATTTCTTTTTTCTTGACTCTCAATCACCTCTCTATTTTCTTTTTGACTCACTCTTTCTCTTGATGTTTCAGCCTTATTCTCTTTTTCCCTTTCATTCCCTTTTTTTCTTTCACTCTCCTGTTTTTTTCTTTCACTCTTCTTTTTTTTTGAACTCTTGGCCTCACAATTATTTTTCAACTCATTCTCTATTTTTCTTGAAGTTTCAAACTCACCCTCATATTTCCCCTTAGGTGGTTCAATCTTCCCTTTTGTTACAGCCTGATCATTTTTGTCCTACTTTGGTTTCTAAGGAGTGCTAGAAACCAAAGTATACCTTGATGTACCCTTTCTAGTTGCCTCTCCACCTTCATAGCCATGTGCACCATGTCCTCTACCTCCACATAATGTTGCAACTCAACTACATTGGCTATTTCCCTATTCATCCCACTAACAAATCTAGCCATCGTGGCCTCCCAATCCTCCACTATATTAGCTCGAATCACAACTACCTTCATGTTCTTATGGTAATCCTCTACACTCCTAGACCCCTGTGTAAGATTTTGTAGTTTTTGGTTGAGGTCTCTATAGTAGTGGCTAGGGGCAAATCTCCGCCTCATGATAGCTTTCAACTCTCTCCATATTTCTACAGGCCTCTCAAGATTCCTCCTTCTATTGGTCACTAATTGATCCCACCAAATAATCGCATAATCAGTGAACTAATTACCGCCAACTTCACCTTCTTCTCCTCAAAGTAATTACGACTATCAAACACCAACTCTATTCTTTTCTCCCACTCTAAATAAACTTCAAGGTCAGTTCTACCTTGGAAAGAAGGTATTTTCATTTTGATGCTCTCAAGGTTCCTATCTGCTTCATCTCGACCCCTTGGGTTTCCCCTAAGTCCTATTTCACGCCAAACTCCTCTATGCCTACCCAATCCAACTTCAGATGTTAGGACTTCCTCATCCTCACCAAACTCTCCATTCTCATACTCATTCTCAATACTAGGCTTATGTCACCTCTTATCTCTCTTACCTTGCAGATTTCTAATCAGGACTTCTTGTTTATCCATCCTATCCCTCACTTCACCCAACACCAAGTTAAACCGCTCAAACTGTTGTTGCATGGTTTGCAACACAAAGGATGAGTTATCTTCCATCCCCTTATGTGATTAGTCACTCCTATGAGACATCATAATGTGCAGCATAAAAAAGAATGTTAGTGGAAAACCTCACACATTCCCTTACGTGTTTACACTTGAATAATGGCACTCCACTTGTGTTTCACTTAATTGACTTTTTCCCAATAATAGTCTCACACTCTCTTGTCTTTTACCTCAATAGTTTTCCCGCTCAAATTCTTTGAGAATTAGTTGAACTAAATCAAGACAATACAACCTTGTATTATTCCAACCAGTAATATAGATCCAAGAAACAAGAACAAAAAAAAAAAGGAACGAATAAAATGACATGAAACTCAAGGAATTTATATGAGGGAAATAGTAATAAAAAAACAAGATACCCACTAGAAAGATGTTTTCGGCCCCTTTGATGATAAAGCTCAATCAACAAATGTGTTTCTTTCTCTTTATTGTAACTATGTAGCAATATATGAGAATGCTACCTTTTTTTTTTTTTTTTGAATTTTTTTATTCTTTTCTTTTCCTTTCTTTTCTTTTCTTTTCTCTAATTCAATCATAAGTAGCAATATTCAATTAAAAATCAAGCAATTGAATTCAAACACACAAGAATTGGCAATGAAATAGAAGAGAATCAATGGAACGACACTCCAAACAATTGACAAACTTAGAGATGCAAGAAACCCTATAATTTTGAAACTCTAGGAAATGCAAATTTCAGCCAAACCCAAAAACCCTAGGAATTTTGGCAACATCCTTTTTGTTTCTATTTCTTTTTTGACAACCCTAGAACAATAAAGCCCTAGAATTAAATTTAAAGATGCAAGAAATAAAAGATAGAATCAGACCTGATTGGAAACCAAGCTCTGAATACCAAATGATATGAACCCGCAGGAATGTAATCCCTTGAACCCACAATCAAATTGAAAACTCACCCAAGAAAGCTAAATTCAAGTCAATGGATGGAGAATCTAGACCCGATGAGAACTCGTTTCAAGAACCTAAATTATATTAAAATCAAGACCCATTGAAGAACCCGTCTCAAGAACCCAGATTACAAGGAGAAACGCCACAAAGATTGTGATTTATCTTTGATAAGTTCAAAAATTCAATCAAGAACAAGATGAGTAAAACTCAACTCACATTGAATAAATTCATCAAATTTCATAAACTGATTAAAATGAGGCTACAAAGAGTATTTAAAGCAAAACCTAATTGAAACCCTAACCCAAAATAAACCCTAGTTTCCAAAAATACCCTTGGATGAATAGTGCCTCGGCTACAGTCCGTCGCTACTGTAATTCGCTACAGTACCTCTTCTAAACCCTAGTTCCAAAAAATGTAACTTTCCAAATAAACCTTTGGCCAAAATACAAGGCCTTCCCAAAAATCCTAGTTCATAATAAATAAGACATATGTGGGCTAAGCATCCTCAAACCCTCTTATTCTAAACTAATAAAATAAATACTTTGACAAATATAAACCTTCAATAACAATAGGCCCAAATGATACTCTAAGTCTTGTCTTCCACATCTTGTATCAAGTGGATTAAAACTGGTTCTCCTTCTTTCAAACCCATCTTGAGTGTTGGGCTCTTGCTAGCTTTATCTCAAGTGGATTGCACCAATCCTTGCATTCCTTGATCTTCGTGGCTATTGATCTTGTAATTGGATCATCTGGAACTTGTAAAGAATCTTTAAGACAAGGCTCGCCTTAGTTCCCATCACTCTCCCTCACTCACCCTTTGCTCATTAAATCCTCAACTTGCCTCTGAAGCTTCTTTGTCTCCTCTGGATTACTCTTATAGGCTAGTCGGTTTGGAATATCAGCTCCGAGCACAAAATCAATATGGTGCTCAATGCCTCTAATGGGTGGCAACTCATTAGGCATCTCCTCTGGGAATACATCCTCAAACTCCTGCAACATAGAAACAACCAAACTAGGAAGAGACTGGTTAGTTTCATCAACATTAAGATAAGACTCTTTATAGACAAGAAAAATCATAGGGCGATCTGCGAAGAAAGCCCTCTTAACCTCACTCTCTCTTGCATAGAAACTCACTTTTGCCTTTTCTTTTCTCTCTGCAGACTCTCTTTCTTTTTCCTCTCGTGGCTCCATTCTTTTTTCTTTACTCTCAGCCACCTCTCTACTTTCTTTTTCACTATTTCTTTTGTGCTCATTTTCACTCTCACTCTTTCTTTTTTGCTCAATCTCTTTTTCACTTTCTTTTCTAATCACTCTCATTTTCACTCTTTCTTTTTTGATCACTCTCATTTTCACTCTTTCTTTTTTGAGCAACCTCACTTTTCAGTTTCAGTTGGTCCTCATAGACCTGGCTTGGAGTTAAAGGAACAAGTTTGATTGTTTTGCCCTCTTTTACAAAGCTGTGCATGTTCTTGAACCCATCATGTGTCACCCTCCTATCATACTGCCACGACCTCCCCAACAAAATATGGCCAGCATGCATAGGGACAACATCACAAAACAGCTCATCCTGATACTTTCCAATTGAAAAAGTAACTAACATTTGTCTATCCACCCTAATCTCTCCATAATCATTCAACCACTGCAATTTGTATGGTTTAGAGTGTTTTAAGGTTGGTAAGTTCAATTTCTCAACCAAAGTAGTGCTAGCCACATTAGTACAACTCAGCTGGTGCCATACGGTATGGAGCCTTGTGCACCGGAGCTGCTCCAGGTTCGAAATCAATAACAAACTCCATCTCACGAACTGGAGGCAACCCAGGCAAATCATCTACAAAGACATCTAGAAATTCTTCAACAATGGGAATATCCATCAAAGTCTTATTTCTAGATGGCAAAGAAACCACTTGGACTAGAAAAGCATCCGCCCCACAAGCTATATCTTTCTTCGCTTGGATTGCTAATATAACCGTTGGCTTCACCCTTAGTTTACTTCCCACATACTCAAAGTAATCCCCATCAGGAAGTTGAAAGCTAATCATCCAATTTCTGCAATTAATACTTATAGAAATACCGATACAACCAGTCCATACCAAGAATAACATCAAATCCTAGCAATTTGAAAACAATTAAATCCGCATCAACCATCCTTCCACCAAAATCAAAGGACAACCCAACTCGGTTTTGGAACAACACACCATCTCCCCATTAGGAAGAGCCACAACTAAATATTGGGATAAGGGCTCCACGACCAAGTTACACAGCCGCGCAAAAGTGGCTAATACAAATGATTGAGACGCCCAGAGTCAAAGAACATACAAGCATAAAAATCAGAGAGGCGAACTCTACCTGAAGCACACATACACCTAAAAAATTTAAGTAAATAATTTACACCAAACACCAAATCTAAAAATTAAATTAAATTAAACTTATACCTGTAATCACCCCGGCATCTTGAGTAGCTGGCGCCTCATAGTCAACGTCTCCGGGGGTCATTGAATATACTCAGGCTTGAACCATTTGCCTCTGATTAGCTCCTCCACCACGTCGGCCCCCCGACTTCTTTGAGCTTGGTTAGGGCACTCGCGATATAAATGCCCCGGCTGGCCACATTTATAACACCGGATCCCACTCGGATGACATTTGCCCTCATGAGCTCTATTACACCTGGGACAAACTGGAGCTCGACCTCCCATACGTACACCAGGGGCTACCTGTGATCGGGCCCCAGTCCTCTGTACAAATTTTTGCGGAGACCCAAAGCTGCTACCTTCTCCAGCAAAACTCCTCCTCTTTTAGCCCGGAGCGGAGCTTACAGCAAAACTATTTTCTCACTCAACCATAGTGGCCAAGTCAATTAACTCATGGAGAGAGGAAATCTGCTGACAAATCACAAATCTGCATATCTCAGGACGCAAACCCTCTTGAAACCACTCCACCTGCAACTCCTTGGTGACAATAAGATGGGGCGCAAAACACCCAAGCTCCAAGAAAGCATGAGAGTACTGGTCCACAGTCATATTTCCTTGAACCAGATTATTAAATTCCCGAGCTTTCTGCCTTCTCACAGCAGGAGGGAAAAATCTATCATCAAACTCTTTTTTAAAACGTTATCAAGACACAGCAGCTAAAGATCCAAACTCTCACTCCAAGAGATTCCACTTCGCTCTCCACCAATTTGCTGCTTCTCCTTGCAACAGATAACTAGCATACAAAACTTGCTGAGCTTCCGTGCATCCACAAATTTCAAACGTCCTTTCAATTCCATTGATCCAACCTTCAGCTTGGAGGGGATCTTCTACTCCAAAGAACATGGGGATCTTACGCTTAAGGAACCTCTCATAAGAGCACCCCACTTGCACAGCCAAATTTTGGTCAACTGGTGGCAGTTTGATATTTTGATGAAAAAGATCCCCCAACCTAGTCAAAGTTCTGGCAATGGCATTATCAATCTCGCCGTGAGACGATTCCCCCACGGGTTCCTTACCATGTCTCCTTGGCCTTACTATTTTCTGTCAAAGCATAATCCTCAATCTCACTTTAGTTCCGATTAGAATGTAAAATCATATAATAAAACAATTTAAAATAAATAATGTAACATAAAACAATTAAAACAAATAAAACAACACATCATACAAAAATAAAATAATTTCAAAACTACTTCAAATCAAGCTTAAAATATTCTGGTACTTCACCTAAGGGACACGTGGCTTTACCTAGAGCCAAAATGCTCTGATATCACCTGTGGCGCCCCCAACTTCCAAGTATGGACACGCATGAAAATCGAGACGTTGGGATGATGACGACACCCCATCGACATGTGCTGAGTTGTAATGCAACACGTGTACAAATAAACAATATGCAGTGGAATGGTTAAGTCAAATAACTAATTACTAGAGTTTAATCTTGTACAAATAAACAATATGCAGCGGAATGGTTAAGTCAAATAACTAATTACTAGAGTTTAATACAATACAAAAGTACTGAAAATTCACATGTTAACATAATACGATTTTTGTTTACAAATCAACATCAAATAAAATATAATAAGCATAAGCGAACAATTAACTTCAAATACAAAATAGCCAATTTCCCTACTTCTCAGGCTGAGCCGCATCCTCGGGCTCAGCCTCCTCAAAACCTGCATCAAAATCTACAGTACCAAAAAATGGTACCGCAGGTAAGTAAAATCCAAAATGCTCCAAGACATAAATATATTAAAACAACTAACGCTATGCATGCACATGATGACCCAAGCACAAAACCCGAGAAAAATACAATTTTTGAAAGTCACAATTTTTACACGCACGCCAAAAATCACTATTTGGCACAAAACTAAAATCCAGGAATAAATCCATTAATTACAATTTTAACCGTATGCACCATGGCCTCTCCTAGGGACCATCCAAATACTCTGGCTCCCTTCGTCAGCCCACGGGTAGCGACCGTGCTAGTGATACACAACGAGTGATGCCTAGTTCCACGCCCATCGCGTACATAGCCAAGCATCCTCTGAGCCACACCAGTACGAGGGGCCACAGAGCTGGATTGAGAGTTCTACCATCTCGTCTAAGTCCCGGGCAATAGCCCCAGGAAATGACATTCAGTATATTCCGCTCCCGGGTGCCTAGAGAAGCTCCACCGAGATAATACCCCATCTCGGCTTGGGGGTGATACACACGCACCCGAAAAGCCCTTTTCACATTAAACACAGTTTCCAAAATACACACTCATGCATGCGTGCACAATGCCATGAAATCAACCAATTACCAACAACCAACAATTATCAGTAAAACCAGATAACCAAATCACAGTTTATAAAACAGGTTAGTGCAAAAATATACTTAAGTCTTAAAAAGTCTTTTGGAGAAATACTTACAGTGCTATATAACAATTTTAGGAGGATCCCGGAGGTGCAAAAGGAGGCTGGAAAGCAACGTAGCAGTGCAAAAACACTGTGGCCAAAATACACAGAAAACCTTATTCCAACGGGGTCAAACGAAAGCTATGGAACAGTAGGGTAAGGCCTATGGAAGGTAGTGAAGCTAGTGGAAGCAACGGTTGGCCATGGGTGGCGGCTGAAACGGCGGTGGAAGGCCAAAAAGCTCAAAACGGAGATGGCTCGTAGAGGTGGCTTCGGCGACGGATCGGAGTCAAAATTGGGTGGGTTAAGACGGCAAGAGGCCGGTGAAGAAGTGGTGAAGAAATGGTGGCCAATGGTGGTGCGACGGCGGCGGGTGAGCACAAGAGGTTCCGCGGTTTCGAACTGCTCATGGAGGCTAAAGGCGGCGCAACGTGGTTTGAGAATGAAGGGGTGGTGTTGTTTGCGGCTGGGGAATCGAGTGGTGCTGGCGGTGGTGGCTGGAAGCAAAGACCGGAAGCACAGGGAGAGAGAAAGAGAAAGGGGAGAGAGAGAGAGTCGAGCAGGAGACAACCAAGAGAAAAATAAGGAAGAAAAATAAAAGAAGGAAAAGAAAAAGAAGAGGAAAAGAAAAGATGGGGAAAAGAAATGAGGTCCAATTCTCACAACTTTTGGGTCACAACTGATGCTCAAAATAACTATTTTTAAAACAGCAAATTTAATAAATCAATATAAACTCAAAACTAGTTGAATTAAAATATTAAACTCCAATAATAACATTCTTTTAAAATAAAAAGTAATTTAATTACAGAACACTAATTAAAATTATGAAAGTACATTAAAATAATTCCCGATTTAAAAATCGTAAAATAATCTCGCATAAACACGTTTAAATTAAATTAAACGGCTCTAAATCAAATATTTAATTAAAAAGCCTTTCGATAAAAAGTACGTAAAAATTGGGGTGTCACATCGTTCCTATCCCACTTTGATTTCCAAGTATTGCTAGAAACTGAAGTGTACCTTGCTGCCCATTTTCTCTTTAATTGATTACGCCCAAAGAATAACGCGGTAGTTGTAACAAAGCTTTGGGGTGTCGATTCCATAGAGAGACAAATTAAATGAATATTAGAAGGAACAAAGAAACTAAGGAAAAATATCAAATGATTAATAGAGAACAAAGATTAATTTTAAATGTAAATTAAAGTGAAGCAAAGTGATTAATGAAAAAAGTACTCAATTTGACAAACAGTAGAGCGTCAGGAATCCCTTGCACAAATCCGGTATTTTAATTATTCTTGATTTATTGGATAACTCAATTGGAAATTCAATTCCCAAAATTTTCAATCAGAAGATATAGATTTATAAACCAAGATTAAAACAAATATAACCCTTTGAAAAATCATTCACCACTTTTAAAATACGTAAATTATTATCACTATTGAGAAAATCCTACGACGACAATATACTTTGGGAGCAATATTGCAGTAAAGAATTAAATCAATATAGATAAATAATTGATCCAAACATAATCAAAGAACTAATCTATTCAATAGAAAAAGTATGACTGAATCCATAAACAGAATAAATTCTATGATTATTCGAAGAAGAATGATAAAACAAAAGAGTTTTAGTAATTGAAAGTCAAATACATAAATAAAAAATAAATTACAAATATTATCTAATGTGCAAGTTCATCCCTAGCCCTACTTGAGAATTTAGTTACCCATAAATATAATGGACAATAAAAATCACAAGAGAAAGGTAAAGCAAACGGCGGCCATGACAATTAAATTCCTCCCTCTTCTTTTTCCTCTTTAGCCTCTTAATGATATCCTTATATAGGGTAGGAAAGAAACCCTAATATCTTCATGATTCCCGCCTAGAAAAATTGCCTAAATGTTAGCACTTATCTTGGCAGCCATGTACGCACTTCAGGAATTCGAATTTGGAAATTCTTATTAGATACAAAGTCGTAGCCCTTTAAGTTAGATTCCCAACACATTTGGAATCTAATCAATCCGATATGTGAGTAGAAAGTTACGTTAGAAATACTAAAGTATATCCAGATAGTTTCCTAGAGCATGTTGGACTCTGACTATTTCTCTTGATCCGAATTACTCTTAAACGCCATCATTATCCTTATTTGAAGAGTCCTACACTCATTGAAAGTTCTTAGGTTGTTCCAACTCTTGCCCATTTGAAAGTCCTTTGAATTTGGCTGGGTTTTGACTTAATCTTTTATAGTCCCTGAAATTAAACATAAAAATTTTCTTAGGAGTATCTCAAAATAAATAGAAACTCAATTTAAGAATACATATTAATTCCTATAATTTCTATTCATATTTTAGCATTATAGTCCAATAATAAGGTATTTAGGGTGCACTTTCGTACACTCATCACACCCCCAAACTTATTCATTGCTAGTCCCTAGCAATTTTCATGCCAACACGACGAGATAGACCAAATAAAATCACACACAAAGGCCACCAAGTCACACTTTCTAGATTCACATATCAAAGCAATCTTAGGAATTCAATAACCCTATCACAAGCAATCCACCTATAGCAATCCATAGAGTGTGTATGTGTTCCAAACTATATCCATCTAACCAGAAGCCCTGACACATGCAATAAGCGAAAGGTTCAACTTCATAACTCACGGGTATAAAAATGTTTCGTGTGAGGATTCTCTCTATGGAGTTGACAATGGGTATACACACACTTTCATGGAAAATTAGGCAATTATGTACAAGCAACAAGCAAACATTGATCTTATGATAGGAACACTAATAAATGAGACTTCCACCACTCTTTCCAAAACCTTACTTAGGATCAGAACGGTCAACACAAAAAGGTTGTAACGTGGCTATATGAAAAAAAAAAGGATAAAACGGATTCAATAACTTCCAAGTACATACAAAGGGAATCTTGTTAAACCTCTCAATAAACCACATTTCTCACTAGATGTACTCTCAAACTTTTCAAATCATCGAATAATGCCTCTTTTTCTTTTATTTTTATTTTTTTGTTCTTTTATTTTTCATTTTTTTAAAAAACTTGGTGAAAGATTATGTATATCACCTAGGTATTTTGCTATTTTTACCCAGCCTTGGTATTTTTGCCATTGAAACTCACTCACTTGAACACCTTGTAACTCATGTTCTTCCCCTTTCTCTCTCTCCTTTTTTTTATAGAAAAGAGAAAAATTCTACATCTAGTACACAATTGGAAGTAATAAGGGTAGGAAAAAAATCAGTGTATAGGTTATACTCCAATCTGGAGAGGTATGGATGATGTGGGCATATGAAACCAAAAAGCTACATGTGTTTATTGGCACAAAGTTGGCTAGTAGGGGTCTTTGATGGAAATGGTTAGCTTGAAAGGCTCAAACGTTGATTCTAAGTTTACCTTCGTCATATCCAAGTATATCCACCATTTTACCACAAATCATGTAATGATATTCTCACAAGAAGTACCCAATTCAATAGATCAATGAATGCTTATCACAATTTACTGCATTTGTAGGCTCTCAATTCTCTCCAAAACTCATATGAATGCTTAAGCAAAAGAGTTATCTAGTTACATGTGTCAAACCACTATCTTACCACAAAGCTTGGATGAGTGCATTAGGGGTTCTGTGAATGCTTCAGCAAAAATGATTATGGTGGGTTTGGTGAATTCACGAAGATGACTATGAATGAGAATGAGTACACATGTGAAAATAATGCACGTGTGATGCAAATTAAAAAAAAATCTGACACATGAAAATATGCCACAGAGTTTCAACAAGCATTTTAAATACTGAATTTGCACCACCACCCCCAACTTAAATGAAACATTGTCCTTAATGTTTAGGAATTAAATTTGAATGGGGAGTAACTAAAAAAAGTAGAATACACCTGATGAGTGACGTGAGTAGCTTGCTAAGCACCAAAGATGGTAAATTGAAATGAAAAAATGAAATTAACCTGCAAACAAAAACAAAGAAAACAACAGCAAACAAAAAGGAAAAGAGAGAAAATAAGAGAAAATGAAACAAACAAAACAAATAAAGAGAAAAAGAAAACATACCTACGTGGTGTGGTCAAGGGTGATAGACCGGATCCACAAGTGGAATGTCTTCCACTTCCGGAACTTGCCTATCAATTAATACTTTAAGGCGTTGACCATTTACTTTAAAGATCTGACCATCCTTAGGATCCTTTTTTCCTACCGCCCCATTTTAAAAAACATGCTTCATGACAAAGGGGCCGGTCCACCTAGACCGAGGTTTTCCTGGGTACTTATAGAGTCTAGAATCATATAACAACACTCTATCATTAGCCTTAAATGTTTTTCTCAAAATATTTTTATCATGAAACGCTTTCATTTTAGCCTTATAGATTCTAGAGTTCTCATAAGCATCATTTCTCAACTCCTCTAACTCGGTTAACTGAAATTTTTTAAGCTTACGCGCATTCAATTTCGAAGAAATACTAACAGGAGAAGTGTCACCTGGGGCGACAAATGCATGCTTAAGACCTGAGGGCAGTGGCTTCAATTCCAATTTGGGACTATCTATGCTTGAAGGAATCTGACTTTCACTTTTCTTAGACAGCTCAAATTTTCGTTGCAAAATATGTGGGCCATAATCCTGAGGTGCATCAAAAATAGCACAAACATCAGATGAATCATTCATAGTATCAAATTCAGAATTAATAAGAAAATAATCAAGGGAATTAGAATCATGAGTTGTATGAACTCCCATGTCTATGAGTGTGTCAATCATGTATGTTTGTTGGCACTCATCATCCTCCTCAGGCTACTTACTGATGTGGAATATGTTGACCTCCATGGTCATGTTTCCAAAAGATAGTTTCATTAACCCATTCCTGCAGTTTATAAGTGCATTAGCCGTATTAAGAAAAGGTCTACCTAATATGAGAGGAATCTTAGAGTCAGACTCAACAACCAATTGAGTATCCAAAATTAAAAAATCAACAGGGTAGTAAAACTTGTCAATTTGGATCAAAACATCCTCCACTATCCCTCTTGGTTTCTTAATTGAATGGTCAGCCAATTTAAGCACAACAGAAGTGGGTTTAATTTCACCTAAACCAAGCTGCAAATAAATGGAATAAGGCATTAGATTCACATTAGCTCCTAAATCTAGCAAAGCTTGCCCAAACTCATGATCTCCAATGTTGTATGCAATGGTTGGACAACTAGGATCCTTGTACTTGGGGGGAATCGGTTGCTCAATTAGAGCACTAACCTGCTTTGTCAGGAACGTTGTCTTCTTCACATGGTGCTTCCTCTTAACTGTACACAAATCCTTGAGAACTTTTGCATAAGTAGGCACTTGTTGATGGGAACCAAGGTGGACCCAGTCTTAAAGATCATTTGCAAGACAGATGGGACAATTACAAGGTCAAGAGACAAGAAGATCAAGGAGGCAATTCAAGGATTGGTGCAATCCACCTTGTATGTCAAGCAAGAGCCCAACATTCAAGATGGGCTTGAATGATGAAAATCCAATTTTGATTCATTTGATACAAGCTGTGGAAGACATAACTTAGACTATTTGGGCGTATTGTTGTTGATGGCTTTTAATTTGTTAAAGTATTTATTTTCTTAGTTTAAAATAAGTGGGTTTGAGGATACTTGGCCCACATATGTCTTATTTCATTTTAATTAGGGTTTTCGGAAGGCCTTATATTGTGGCCAAGGGCTTATTTGAAAAGTTACATGTTTTGGAACTAGGGTTTAGAAAAGTACTGTAGCGGCACTGTTCATGCAGTCGAATACTGTAGCAGCACTGTTCATGCGCGAATCACTGTGTCGGTACTGTTCATGCAGGGGCATTGTTTAGAGAAGGGGTTTTATTTTGGCTAGGGTTTTGGGTTAAATACTATTTATAGCCTCATTTTGAAGATTAGACAATATTGAATTTATTTGTGGGTTGAGTTTACTACTCTTGTTCTTGATTGAACTTTTGAATTTATCAAAGGCAAATCACAACCTTTGTGGCGTTCTTCCTGGTAATCTGAGTTCTTGAAATGGGTTCTTCAACGGGTCTAGATTTTAATATAATCTAGGTTCTTGAAACAAGTTCTCATTGGGTCTAGATTCTCCATCCATTTACTTGAGTTTGGCTTTCTTGGGTGTGTTTTCAAATTAATTGTGGGTTCAAGAGATTCTCTTCCTGCGGGTTCATATCATTTGGTATTCAAAGCTCGGTTTCTAATCAGGTCTGATTCTATCTTTTATTTCTTGCATCTTTAAATTTAATTTTAGGGCTTTATTGTTCTAGGGTTTCNTTTCAAATTAATTGTGGGTTCAAGAGATTCTCTTCCTGCGGGTTCATATCATTTGGTATTCAAAGCTCGGTTTCTAATCAGGTCTGATTCTATCTTTTATTTCTTGTATCTTTAAATTTAATTTTAGGGCTTTATTGTTCTAGGGTTTCAAAAAAAAAAAAAAATAGAAACAAAAAGTACGTTGCCAAAATTCTTAGGGTTTTGGGTTTGGCTGAAATTTGCATCTCCTAGGGTTTCTTGCATCTCTAAGTTTGTCAATTGCTTGGAATGCCGTTCCATTAATACTCTACTTCTTCATTATTAATTTTTGTGTTCAAATTCAATTGCTTGATTCTCAATTGAATATTGTTTGTTTGTGATTGAATTTGAGAAAAGAAAAAGAAAGGAAAAGAAAAAAAAAATTCGAAAAAAAATTCGAAAAAAAAAAGAAGGGTAGCATTCTCATATGTTGCTACATAGTTACAACAAAGAGAAAGAAAGACATTTGTTGATTGAGTTTTAACATCAAAGTGGCTGAAAACATCTTTCTAGTGGGTATCTTGTTTTATCATTACTCTTTTCCCTTATATAAATTCCTTGAATCTCGTGTCATTTTATTCATTCCTTGTTTCTTGTTCTTGTTTCTTGCATCTATATTACTGGTTGGAATAATACAAGGTTGTAATGTCTTGATTTAGTTCAGCTAGTTCTAAAAGAACTTGAGTGAGAAAACTATTGAGGTAAAAGGCAAGAGAGTATGAGACCATTATCAGGAAAAAGTCAATTAAGAGTGAAACACGAGTGGAGTGCCATTATTCGAGAGTAAACACGTAAGGGAGTGTGTGAGGTTTTCCACTAACATTCTTTTTATGTAACATATTATGATGTCTCATAGGAGTGACTCATCCTTTGTGTTGCAAGCCATGTAACAACAGTTTAAGCGGTTGAACTTGGTGTTGGGTGAAGTGAGGGATAGGATGGATAAACAAGAAGTCCTGATTAGAAATTTACAAGGTGGGAGAGATAGGAGGCGACGTGAGCCTAGTATTGAGATTGGGTATAAGAATGAAGAATATAGGGAGCCTCTTGTTGCTAGGCGTGCTCTCAATACACAAATTAGGATGGATGATACAGAGCAGCGGAGAGAGAACATTTTTCATACTAGATACCACATCAATAACAAGGTATGTAATATGATCATTGATGTGAATAGTTGTATTAATTTGGCTAACACTACTTCAGTTGAGAAATTGAGTTTACCTATCTCGAAATACCCTAGACCATACAAGTTGCAGTGGTTGAGTGATTGTGGGGAGGATAGGATAAATAAGTAAATTCTAGTTTCTTTTTCCATTGGAAAATACCAGGATATGGTGCTTTGTGATGTAGTGTCTATGCATGCTGGACATATTTTGCTGGGGAAACTATGGCAGTATGATAGGAAGGTGATCCATGATGAGTCAAGGAACATGTACAGTTTTGAAAAGGATGGAAAAACAATCAAACTTGCTCCTTTAAGTCCAACACAGGTCTATGGGAACCAACTGAAACTGAAAAGTGAGGTTGCTCAAAAAAGAAAGAGTGAAAGTGAGATTGAGCTAAATAGCAAAAGTGAATGTGAGATTGAGGAAAAAAGAAATAGTGAAACCTCAAGAAAAAGAGAGAATGAGTTGAAAAACAGCTGTGAGGCTGAGAGTTCAAAAAAAGAGGAGAATGAAAGAAAAAACGAGAGTGAAAAGGAAAAAGAGAGTGAGAGGAAAAAAGAGAATGAGATCGAAATATCAAAAGAAAGAGAGAGTGAAAAAGAAAATAGAGAGGTGGCTAAGAGTGATGAAAAAAGAGTTGAGTCACAAGAGGAAAAAGAAAGAAAGATTGTAGAGAGAAACGGAAAAATAAAAGTGAGATTTTATTCTAAGTCAAGTTTTTACACTAATGAATTTAACGACTCTTTGCCTAGTGTTGTCGTTTCTTTATTGTAGGGATATGAGGTCATGATTCCTAACGGTGCATTTAGTGGATTGCCACCTATTAGGGAGATAGAGCACTACATTAATTTTGTGCTAGGGGCGGCAATTCCAACCCGACCTTTCTTTGAAGAACATGAGTCCTTGACACACTTGAGTGAAAATGATCACCACGTTTTACGAGGTAAAGCACGAAATATGAGAAGTTGTAAGCACGAAATTATAGTAACGCTCTGTGGCGCCCCCAACTTCCATGTACGGACAAGCACGGAAATCGAGACACCCGGGATGATGACAACACGATCACGCACCCCAACGACACGTGCCGAGTGTGTGAAATGCAACACGTGTACAAAATAAAATGCAGCGGAAAGATTAGGTCAGATAACTAAGTACCAGAATTTAATACAATACAAAAAATAATACAGAAATCCACAAGTCAACATAATACAATTTTCTTGTTCATAAAACAACCTCAAATAAAAAAATACAAATACAACATAGAATATAGCCAAATGTCCTTACTCCTCAGGTGGAGCCGCATCTTCGGGCTCAACCTCTTCAAAACCTGCGTCAAAATCTGCAGTACCAATAAATGGTACCACAGGTAAGTAAAACCCAAAAATACTCCAAGATAACAAATATAAGAATACAACAACCACTATGCATGCACATGATGA
>QEOT01005278.1:0-30897 GCA_003123785.1 Pterocarya stenoptera | reverse complement strand
GTGTGGAAGTAGATTTGTTGGCAGACCAAGTTAAAAGATTCCTGATTGTTGTCTCTGCGAACCAGAAAATCTGGTAAGAGGTAAGGTATGATAAACAAGGTTTCTATTATGATATATGTCATAGACAAGGACATTCAAAGATGGTATGTCGAGCGGGGGAGAAGAAAGTCACTACTAGTAGTGGTAATCGTAAGGTTGGGGTTCGGCAAGAAGTATGGTGTTTGAAAGCACCAGATAAAGTGGAGGAAAGTAATAGGGAGAAGGTAAATGAGGACCCTAGTAGTTCGAAAGATTTATGTACAGAAGATGATGCAAAATAGAGTATTCTTGATAAAAAAAAAAAACAGAGTGAGGAAATTGAAACTGAGTTACCGACTGTGGACGTGAGCATGCTGAATCCTCCGAGTGTCTTAGAAGAAGGGGAAATAGTGCATGAGCAGGATCTAGATCGTGTGGGATCAAGGGGTGTGAACGCAGCAAGGGGATGAACCTGGTAAAGAACTGACTGTTAATAATATAAAGATAGATAATCCCGGTGATGGACAGTGTTTGGATATACAGGAGGTAGATGTGATGCTAGTAGAAGGCCATGCTATGGTGAGGGAGCAGGTATTGCAAGCTACAGATGTTGTTTCAGAATTACTGGAAAGCGAATGTCGGATGCCAATTTTGCATGCTTTTCATGAGTGTGAATCTGATCGAGAGGAGGAGGTTAATGTTATTGAAAAGCTTTCCTTGGAGAAAGGCTATAGCTCGGACAATAATGTACAAGGTCAGTCAAATCCTAATGTTAATTTAAAAAGTGCTCAAAAGTCTCATAGGGTCATCACCCGTTCTAATAAACTGAATTTATGATTCATCCAATTCTAGTATGGAATGTGCGGGGGCTGGGTACATCAAGAAGTAGGTTAAAAAAGATTGTGAGAAAATTGGACCCCTCTATTGTTGTTATTTCTGAGCCTTTTGCTGAGGAGAATAGCATGCTTAGGTGGGCGAGTTTTTTGAATTTTCCAAATTATTGTGCTAATGGTTCGGTTGGGGGGAAGCTCTGGATTTTTTGGAGTGATGAGTTGAAGTTTGAAGTCTTACATATGTCTGATCAATTATTATCTGGGTTGTTTTATTTTAAAGAGAAGTTTTTTTAATGTCCTTTGTTTATGCTAAATGTCGCCAAGCTAACCGTAGAGAGCTTTGGAGAGACCTGGTGCTTGCTAGAAGGGATGATATTCCTTGGTTAGTAGCAGGAGACTTCAACATTATAAGGGCAGATAGTGAACGCATTGGAGGTAGACCAAGGCCGTTATTGGCAATGGAGGAATTCAATGACTGTCTGGACAGTTGTAGTTTGCTGGATATTGGAGTGAATGGTAGGAATATGTCTTGGTGTAATGGACATAATGGATCATCTAGGAGCTGGGCAAAACTAGATAGAGTTCTTTCTAATACTTTCTTTTGCAGAACTTCCTGGCTGTTTGTTATGAATATGGTAATCGTATGACTTCGGATCATAATCCGATGGTGATTCGGTTTCAAAGAGAGGTACTTAGGTATGGACCTGCACCTTTTCGGTTCCAAAATATGTGGTGTACGCATCATGATTTTCGGAAATGCGTTGAGGATGCTTGGAGGGAAGACGTTCAAGGGCCAGGTTTATTACGTTTAGCTACTAAACTCAAAAGAGCTAAGTTGGCTATCCGATTTTGGAACAGACATGTGTTTGGGCGTGTGGAGCATAATATTCGGAGACTAGAGGAATGTTTGGAAGGATTGGATGTCCAATTCAGGGAAGTTATTCACTGGAATAGAGGAAGAAATGGTTCTTACTAAATTAGAGTTGGAATCCTAGAATAAAAGAGAGGAGATTCGTATAGCTCAACAAGCTAAAAAGAAATGGTTGGTGGAAGGGGATAACAATTCTAAATTTTTTCATGCTTTTGTAAATCAAAGGAGAAAAAAAATCTTTAATATCCTCTTTATCATTTGTGAACGGGGAAGTTTTGGATTCTCCGGAAGTAGTACATGAAGGGGCTGTAAGGTACTTTCAGTCGTTTTTAATGGGAGCAGGACCTAGTGGCAGAGCTGTATTTGATGATATTATTTTTCCTGTAATTTCTGAGGATGAAAATTTGGGTATATGCAGTGCGCCTACAGAGTTGGAGGTATGGAATGCTATTCTTGCAATTCCTATAATGAGTAGCCCAGGTCCGGATGGTTTTGTGTCAGCTTTCTTTCATGATTATTGGGATATTGTTAAAAATGAGGTTATGGAAGCTGCGAGAGATTTTTTTACTAGTTCATCTCTTCCAAGATTTTATTCCGCGTCATATATTGTCTTGATTCCAAAAATTCCAAATCCTCAAAGTTTTGATAAATTTAGGCCGAGTAGCCTATGCAATGTCATTTATAAGGTTTTTACTAAGGTATTGGTTGCACGCATGACAGGTTTGTTATCACGAGTGATATCTCCAGAACAGGGAGCTTTCATTCCAGGTAGAAGCATTTTTGAGAACATCACATTGGCACAGGAAATGATTCATTCATTGCATAAAAAGTCCAATGGTGGAAATGTAATGTTGAAGGTGGATATGGCTAAAGCCTATGATAGGGTGGACTGGAATCTTTTAAACTCGGTTTTGGAGGGTTTTGGGTTTTCTACGCAAGTCTGTGGGTTGGTGGCAGAGTGTGTTTCTTCTTCTTGGTTTTCCATAATGATGAACGGAACTTATAAAGGTTTTTTCAAACCTACCCGTGGCATTCGCCAAGGGGATACTTTATCTCCTTATCTTTTTATTCTTTTGCAGGAAGTTCTATCTTGGCTTATTAAGAAGAATTTCTCAGAGGGTAAGATTGGGGCTTTCCATCATCCTCGAGGGGCGCCATTGGTTTCTCATCTCCTTTATGCATATGATATTTTAATCTTTGCAAATGGTAAGAAGAGGCCTATTCGAATGATCATCAAAGTTTTAAAGATATATGAGGATTGGTCAGGTCAACGAATTAATAAAGAAAAGTCAAGTATTTTTTTGTCGAGGCACATTGCTTATAATAGAAGACGAAGCATATTACGTTTGACAGGTTTTGCTGAAGGGGTTTTTCCAACTAATTATCTTGGTGTTCCTTTGACCTCGGGGCGTCTTACAGCTTGTATTTTAGAGCCGCTAGTATCAAAAATTCGGAATAAGGTGGCTGGATGGAAATTGAAGCTTTTATCTCAAGGGGGTCGGCTCACATTGATTAAACATGTTCTTTCTTCTATGCCGATTCATCAACTGGCGGTTTTGGATATTCCCAAAGTTCAAAAAAATAAATACCATGTTATCTTCTTTTTTCTAGGGTGAGAATAAGGGTACAGGAAAAAGGAAATGGTGGAACTGGTCTAAATGTTGTAAGCCGATGATTGAAGGAGGCTTAGGAATTAGAGATCTGCTGGAAGTGGAAAAATCCATGCATATGAAATTCGTTTGGCGCATTTTAACAGTTGATAATCTGTGGTCGAAATTCTTTAAGGCCAGATATTTGAAAGATGGACAGCATTTACGTGAGGTAAATCCAAATAAAGGTTCTCGGTTTTGGCGTTCTATTGTTAGAGTTATGCCTGAAGTGCTAGATCAGGTTAGATGTAGGATTAAAGAAGGAAAAGCATCCTTTTGGTTTGATCGTTGGCTGGCCATGGGTCCTCTTTGTGTTCAAGTTCAAGAAATGTTTAAAAGGAAAATGCAGGTTAGGGAATGCTGGGATGGAGACGGGTGGAATATTGACTTATTAATGGAGTTATTGGGAGCAAAAAAGGCTAACTAAATAGTAAGTTCTACATTAGAATGTAAGGAGGGGCTTGATATCAATATCTGGGAACCGTCTATAGATGGAAGTTTTAATACGGCTAGTGCTTGGGATATAATTCGTGTATGTCAAGAGGAGGATCCTTTATTAAAATGGTTTTGGCATCCCCTACTTCCAAAACGGGTGTCTATTTGCTTGTGGAAATCTTGGTTTAACTGTCAACCCGTTGATAGGCGCATACAGGCAGTGGGAGTTCAGTTAGCATCTAGATGTAACTGCTGTCAAAATGGGCAAGTTGAAACACTTGATCATGTTCTGTGTACAGGGTCCATTGCACAAGAAGTTTGGAAAAAAGCAGAGGAAACGTTGGGTATTCAGGTTAGACCTACGAATACTTGGAGAGCCCATATTACAGTATGGCTACGTTGTGCACGTCGAGCATCACAATATGGGATGTTGGTAGGCTTGATCCCAAGTTTGATATCTTGGAAATTATGGGGGCGTAGATGTAAGGCTAGAATGGAGTCTGCAAGTCAAACAGCAAAGGAAGTATGGCTGGAAATTAAATACTGGTTGAGACAGATCATGGAAAACATGAACGGAAGTGTGCCAAAAACACGTGCAGAAGAGCAGATTTTTTGTGCCTTGGATATACCGACGCGACGCTGTAAGATGACTTCTCCAAAATTAGTTAGATGGTGTAAGCCAAGGTTAGGATGGGTTAAACTTAACATGGATGGAAGTTGCCAGGGGAATCCGGGAAGTTATGGGGGAGGCGGTGTCATAAGGGATAATAGAGGAGTTTTTAAGGCAGCTTTTTCAGTAGAGTTTGGGCATGGAACAAATAATCTGGCAAAAATGAGAAGCCTCATCGTTGGGCTGGAACTTTGCAAGGAACTTGGGTTCGATCAAGTAGAGATTGAGTGTGATTCTTCTCTAGTGGTAAACTGGATTTTAAGGAGAAGTTGTTCGATGTGGTACCTTTGGGATTATTGGGATGAATTAGTAGAACTTTTGAGGGGAATCAATTACTCTATTTTGCATATTTTTAGAGAGGCCAATCAAGTAGCGGATTTCTTCGCGAGACAAGGCGAGGCTGGTATCTCGAGACAGTATAGAGTCCAAGGGGACCTACAGCTGCAAGTAAAGGGCATAATGAGGCTTGATGCATTGGGTTTTCCAGCCTTACGTATTTAAAGGTTGGAGTTAGATGTGAGTTTTATGTGTTATTTGTTTGATTATAAATAGGCCTGTTTAGAGTGTTATTTTTATGTTTTGTTGTTATAGAGGTTGTAGAGTTTTTGATACATTGGATAGTTTGTTGAATATTTGTATATCCCAAGTGTCCTACTTGTTACCATGGTATTCCTCCGCCATAAGTGAGGGTTATTAATAAACTAGGGAGGGGGTCACTCTTGGACATGGGATCCTCGACTCTTCTTTTTTTAAAAAAAAAAGACACACTTGAGTGGACAAGGTAAGTTGTTGACTAGAATGCATGCTAAGTGGAAAGACTGTATTGAGACTTTTTCTCATATAATCCAATACACACATGGTAAGGAAAATCTTGTGGTTGATGCCTTAGCAAGAAGGTATGTCCTTGTCTTCATTTTAGATGCAAAATTATTGATATTTGAATATGATAAGGAATTGCATACTTATGATGATGACTTTGCTAGTGTGTATGGAGAGTGTGATAAGGCATCGTTTGGTAAGTGCTATAGACTAGATTGGTAGTTGTTTAGAGATGATAAACTTTGTGAGCCTACTAATCTTATGTGTGAGATGCTATTACATGGATATGGTTTGTTGGGTTATTTTGGTATGAAAAGGATTTTAAATGTGTGGCGTGACCATAGATGGAAGTATTGCCTACCATTCATTGAGTTTGCATATCATTGGAGTGGTCATTTTGGTGCAAAGAAGACTTTAGACCTGTTGCATAAACATTTGTGGGAGTATTATTTGCCATTCATTGAGAAATTGCATAAACGTTCGTTGGAGAATCCTTTGCCATTCATTAATTTGTTACATGAACATCTATGGGAGTATCATTTGCCATTGATTGACATGTTGCACGAACGTTTATGGGAATATCATTTGCCATTCATTAATGTGTTGCATAAAAGTTTCTGGGAATTTTACTTACCATTCATTGAGTTTGCATATAATTGGAGTGGTCATTTTGGTGTAAGGAAAACTTTGGATGTGTTTCATGAATATTTGTGGGAGTATCACTTACCATTTATTGAATTGTTACTTGGACGTTTGAGGGAGTATCATTTGCCCTTATTTGAGTGTGTATATTATAAAACCTTGTACACTACTATTTCTTATTCTCGCTTTGAATTTGTTTATAGTTTTAGTCCACTTTCTCCTTTAAGTTTGATGTTGTTGCTTTTTTATGACTGGAGTAGCTTGGATAGACCTTTTCAAATTCTTGAGAAAATTAATGATAAACCATGTAAAGTGGACCTTCCAAGTAAGTAATAATGTTTTTGCTATTTTTAATGTTACTAACATTTTTCCCTTTGATCTAGGTAGAGATTCGAGGTCGAATCCTTTTGAGGAGAGGGGGAATGATGGGAATCAAGGTGGGCCCAGTCTTAAAGATCGTTTGCAAGATAGATGGGCCAATTACAAGGTCAAGAGACAAGAAGATCAAGGAGGCAATTCAAGGATTGGTGCAATCCACCTGGTATGTCAAGCAAGAGCCCAACATTCAAGATGGGCTTGAATAATGAAGATCCAATTTTGATTCATTTGATACAAGCTGTGGAAGACATAACTTAGACTATTTGGACATATTGTTATTGATGGCTTTTAATTTGTTAAAGTATTTATTTTATATGTTTAAAATAAGTGGGCTTGAGGATACTTGGCCCTCATATGTCTTATTTCATTTTAATTAGGGTTTTGGGAAGGCCTTGTATTGTGGCCAATGGCTTATTTGGAAAGTTACATGTTTTGAAACTAGGGTTTAGAAAAGTACTGTAGCAGCACTGTTCATGCAGCCGAATACTGTAGCGGCACTGTTCATGCGCGAATCACTGTGTCTGTACTGTTCATGCAGGGGCATTTTTTAGAGAAGGGGTTTTATTTTGGCTAGGGTTTCAATAGGGTTTTGGGTTAAATACTATTTGTAGCCTCATTTTGAAAATTAGACAATATTGAATTTATTTGTAAGTTGAGTTTACTCCTCTTGTTCTTGATTGAACTTTTGAACTTATCAAATGCAAATCACAACTTTTGTGGCGTTCCTCCTCGTAATCTGGGTTCTTGAGACGGGTTCTTCAACGGGTCTAGATTTTAATATAATCTAAGTTCTTGAAACGAGTTCTCATCGAGTCTAGATTCTCCATCCATTGACTTGAGTTTGGCTTTCATGGGTGTGTTTTCAAATTGATTGTGGGTTCAAGGGATTCTCTTCCTGCGGGTTCATATCACTTGTTTAATCACATGCAATAGAGGAGGATTGATTTTTACCTGCCTTAGATTCTCTAGGATTTCATTGTTTGGATCCAGAGTTCGCTTCTTTGATTTTAAAGCTTGAGGGAATGGTACCTTAATAGGACTCTTCGTCACCTCATGTTCCTTGGGCAGCTTGGCATCACTACTATCTTGATCCTTTTCCACATCCTCTAATTTATTCGTTGTTGGGATGTGTAATGACTTACCACTTCGTGTCAGAATGACATTCACCTCCTTCAAATTCTCTTGCGCCATGTGTTGATCGTGGTGTGAGGACTGAGCTTGAGAAGGGAACTTACCTCACTCATTCACACTCAATGAGCCTATCAATTTGGACACTTGGCTCTTTATCTCCTTATTTGCTTCCATAACCTGCGTAATCAAAGATTCAAACTTTTGGTTAGTCTTACCCTGTGCTTCAATAAAAGCATGCAAAGTGTCTTCTAAATGACTCCTAGAAGATGAAGGTGCATGATATGGTGCAGGATATGATCTAGGGGGTCGTGCAGGCTGCTGGTTTTCAGACTTCCATCTAAAATTTGGGTGATTGCGTCACCCCGAATTATAGGTATCAGAGTAAGGTGTAAAAGGCTTCTTGTACATACCCAAGGCATGACATTGTTCCTCGTACACCCCTCTCATCTCAACAAGTGTGTGACACTCTTGGACAAAGTGATATACCCCGCCACACACAAAACATAGTCTAAAAGACTCTGCATGATTAGCCACGTGTGTTGGCTTCAAGTCCTTAGTCTTTAATACCTCTAGCTTCCTAGTGAGCATCTCAACTTTAGCCTTTAGGCTATCCTCCTCCCTGAGATGGTAAATTCCACCACCATTTAGGTTTCCTGCAGGTTGTGACCTATTTGTGCTCTCAGTAGCACTAGGTCCAGTCCAAGTGTGAGTTTTTTTAGCAAGCTCATTGAGGTATTTTTTGGCCTCATCAGGATCTTTCTGTAAGAACTCACCATTACACATTATCTCCACAAATTCGCACTCTCTATATGTAAGTCCCTCATAAAAATAGCTCACTAGGTGCCAATTCTCATACCCATGGTGAGGACGCATACTCAACAACTCCTTAAATCTCTCCTAAGACTGATACAAAGTCTCACTATCCTTTTGTGCAAAGGTGGAGATTTGCCTTTTTAAAGCGTTGGTCTTATGTTGGGGAAAGTATTTATTAAAGAAGACTTGAGTTACCTCACTCCATGACCCAATAGATCGGGGTCTCAGTGAGTATAGCCAACTCTAAGCTCTATCCTTCAAAGAGAAAAGGAAAGAACTTAAGTCTCACAATGTCATCAGTTGCATTATGACTATGAAAAGTCGCAACTACTTCCTCAAACTCCCTAATTTGCACATATGGATTTTCATTTTCCAAGCTATGAAAAGTAGGGAGTAACTGTATCATCCCTGTTTTAAAATCCAGTTGACGAGTATTAGTTGGAAACATGATGCATGATGGTGTGACTGTGCGTGTAGGGTGGAGGTAATCCTAAAGAGTTCTAGTGGGTTTATCTTCGTGTTCACTCATTTCTTCAGGACTAGATGGATTGTCAAATAAAAGATTTAAAAATTTTGATCCTGACTCTAGCACAGGCCTATAAGCAAATCTACCCAAAGCGTCTCTATATTTGTACATGTAAGGTAACAAAATAATCAGAAGAGAAAAAAAATACAGCAAGCAAAAAGAAGGAACGAAGTTACCGCCTTTACAAACTGCTGAAAAGAAAAACAATCTAGCAATTCTTTTACCGTCTCCCCGGCAACGGCGCCAAAATTTGATTACGCCCAAAGAATAAGCGATAGTTGTAGCAAAACTTTGGGGTGTCGATTCCATAGAGAGACAAATTAAAAGAATAGTAGGAAGGAATAAAGAAACTAAGGAAAAATATCAAATGATTAATAGAGAATAAAGATTAATTTTAAATGTAAATTAAAGTGAAGCAAAGTGATTAGCGGAAAAAGTACTCAATTTGACAAACAGTAGAGCGTCAGGAATCCCTTGCACAAATCCAGTATTTTAATTATTCTTGATTCATTGGATAACTCAATTGGAAACTCAATTCCCAAAATTTCCATTCGAAATATATAGATTTATAAACCAAGATTAAAACAAATATAACCCTTTGAAAAATCATTCACCACTTTTAAAATACGTAAATTATTATCACTATTGAGAAAATCTTATGACGACAATATACTTTGGGAGTGATATTGTAGCAAAGAATTAAATCAATATAGATAAATAATTGATCCAAACATAATCAAAAAACTAATTCATTCAATAGAAAAAGCATGACTGAATCCATAAACAAAATAAATTCTATGATTATTCGGAGAAGAGAACATCAACGACGAATTGAGAATGATAAAACAAAAGAGTTTTAGTAATTGAAAATCAAATACATAAATAAAAAATAAATTACAAATATCATCTAATGTGCAAGTTCATCCCTAGCCCTACTTGAGAATTTAGTTACCCATAAATATAATGGACAACAAAAATCTCAAGAGAAAGATAAAGCAAACGGCGGCCATGACAATTAAATTTCTCCCTCCTCATTTTCCACTTCAGCCTCCTAATGATATCCTTATATAGAGTAGGAAAGAAACCCTAATATCTTCATGATTCCTGCCTAGAAAAATCGCCTAAATGTTAGGACTTATCTTGGCAGCCATGTACGCACTTCAGGAATTCGAATTTGGAAATTCTTATTAGATCTAAACTCGTAGCCCTTTAAGTTAGCTTTCCAATGCATCTAGAATCGAATCAATCCGATATGTGAGTAGAAAGTTACGTTTGAAATACTAAAGTATATCCAGACAGTCTCCTAGAGCATGTTGGACTCTGACTATTTCTCTTGATCCGAATTACTCTTAAACCCCATCATTATCCTTATTTGAAGAGTCCTACACTTATTGAAAGTTCTTAGGTTGTTTCAACTCTTGCCCATTTGAAAGTACTTTAAACTTGACTGGGTTTTGACTTAATCTTTTATAATCCCTGAAATTAAACATAAAAATTTGCTTAGGAGTATCTCAAAATAAATAGAAACTCAATTCAATAATACACATTAATTCCTATAATTTCTATTCATATTTTAACATTATAGTCCAATAATAGGGTATTTAGAGTGCACTTTCATACACTCATCATTGACTTTCCACCTTCATAGCCATGTGCACCATGTCCTCTATCTCCACATAATGTTGCAATTCAATTACATTGGCTATGTCCCTATTCAAACCACTGAAAAATCTACCTATGGTGGCCTCCCGGTCCTCCTCTACATTAGCCCGTATCATCGCCACCTCCATCTCCTGATGGTAATCCTCCGCACTTCTAGACCCTTGTGTAAGATTTTGGAGCTTTTGGTAAAGGTCTCTATAGTAGTGGCTACGTACAAATCTTCGCCTCATGAGAGCTTTCAACTCTCCCCACGTCTCTATAGGCCTCTCATAATTCCTCCTCCTTTTGGTCACTAATTGATCCCACCAAATAATAGCATAATCAATAAATTCAATTACCGTCAACTTCACTGTTTTATCCTCAGAGTAATTATGACAATCAAACACCAACTCTATTTTTTTTCTCCCACTCTAGATAAATCTCCGGGTCAGTTCTACTTGAAAAGATGGTATTTTCATTTTGATACTCCCAAGGTCTCTATCTACACCATCTTAACCCTTTAGGTTCCCCTCAAGTCCTCTTTCACGCCTAGCTCTTCTATGTCTACTTGACCAAATTTCAGATTCTAAGTCTTCCTCATCCTCACCATCTCCTTCATGCTCAAACTCATTTTCAACTCTAGGCTCACGTCGCCTCTATCTCTTCCACCTTGCAAATTTCTAACCGTTGCTTCTTGATGATCCATCCTATCCCTAACTTCACTCAACAAAAAATTTAACTGCTCAAACTGTCGTTGCATGGCTTGCAACACAAAAGATGAGTTATCTACCATCCCCTTTGGTGATGAGTCATCCCTATGAGACATCGTAATGTGCTGCACAAAAAGAATGTTAGTGGAAAACCTCACATACTCCCTTACGTGTTTACACTTGAATAATGGCACAACACTCGTGTTTCACTCATAATTGAATTTTTTCCGATAATAGTCTCACACTCTTGCCTTTTACCCCAAGAGTTTTCCCACTCAAGTTCTTTAAGAACTAATTGAACTCAATCAAGACAATACAATCTTGTTTTATCCCAACTAGTAATCAAGTCCAAGAAACAAGAACTAGAAAAAAAAAACACGAAAGGAATAAAAAGTGACACTAGAATCAAGGGAATTATGCGAATGAAAGAGTAACTATAAGACAAGTTACCAACTATAATAATGTATGCCCCTTTGATGATTAGGCTAAAAAAAAAAAATCAGATTTTCAATAATCTGCTTTTTTCTTCTTCTTTTTCTAATTTTTTATATATTTTTATTTTTTTATTCTAGACGATTTTTTTTTTCTTTTCCTTTCTTTTCTTTTCTTTTCTCCAATTCAATCATAAACAGCAATATTGAATTGAAAATCAAGCAATTGAATTCAAATACACAAGAATTGACAATGAAATAGAAGAGAATCAATGGAACGGCACCCCAATCAATTGACAAACTTAGATATGCAAGAAACCCTAGAATTTGAAATTCTAGAAGATGCAAATTTCAGTCAAACCCAAAACCTTAAGAATTTTGGCAGCGTACTTTTTGTTTCTTTTTTTTGTAACCCTAGAAGAATGAAGCCCTAGAATTAAAGATGCAATAAATAAAAGATAGAATCAGACCTGATTGGAAACCAAGCTCTGAATACCAAATGATATGAACCCGTAGGAAAGGAATCCCTTGAACCCACAATCAAATTGAAAACTCACCCAAGAAAGTCAAATTCAAGTTAATGGATGGAGAATCTAGACCCGATGAGAACTCGTTTCAAGAACCTAGATTATATTAAAGTCTAGACCCATTGAAGAACCTGTCTCAAGAACCCAGATTACAAGGAGGAACGCTACAAAGATTGTGATTTACCTTTAATAAGTTCAAAAGTTCAATCAAGAATAAGAAGAGTAAACTCAACTCACAATGAAAATTCAATATTGTCTAATCTTCAAATGAGGCTACAAAGAGAGTTTCAACCAAAACCTAATTGAAACCCTAGCCCAAAATAAACCACTTAGTTCCAAAAGTACCCTCGGATGAACAGTGTCGCAGCTACAGTACTACTCTTGAAACCCTAGTTTCTAACATGTAACTTTCCAAATAAGCCCTTGGCCAAAATATAAGGCCTTCCCAAAAACTCTAGTTCATAAGAAATAAGACATATATGGGCCAAGTTTCCTCAAGCCCACTTATTCTAAACTAATAAAATAAATCCTTTAACCAAATTGAAAGCCTCCAATAACAATGGGCCTTATCTTTAAGTTATGTCTTCCATAGCTTGAATCAAGTGGATCAATACTGGTTTTTCTTCTTTCAAACCCATCTTGAGTGTTGGGCTCTTGCTAGCTTCATTCCAAGTGGATTGCACCAATCATTGCATCGCTTCCTTGATTTTCTTGGCTCTTGATCTTGTAATTGGCCCATCTGGAACTTGCAACTGATCTTTAAGACTAGGCCCATCTTGGTTCCCATGATGGTTACCATCTTTGGTACTTAGCGAGATACCCACGTTGCTCATTAGGTGTATTCTACCCTTTTTAGCTACTCCCCATTCAAATTTGATTTTTAAATATTAAGGACAATGTTTCATTTAAGTTGGGGAGTGGTAGTGCAAATTCAGTATTTAAAATGCTTGTTGGAACTCTGTGGCATGTTTTTATATGTCAATTTTTTTTTCTAATTTGCATCACACGTGCATCATTTTCACATGTGTACTCATTCTCATTTATAGCCATCTTTGTAAATTTACCAAACCCACCATAATCATTTTTGCTGAAGCATTCATAGAAACCCTTAATGCATTCATCCAAACTTTGTCTTAAGATGGTGGTTTGACACATGTAACTAGAGAACTCTTTTGCTTAAGTACTCATGTGAGTTTTGGAGAGGAATGAGACCCTACAAATGCAGGAAATTGTGATAAGCGTTCATTGATCTGTTGAATTGGACACTTTTTTTGAGAATATCATTACATGGTTTGTGGTAAGATGGTGGATATACTTGGGATATGACGAAGGTCAACTTAGGATCAACGTTTGAGCTTTCCAAGCTAACTCTTTCCATCATAGACCCCTAGTAGCGAACTTTCAGCCAATAAACACATGTAGCTTTTTCTTTTCATATGCTCACATCATTCATACCTCTCCACATTGGAGTATAACCTATATACCGATTTTCCCTATCCTTGTTACTTCTAAGTGTGTACTAGATGTGGAATTTATTTATTTTTCAATTAAAAAACAAAAGGAGAGAGAGAAAGGGGAAGAACATGAGTTACAAGGTGTTCAAGTGAGTGAGCTTCAAAGGTAAAAATATCAAGGTTGGGTAGAAATAGCAAAATACCAAGGTGACATAATTGTTCACCAAGTTAAAAAAAAAAAATAAAAAGAAAAAAGAAAAAAAGAAAAAAGAAGAAAACGAGGCATTATTCGATTATTTGAAAAGTTGGAGAGTACATCAAGTGAGAAATGTGGTTTATTGAAAGGTTTAATAAGATTCCCTTTATATGTACTTGGAAGTTTTTGAATCCTTTTCATCTTTCTTTTTCATATGGCCCTAAACCCAAGCCACGTTACAACCTTTTGTGTTAACCGTTCTGATCCTAAGTAAGGTTTTGGAAAGAGTGGTGGAAGTCTCATTTGTTAGTGTTCCTATCATAAGATCAGTGTTTGCTTGTTACTAGTACATAATTGCCTAATTCCCTATGAGAGTGTGTCTACACCCATTGTCAACTCCATAGAGAGAATCCTCACACGAAACCCTTTTATACTCGTGAGTTATAGAGTTGAACCTTTCGCTTGAGATGTTCTTGATATTGCATATGTCAGGGCTTCTGGTTAGATGGATATAGTTTGGAACACACACACTTTGTGGATTGCTATAGGTGGATTGTTTGTGATTGGGTTATTGGATTCCTTAGTTTGTTTTAATATATGAATTGATGGGCTATTTTAATATTTTCTTTAGTTTCTTTCATCTCTTTTGCATAAAAATTGTTAGGGACTAGCAAGAAGCAAGTTGGGGGGTGTGATGAGTGTACGAAAGTGCACTATAAATACCTTATTATTGGACTATAATGCTAAAATATGAATAGAAATTATAGGAATTAATGTGTATTCTTGAATTGAGTTTCTATTTACTTTGAGATACTCCTAAGCAGATTTTTATGTTTAATTTCAGGGACTATAAAAGAGTAAGTTAAAACCCAATCAAATTCAAAGGACTTTCAAATGGACAAGAGTTGGAACAACCTAAGAAATTTCAATGAGTGTAGGACTCTTCAAATAAGGATAATGATGGGGTTTAAGAGTAATTCGGATTAAGAGAAATAGTGATATGAATCCGCAGGAATGGAATCCCTTGAACCCACAATCGAATTGAAAACTCACCCAAGAAAGCCAAAATCAAGTCAATGAATGGAGAATCTAGACCCGATGAGAACTCGTTTCAAGAACCTAGATTATATTAAAATCTAGACCCGTTGAAGAACCCTTCTCAAGATCTCAAATTACAAGGAGAAACGCTACAAAGGTTGGGATTTACCTTTGATAAGTTCAAAAGTTCAATAAAGAACAAGAGGAGTAAAACTCAACTCACAATGAATGAAATTATCAAATTTCATAAACTGATTAAAATGAGACTACAAGAGTATTTAAAGCAAAACCTAATTGAAACCCTAGCCCAAAATAAACCCTTGCTTCCAAAAAGACCCTCAGATGAACAGTGCCACGTGAACAGTACCGGCTGCATTAATCGCTACAGTACCTTTCTTCAGAAACCCTAGTTCCTAAAATTGTAACTTTCCAAATAAGCCCTTAGCCAATATACAAGGCCTTCCCAAAACTATAGTTCAAAAGAAATCAGACATATGTGGGCCAAATATCCTCAAGCCCACTTATTCTAAACTAATAAAATAAATACTTTAACAAATTAAAAGCCATCAATAACAGTAGGCCCAAATAGTCTAAGTCATGTTTTCCACTGGTTGTATCAAATGAATCAAAATTGAATCTTCTTCATTCAAGCTCATCTTGAATGTTGGGCTCTTGCTAGACTCATACCAAGTGGATTGCCCCAATCTTTGCATCGCCTCCTTCATGAGATACTCCCACAAACGTTCACGTAACACACTAATGAATGGCAAAGGATTCTATAACAAACGTTTACGCAATATCTCAATGAATGGCAAATAATACTCTCACAAATATTCATGAAACATGTCTAAAGTCTTCTTTGCACCAAAATGACCACTCTAATGATATGCAAACTCAATGAATGGCAGGCAATACTTCCACCCATGGTCATGCCAAACATTTAAAATCCTTTTCATACCAAAATGACCTAACAAACCACATCCATGTAATAGCATCTCACGCATAAGACTACTAGGCTGACAAATTTTATCATCTCTAAACAAATACCAATCTAGTCTATAGTATTTACCAAACGATGCCTTGTCACACTCTCCATACACACTAGCAAAGTTACCATCATTAGCATGCAATTCTTATCATATGCAAATATCAATAATTTTGTATCTAAAATGAAGACAAGGACATACCTTCTTGCTAAGGCATCAACCACAAGATTTTCTTTACCAAGTGTGTATTGGATTATATGAGGAAAAGTCTCAATACAGTCCTTCCACTTAGCATGCATTCTAGTTAACAACTTACCTTGTCCACTCAAGTGTGTCAAGGACTCATGTTCTTCAAAGAAAGGTCGGGTTGGAATTGTCGCACCTGGCACAAAATCAATGTAATGCTTTATCTCCCTAATAGGTGGCAATCCACTAAACACACCGCTAGGAAACACGACCTCATATCCCTGCAACAAAGAGACAATAACACTAGGCAAACATATGTCAAGTTCGTTACTATTAAAACACGCCTTAGCATAAAAACTCTCCATTTTCTTTCCACTCTCATTTTTTTTTCACTATCTTTTTTTCTGTCACTCTCTTTTTCTTCATCTTTTTTTGAACTCTCAACCTCACAATTATTTTTCAACCCATTCTCTTTTTTTCTTAAGGTCTCAGCCTCAGCCTCACCTTTTTCCTCTCCCGTTTTTCTCTCTCTCCTTTTCAACCTCACTACTTTTTTTTTTCTCAATCTCACATTCACACTTACTTTGTAGCTCAATCACACTTTCACTCATGCTTTTTTGATCACTCTCACTAATGGGAACCAAGGTGGGCCCAGTCTTAAAAATCATTTGTAAGTCAGATGGGCCAATAACAAGCTCAAGAGCCAAGAAGATGAAGGAGGCGATGCCAAGATTGATGCAATCCACTTGGTATGAGTCTAACAAGAGCCCAACATTCAAGATGGGCTTGAATGAAGAAGATCCAATTTTGATTCATTTGATACAAGCAGTGGAAAACATGACTTAGACTATTTGGGCCTATTGTTATTGATGGCTTTTAATTTGTTAAAGTATTTATTTTATTAGTTTAGAATAAGTAGGCTTGAGGATATTTGACCCACATATGTCTGATTTCTTTTGAACTATGGTTTTGGGAAGGCCTTGTATTTTGGCCAACGGCTTATTTGGAAAAGTTACAATTTTAGGAACTAAAGTTTTTGAAGAAAGGTACTGTAGCGATTACTGTAGCCGGTACTGATCAAGCGTCATTGTTCATCCGAGGGTCTTTTTGGAAGCAAGGGTTTATTTTAGGCTTGGGTTTCAATTAGGTTTTGCTTTAAATACTCTTTGTAGTCTCATTTTAATCAGTTTATGAAATTTGATGAATTTATTCATTGTGAGTTGAGTTTTACTCCTCTAGTTCTTAATTGAAATTTTGAACTTATCAAAGGTAAATCACAACCTTTGTGGCGTTCCTCCTTGTAATCTGGGTTCTTGAGACGGGTTCTTCAATGGGCCTAGATTTTAATATAATCTAGGTTCTTGAAACAAGTTCTCATCGGGTCTAGATTCTCCAACCATTGACTTGATTTTGGTTTTCTTGGGTGAGTTTTCAAATTGATTATGGGTTCAAGAGATTCCATTCCTGCGGGTTCATATCATTTGGTATTCAGAGCTCGGTTTTTAATAAGGTCTAATTCTATCTTTTATTTGTTGCGTCTTTAATTCTAGGGCTTCATTGTTCCAGGATTACAAAAAACAAAAAGTACGCTGCCAAAATTCTTAGAGTTTTGGATTTGGCTGAAATTTGCATCTCCTAGGGTTTCAAATTCTAGGGTTTCTTGCATTCTAAGTTTGTCCATTGCTTGGAGTGCCGTTCCATTTATTCTGTTCTATTTCATTGTCAATTCTTGTGTGTTTGAATTCAATTGCTTGCTTTTCAATTGAATATTGCTATTTGTGATTGAATTAGAGAAAAGAAAAGAAAAGAAAAGAAAAGAAAAAAAATTCAAAAAGAAAAAGAAAAAAGGGTAACATTCTCATATGTTGCTACATAATTACAACAAAGAGAAAGAAAGACATTTGTTGATTGAGCTTTATCATCAAAGGGGCTGAAAACATCTTTCTAGTGGGTATCTTCTTTTATCATTACTATTTGTGTAACGACCCAATCCTATATATTTAGGGATAAATTACATATAATTTTATTAGGCTCAATAAGTGAGTTAAAACCCATAAAATGACTTATCGGATAAGTTATATTTATTTGAACCTAGAATAAAGTTCTATTATTTAAAAAAAAAAAAAAAAGAAAAAAAGCTCCAAGCCCTTGAATTATCGACTCCAAACAAAACTTTTGTTTTCCTTTCCATAATAAAACTCCTAGTCACTACCGGATTCCCTTCCACAACTCACAGCCCTACACGAAACTAGCTACTCCCACGACTTTCCTCTCAAACTTACACGTCTCTTTTGCTAGGATTTAAATTTTTTGACGTTCTGCGTCACCTTTATATTTAAATGTGCATACGGATTAGTTCCTCTTCAGTCTATCACTACATTGAAGATTCTATCGCAACCGTTTCTTTCGCAGCACGTTGACACCTCTAGGTTTTCCTTTTGTTTCTCAACCAGCTAGGTCTATAAATACACTACCGCCAAATTTCGAAACATACTCACGCACGCAGAGCACCCTTTCACGAACTCACACTCACAGCAAACCCCACCAAAACAGAAACTCCGTAGCAGTTTCTCTCCATACCAGACCACCCCTCAAGCCACTAGCAACCAGCACATACACGGCAGTGCACCAAGAACCACCATCGTCGCACCCAACAACCCACACCTTCTCCCCCACGTGGCACTCTGATCCCCTCCACACCAACCCAAACTGCAAGCTACTGCATCCGATCCCACGCCAAAACTTCTTCCACATCCACTGTGAACAACCATAAAATAGCCGACAGGAAACTCCAGCTCCACACACAGCAACCACTTGCACAAGGAAGCAAAAGGAAAATCATAAATAGCCAACAGCCATCGTTCCTCTGTTTTCACACCAGAAAATAGAGTGCGATCTCCACCGTGAACTACATGAAGCAGCCCTCACAACAGTCAGCCTCTCCCACGTCATCACCGCTTGCATAGAGAGCGGAACCAGACACGGAACGCCACTCCAAGTTCGTCGTCCTCACCTTGGTAAGCCACGCCGAACTCCCCCACTATTTCTTTCCATCGCCCTCCCTCACGCAGTGCTCATCACCCTCCCGTAATCTCTCTCTCTCTCTCTCTCTCATGCTATCTTTCTCTTCACTCTCAGTTGCATAGTGATCGCCCAACTCACCATGAAGCGCCACCACGCCCCTCCCACTTCCAGTCTCTGCTCAGCCCCACGAGTTGTTCACGAATAAACACTGCCCTTCGCCTCTCACGTAAGTACTATATTCCTGAATGCATGCAACCCGTAGAATAAGTTTTTGATTGGTTAGTTAAATTACAATAATGCCCTTGCTTTTTAAGGATTAACATTTAAGAATAATTTAGTGTTTGGAAGATTTTAGATTTAGAAAATATAGGATATTTTAGTAGTTTAGATTTTAAATAAGACCACATGTTTAAATTAGAAATTTATGCAAATTCGTATTTATTTTATAGGTATCGAAAATAGTGGATTATGCGTAAAAAATAGTGGATTAGCGCTGCAAGATAAGTACCATGATCATAACCTTATACGTATGTACCGTAAAAATGGCATGTCTTTTATAAAAATATTATGCATGTATGCCCTCAATTGGAAGTCCATTTTTACGTATCTAAGACATGATAAACAAATTATGAAAATCCATGATTTTATGTAAATAATTATGCATAAAGTTATTTATGAAAATTCATGATTTTATGTGAGAGTTATGCATTAAAATAATTTATGAAAAGCCATACATGATTTTATGTGAAGATTTATGCATTAAAGTATTTATAAAAAATCAGGATTTTACGTGAGAAGTCATGCATCACTACATGTTATGAAAGAATGTGATTTCATTTGAAATCTATGATATGATATGACAAGTATGTATGTGATTTCTTTTGAAATCTATGATATGGAAATTATGCAAGTATGATTATGATGAAATATGAATGATAAGATACGTAATGGCCTATGCTATGATATGAAGAAGGTACCTATGTTATGGGCATATTGCATTGCTAGGTCGTACATGCTGGTGGTGCACCCAGTATGTCTTCCTTATGTATGGATTCCATAACCCACGGCCATAGGCGGAATCAGAATCTATTTAGATTCGCTAACCCTAACTTACGGGGGTCAACAGTAGGTATCGGCCTATGACAAGTGAAAGATAAGCTCATGTTCATATTCATGTTATTTACGTATGTATTTATGAGTATACACATTTTTCAAGGAACCTTATGTTTTTTATGTTTGCTGTATGATGTGTGCTTATTGAGTATTCGACTCATTTTAGTTTGTTTTCATGTTTTTAAACCACCCCAGGTAATGATATTTATGAGGATGAGACTGCAGGACAGGAATTGACCCCGGGAGGTGAGGTAGAGGCCTAGACAGATTTTGCTATGCTTAGTTTTATGGTTTAAGATTTAAGTCAATTATTTTGATAAGCACATGAGACTTCCATATTTTTTAAATAAGTGCTTCTGTAGACTCTATGTTGGATTTTAAGTATTAATTAAATTTTATTTTATTTATGGAATCTTTTACATCTGGCTCGTTATTAAAAGGAAAAGTTTTAGTCAAGTTCAGTAGTCGCAGACTGGCTCCCCGAAAATTCTAAAATGTCTTTATTGGGGAGTGGGGTGTTACACTTTCCCTCATATAAATTCCTTGAGTCTCGTGTCATTTTATTCATTCCTAGTTTGTTGTTCTTGTTTCTTGAATCTATATTAATGGTTGGAATAATACAAGGTTGTATTGTCTTGATTTTGTTCAACTAGTTCTTAAAGAACTTGAGCGGGAAAACAATTGAGGTAAAAGGCAAGAGAGTGTGAGACTATTATCGGGAAAAGGCAATTAAGAGTGAAACATGAGTGGAGTGTCATTATTCGAGTGTAAACACGTAAGGGAGTGTGTGAGGTTTTCCACTACCATTCTTTTTGTGCAGCACATTATGATGTCTCATAGGAGTGACTAATCACCAAAGGGGAAGGCAAATAACTCATCCTTTGTGTTGCAAGCCATGTAACAACAATTGAGCGGTTGAACTTGGTGTTGGGTGAAGTGAGGGATAGGATGGATCAACGAGAAGTCCTGATTAGAAATTTGCAAGGTGGGAGAGATAGGAGGCAACGTGAGCCTAGTATTGAGATTGGGTATAAGAATGAAGAGTATAGGGAGTTTCTTGTTGCTAGGCGTGCTCTCAATACACAAATTAGGATGTATAATACAGAGCAGCGGAGAGAGAACATTTTTCATACCAGATGCCGCATCAATAACAAGGTATGTAATATGATCATTGATGTGAAGAGTTGTATTAATTTGGCTAGCACTACTTTACTTGAGAAATTGAGTTACCTACCTTGAAACACCCTAGACCATACAAATTGCAGTGCTTGAGTGATTGTGGGAAGGTTAGGGTAAATAAGCAAGTGCTAGTTTCTTTTTCCATTGGGCAATACCAGGATATGGTGCTTTGTGATGTAGTGCCTATGCATGCTGGACATATTTTGCTGCGGAAGCCATGGCAGTATGATAGGAAGGTGATCTATGATGGGTTAAGGAACAGAAAAGGATGGAAAAATAATCAAACTTGCTCCTTTAACTCCAACACAGGTCCATGGGGACCAATTAAAACTGAAAAGTGAGAGTGATAAAAAAAGCATGAGTGAAAGTAAGATTGAGCTACAAAGCAAGAGTGAATGTGAGATTAAGAAAAAAAGACATAGTGAGGCCGAAAAGGAGAGAGAGAGAAAAAAGATGAGGGTGAGGCTAAGACCTCAAGAAAAAGAGAGAATGAGTTGAAAAACAATTGTGAGGTCGAGGGTTTAAAAAGAGATGAAGAAAAAGAGAGTGATAGAAAAAAAAGGAGTGAAAAGAAGAAAGAGAGTGAAAAAAAAAAGAGAGTGGAAAGAAAAGGGAGAGTGAAGAAAGTGAGAGAAAAATAAAGAGAAAAGAGAGTTTTTATGCTAAGGCGAGTTTCAATAGTAATGAACTTGACATATGTTTGCCTAGTGTTATTGTCTCTTTGTTGCAGGGATATGAGGTCGTGTTTCCTAGCGGTGTGTTTAGTGGATTGCCACCTATTAGGGAGATAGAGCACTACATTGATTTTGTGCCAGGTGCGACAATTTCAACCCGGCCTTTCTTTGAAAAACATGAGTTCTTGACACACTTGAGTGGACAAGGTAAGTTATTGACTAGAATGCATGCTAAGTGGAAGGACTGTATTAAGACTTTTTCTCATATAATCCAATACACACATGGTAAGGAAAATCTTGTGGTTGATGCCTTAGCAAGAAGGTATGTCCTTGTCTTCATTTTAGATGCAAAATTATTGATATTTGAATATAATAAGGAATTGCATGCTAATGATGATGACTTTGCTAGTGTATGGAGAGTGTGACAAGGCATCGTTTGGTAAGTGCTATAGACTAGATTGGTATTTATTTAGAGATGATAAACTTTGTGAGCCTACTAGTCTTATGCGTGAGATGCTATTACATGGATGTGGTTTGTTAGGTCATTTTGGTATGAAGAGGATTTTAAATGTGTGGCGTGACCATGGGTGGAAGTATTGCCTGCCATTCATTGAGTTTGCATATCATTGGAGTGGTCATTTTGGTGCAAAGGAGACTTTAGACCTATTGCATGAACATTTATGGGAGCATTATTTGCCATTTATTGAGATATTGTATAAACGTTTGTTGGAGAATCTTTTGCCATTCATTAATGTGTTACGTGAATGTTTGTGAGAGTATCATTTGTCTTTCATTGACATGTTGCATGAACGTTTTTGGAAGTATCATTTGTCATTCATTAACATCTTGCATGAACGTTTGCGCGAGTATTGCTTGCCATTCATTGAGTTTACATATAGTTGGAATGGTTATTTTGGTGTAAGGAAGACTTTAGATATGTTTCATGAACATTTGTTGGAGTATTGTTTGCTATTCATTGAGTTTATATATAATTTGAGTGTTCATGCTACTAATAAGTTTTCACATTTTGAGATTGTTTATAGACTTAATCCATTTACTCTTTTAGATTTAATGTCTTTACTTATTGATGACTAGAGTAACTTGGATGGACATTTCACATTTCTTGAAAAAATTAAGGAAAATTTATATCAAGTAGATCTTTCAGGTAAGTACCATGTTTCTGCTATTTTTAATGTTACTAACATTTTCCCCTTTAATCCAAGTGGAGATTCGAGGTCGAATCCTTTTGAGGACAAAGGGAAAGATGGAAACCAAGGTGGGCCCAGTCTTAAAGATCATTTGCAAGTCAGATGGGCCAATAACAAGCTCAAGAGCCAAAAAAAATGAAGGAGACGATGCAAGGATTGATGCAATCCACTTGGTATGAGTCTAGCAAGAGCCCAACATTCAAGATGGGCTTGAATGAAGAAGATCCAGTTTAGAATAAGTGGGCTTGAGGATATTTGAACTATGGTTTTGGGAAGGCCTTGTATTTTGGCCAACGGCTTATTTGAGAAAAAGTTACAATTTTAGGAACTAGGGCTTTTAAAGAAAGGTATTGTAGCGATTACTGTAGCCAGTACTGTTCAAGCGGCACTGTTCATTCGAGGGTTTTTAGGAAGCAAGGGTTTATTTTGGGCTAGGGTTTCAATTAGGTTTTGCTTTAAATACTCTTTGTAGCTTCATTTTAATCAGTTTATGAAATTTGATGAATTTATTCATTGTGAGTTGAGTTTTACTCCTCTTGTTCTTAATTGAACTTTTGAACTTATTAAAGGTATATCACAACCTTTGTGGCGTTCCTCCTTGTAATTTGGGTTCTTGAGACAGATTCTTCAACGGATCTAGATTTTAATATAATATAGGTTTTTGAAACAAGTTCTTATCGGGTCTAGATTCTCCATCCATTGACTTGATTTTGGTTTTCTTGGGTGAGTTTTCAAATTGATTGTAGGTTCAAAAGATTCCATTCCTGAGGGTTCATATAACTCACTTTTCAATTTCAGTTGATCCCCATGCATCTGTGTTGGAGTTAAAGGAGCAAGTTTGATTATTTTTCCATCATTTTCAAAACTGTACATATTCCTTAACCCATCATGGATCACCTTCCTAACATACTGCCATGGCTTCCCTAGCAAAATATGCCTAGCATGCATAGGCACTACATCACAAAGCACCATATCCTGGTATTTCCCAATGGAAAAATAAACTAACACTTGCTTATTTATCATAACCTCCACCACAATCACTCAACCACTGCAACTTGTATGTAAACTCAATAGGGTGTTTTAAGGTAGGTAAACTCAATTTCTATAATAAAGTAGTGCTACCAAATTAATACAACTCTTCACATCAATGATCATATTACATACCTTATTATTGATGTGGCATTAGTATGAAAAATGTTCTCTCTCCGCTGCTCTGTATCATCCATCCTAATTTGTGTATTGAGAGCACACCTAGCAACAAGAGACTAGGCTCATGTCGCCTCCTATCTCTCCCACCTTGCAAATTTCTGATCAGGACTTCTCGTTGATCCATCCTATCCCTAACTTCACTCAACACCAAGTTCAATCGCTCAAACTGTTGTTGCATGGCTTGCAACACAAAGGATGAGTTATCTGCCATCCCCTTTGGTGATTAGTCACTCCTATGAGATATCATAATATGCTGCACAAAAAGAATGTTAGTGGAAAACCTCACAGACTCCCTTACGTGTTTACTCTTGAATAATGACACTCCACTCGTGTTTCACTCTTAATTGGCTTTTTCCCGATAATAGTCTCATACTCTCTTGCCTTTTACCTCAGTTTTCTTACTCAAGTTCTTTTAGAACTAGTTGAACTAAATCAAGATAATACAATCTTGTATTATTCCAACTAGTAATATAGATGCAAGAAACAAGAAATGAATAAAATGACACGAGACTCAATGAATTGACAAGAGGGAAAGAGTAATGATAAAACAAGATACCTACTAGAAAGATGTTTTCAGCCCCTTTGATGATAAAGCTCAATCAACAAATGTCTTTCTTTCTCTTTGTTGTAACTATGTAGCAACATATGAGAATGCTACCCTTTTTTTTTTCGAATTATTTTTTTGAATTATTTTTTTCTTTTTTCTTCTTTCCCTTTTTTTCCCCCCTTTCTTTTCTTTTGTTTTCTCTAATTCAATTACAAACAACAATACTCAATTGAAAATCCAGCAATTGAATTCAAACACACAAGAATTGACAATGAAATAGAAGAGAATCAATGGAACGACACTCCAAGCAATTGACAAACTTAAAGATGCAAGAAACCTTAGAATTTTGAAACCCTAAGAGATGCAAATTTCCGCCAAATCCAAAACCCTAAGAATTTTGGCAGCGTACTTTTTGTTTCATTTATTTATTTTTTTTTTGCAACCCTAGAACAATGGAACCCTAGAATTAAATTTAAAGATGTAAGAAATAAAAGATAGAATCAGACCTGATTGGAAATCGAGCTCTGAATACCAAATGATATGAACCCGCAGGAATGGAATCTCTTGAACCCACAATCAATTTGAAAACTCACCCAAGAAAGTCAAAATCAAGTCAATGAATGGAGAATCTAGACCCGATGAGAACTCGTTTCAAGAACATATATTATATTAAAATCTAGATCCGTTGAAGAATCCGTCTCAAGAACCCAGATTACAAGGAGAAACGCCACAAAGGTTGTGATTTACCTTTGATAAGTTCAAAAGTTTAATCAAGAACAAGAGAAGTAAAACTCAACTCACAATGAATAAAATATCAAATTTCATAAACTGATTAAAATGAGGCTACAAAGAGTATTTAAAGCAAAACCTAATTGAAACCCTAGCCCAAAATAAACCCTTACTTCCAAAAAGACCCTCGGATGAACAGTACCGCATGAACAGTACCGGTTACAGTAATCGCTATAGTACCTTTATTCAAAAATCCTAGTTCCTAAAATTGTAACTTTCCAAATAAGCCGTTGGCCAAAATATAAGACTTTCCCAAACCCATAGTTCAAAAGAAATCAGACATATGTGAGCCAAATATCCTCAAGCCCACTTATTCTAAACTAATAAAATAAATATTTTAACAAATTAAAAGTCATCAATAATAATAAGCCCAAATAGTCTAAGTCATGTTTTCCACTGGTTGTATCAAATAAATCAAAATTGGATCTTTTTCATTCAAGCCCATCTTGAATGTTGGGCTCTTGCTAGACTCATACCAAGTAGATTGCACAAATTCTTGCATCGTCTCCTTCATCTTCTTGGCTCTTGAGCTTGTAATTGGCCCATCTGACTTGCAAACGATCTTTAAGACTGGGCCCGCCTTGGTTCCCATCAAATAGTCAAAGTCTAACACGCTCAAGGAGATAGTCTGGATATACTTTAGTATTTTGATCGTAACATTCCACTCACATATCAGATTGGTACAATTTTAGATGCGTTGGAAAGCTAACTTAAAGGGATATAACTTTGTCTCTAATAAAAATTTCCAAATTCGAACTCTTGAAGTGCGTATTTGGCTTCTAAGATAAGTTCTAACATTCAGGTAATTTTTCTAGGCGGAAATCATGAAAATATTAGGGTTTCTTTCCTACCCTATATAATTATATCATTGGCACAAAGAAGAGAGGGGGAGGGGAGGCTGAAAAGAGGAAGAGAGGAAATTAATTGCCATGGCCGCCATTTGCTTTACTTTTTTCTTGAGTTTTTGTTGTCCATTATATTTATGGGTAACTAAATTCTCAAGTAGGGTTAGGGATAAACTTGCACATTAGATGGTATTTTAAATTTATTTTTGATTTATGTATTTGATTTCAATTACTAAAACTCTTTTGTTTTATCATTTTCAATTCATCGTTGATGTTTTCTTCTCCGAATAATCATAGAATTTACTCTGTTTATGGATTCAGTCATGCTTTTTCTATTGAATGGATTAGCTCTTTGATTATGTTTGGATCAATTATTTATTTATATTGATTTAATTCTTTGCTGCAATATCGCTTCCTGAGTATATTGTCGTCGTTGAATTTTCTCAATAGTGATAATAATATACATATTTTAAAAGTGGTGAATGATTCTTCATAGGGTTACATTTGGTTTAATCTTGGTTTATAAATCTGTATCTTCTGATTGGAAATTTTAAGAATTGAGTTCCCAATTAAGTTATTCAATGAATTAAGAATAATTGAAATACTATATTTGTGCAAGGGATTCTCGATGCTTTACTGTTTGTCAAATTTGAGTACCTTTTTCATTAGTCACTTTGCCTAACTTTAATTTACATTTAAAATTAATTTTTTTTCTCCATTAATCATTTGATGTTTTTTCTTAGTTTCTTTGTTCCTTCTGCTATTTTTTTAATTTGTCTCTCTGTGGAATCGATACTCCAAAGCTGTGTTACAACTACTGCTTTATTCTTTAGGCATAATCAGTGTTTGATTGTCATAATTACTCTGAGGAGAAGAAAGTAAAGTTGGCGGTAATTAAGTTAACTGATTATGCTATTATTTGGTGGGATCAATTAGTGACCAATAGGAGGAGGACTTATGAGAGGCCTATAGAGACGTGGGGAGAGTTGAAAGCTCTCATGAGGCAGAGATTTATACCTAGCCACTACTATAAGGACCTTTACCAAAAGTTTCAAAATTTTACACAGGGGTCTAGGAGTGTGGAGGATTACCATAAGGAGATGGAGGTGGTGATGATTCGGGCTAATGTAGAGGAGGACTGGGAGGCCACCATGGCTAGATTTTTTAGTGGTTTGAATAGGGACAAAGCTAATGTAGTTGAATTGTAGCACTATGTGGAGATAGAGGACATGGTGCACATGGCTATGAAGGTGGAGAGGTAGTTAAAGAGAAAAGTGACAGTAAGGTACACTTCAGTTTCTAGAACTACTTGGAAATCAAAGTGGAATAGGAATGATCCAACTGAAGCAAAGGGAAAGACCGAACCACCTAAGAGAAAAGATGAGGGAACTAGCAACAAACCCAAGGTAGAATCTCAACCTTTATGGAATAGAGATATTAAATGCTTTAAGTGTTTGGGTTCAGGACACATCGCTTCTCAATGTCCAAATAGGCGGGTGATGATTATGCGTGACAATGGGGAGGCGATGACTAAGAGTGAGGTTGATAGTGATAAGGTGCCCGAGTTGGTTGATGTTAGTGACGATGATGGAGTGGTATACCCCGTGACAGGTGAGTCTCTTGTTGCTAAGCGTGCTCTCAATACACACATTAAGGTGGATGATGTAGAGCAACAGAGAGAGAACCATTTTCCATACTAGATGCCATGTCAACAATAAGGTATGTCATATGATCATTCTTGGGAGAGATGTACTAATGTGGCCAGCACTATGGTTAAGAAATTGAATTTACCAACCTTAAAACACTCTAAACCATACAAATTGCAGTGGTTGAATGATTGTGGAGAGGTTATGGTGGATAGACAAGTTTTAGTTACTTTTTCAATTGAGAAGTATCGAGATGAGGTGCTTTATGATGTTGTGTCTATGCATGCTGGCCATATTTCGTTGGGAAGGCCGTGGCAGCATGATAGGAGGGTGACACATGATAGGTTCAAGAACAGGTACAGCTTTGTTAAGGAGGGCAAAACAATCAAGCTTGCTCCTTTAACTCCAAGCCAGGTCTATGAGGACCAACTAAAACTGAAAAGTGAGGTTGCTCAAAAAAGAAAGAGTGAAAATGAGAGTGATCAAAAAAGAAAGAGTGAAAATGAGATTGAGCAAAAAAATAAAAGAGTGAGAGTGAAAATGAGCATAAAAGAAAGAGTGAAAAAAAAAGTAGAGAGGTGGCTGAGAGTAAAGAAAAAAGAGTGGAGCCACAAGAGAAAAAAGAAAGAGAGTCTGCAGAGAGAAAATGAAAGACAAAAGTGAGTTTCTATGCAAGAGAGAGTGAGGTTAAAAGGGCTTTCTTTGCAGATCGCCCTATGATTTTTCTTCTCTATAAAGAGTCTTATCTTAATCTTGATGAAACTAACTACTCTCTTCCTAGTTTGACTATTTCTTTGTTGCAGGAGTTTGAGGATGTATTCCTAGAGGAGATCCCTAATGAGTTGCCACCCATTAGAGACATTGAGTACCAGATTGATTTTGTACCCGGAGCTGCTATTCCAGACCGGCGTTTTGTTAAAGACTTTAGCACCATTGCTGCACCTCTCCCTGAAGTAATTAAAAAGAATGTTGAGTTTCATTGGGTTGTTGATCAAGAGAATGCTTTCGCCACTATTAAGGAAAGGTTGTGCTCTGTACCTGTGTTATTATTACCTGACTTTAATAAAGCTTTTGAGATTGAATATGATGCCTTAAGAATAGGGACTGGACTCATTTTGATGCAGGATAGGCGACCCATTGCCTTCTTCAATGAGAAGCTAAATGGGGAGTCTCTGAAGTAACCTACTTATGATAAAGAGTTCTATGCTCTTGTCTGTGCTTTAGAGATTTGGCAGCACTACCTGTAGCCTAGGAAATTTGTGATCCACACCGATCATGAATCATTGAAGTATCTCAAGAGTCAAGGTAAGTTGAATAAAATGCATGCTAAGTGGATGGAATACATTGAGACATTTCCATATGTCATTCGATACAAGTAAGGTACAAAGAATATTGTTGCTGATGCTTTATCCCCGAGGAGTAGCTTGGATAGACAAAAGAATGCAGAGTTGGTGAAGTTACTTCGTGAGAGGGTTTGACTTCAAATTGCCCAAAAGAATGAAAGGGTTGCTTCTTAAGCCAATAAAAGGCGAAGGTGTGTCATCTTTGAACTAACTAAGCCATGAAAGCTTCTTACCTCAATGATGCTTTTTGGTGTTGGCCACTACTTGATGGCCTTGACTTTCTTTTTATCCACCTCAATACCTTTTGTACTAACAATATAACCAAGAAAAATAACTTTTTCCATACAAAAGGTACATTTCTTGAAATTAGCATACACATTTTCACATCTTAACACATCAAACACGTGTCTCAAATGCTCAATATGTTCATTTAAGTCCTTGTTGTACACTAGATATCATCAAAGTACACAACCACAAACTTGCCTATGAACGCACGTAGGACATGGTTCATTAATCTCATGAAAGTACTGGGCGCATTTGTAAGTCCAAATGGCATAACAAACCATTCATAAAACCCATACTTAGTCTTAAAAGTAGTCTTCCATTCATCACCCTCTTTCATTCTAATTTGATGGTACCCACTTTTAAGATCAATTTTACTGAAAATACATGAGCCATGCAATTCATCAAGCATATCATCTAATCTAGGAATGGGATGGCGATACTTTACCGTGATATTGTTGACCACCCTGCAATCAACGCACATCCTCCACGTCCAATCCTTCTTTGGCACTAGTAGCACTGGTATTGCACATGGGCTCATGCTCTCCCTCACGTACCCCTTGCTCATTAAATCCTCAACTTGCCTCTGAAGCTCCTTTGTCTCCTCTGGATTACTCCTATAGGCTAGTCGATTTGGAAGAGCAGCTCCGGGAACAAAATCAATCTGGTGCTCAATGCCTCTAATAGGTGGCAACTCATTAGGCATCTCCTCTGGGAATACATCCTCAAACTCCTGCAACATAGAAACAAACAAACTAGAAACAGACTGGTTAGTTTCATCAACATTAAGATAAGACTCTTTATACACAAGAAAGATCATAGGGCGATCTGTGACGAAAGCCCTCTTAACCTCACTCTCTCTTGCATAGAAACTAAATTTTGCCTTTCCTTTTCTCTCAGCAGACTCTCTTTTTTTTTTCTCTCGTGGCTCCACTCTTTTTTCTCTACTCTCAGCCACCTGTCTACTTTCTTTTTCACTCTTTCATTTGTGCTCATTTTCACTCCCACTCTTTCTGTGGCGCCCCCAACTTCCATGTACGGACACACACGGAAATCGAGACACCCGGGATGATGACAACAGGGT
>QEOT01005276.1:281036-300722 GCA_003123785.1 Pterocarya stenoptera | reverse complement strand
TAAGTCTAATTATTGTGGCAAGATATACGCTTGCCACTCAAAGAGAGACGGAACTTCAACTATGCAAAACCATTTACCTTCATGTACAAAAAATTATCATAAACGATGGCTTTTGGATAAATACCAAACAATATAGACAGGTGAGGCATCCTCGGAGAGAGTGATAGTTTGTTAAGGAATCTTGTAACCCATAAATATAGTGAAGAGGCTACGATGTTAACGCTTGCGGATATGGTAATTGTTGATAAATTACAATTTAGAATTGTTGAAAGGCAAAAATTTAAGAAAATGGTGTGGTTGCTTGAACCTAAATTTAAAGTGTCATGTCGAGTGACGGTTGAAAGAGATTGTATGAAACTATTTGCATCTGAAAATGTCAAGCTTAAAAAGTTTGGGAAATGAGGATTTCATTAACTACCGATACGTGGACATCGGTACCAAATCTTAATTATATGTGTCTAACTGCACATTTCATTGATAGTGATTGTAAATTACAAAAGAAAATCATTAATTTTTGTTTAATCCCTAATCATTGGGGGATATTATTGAAAAATATATTAAATCGTGTCTCATTCATTGGGGCATTGATAGAATATTTACTGTTATTGTTAATAATGCTAACTCAAATAATACTGCAATTTCATATTTGATGTATTTTTTTACGGAGAATATGTTGGGGGAAAGTATATGCATATGAGATGTCATGCCCATATTCTGAATTTTGTCGTGAATGAGGGTCTTAAGGAATATAATGATGCCATTACAATGGTTAGAAATGTGGTTAAATATGTGCGCTCATCCCCTGCAAGATTATATAAGTTTAAGAGACGTGTAGAAAAAGAAACAATTGATTGTAAAAAAATGCTGTCCCTTGATATGCTGTGATGCCCCTAATATCTGTTTGGGATGGAACGAAGACTTGGAGCGTCGAGACATGTAACACAAGGTTACATACCCCTGTACATGACAATTAATATGCAATGCACCTTAGTATGAAGCTAGCAGTATGCAATAATCACAAGGGAACTAAAAGGTTAAAACGTAAGATATACTAGAATAACTAAAAATATCACAATTTCATTAGAAAATTATCGTTTTTAAAATACCAATGTAGCATAGACTTGTATATAAAGTCATATTATTCTCTTCATGCGTGCTAAAGCATGAAGGACTTGGGATATAAACATCAGCATTAAATCTTGCTTCTTCACAAAATCTGGCTCTTCCTCAAACATGCGGATCCAGTGCTCCATCAATCCCGTACTGGTCGACTCTTAACACAACCCGTATCATTCCGAGTGGAATGATAATGGTCCCATAAAAAGGTGAGATTTACTCAAAATCCCAGTAAGTTAAACAACTAACTGGCACAAAGGTAAATCAATCATGAAAAATGATAAATATGCAATGCATAAGATGCAGAAAATCAGTATGCATGTCTCCCATCTAGATTCTTCAACATCTTTTAAAAATATAGAGATAGATTTTTAGTCAGTAAGTAATTCCATCATCATTTTTTAGAAAACATTACTTCTTCATAAAAATTTATTATAAACTTTCATCATCATAGACTTACATCATTATCTTAATTAATAACATAACGTATGATAATGTCACAGTTCTCCATATGCATTGTGAGTACCTGCCGCTAACCGTAGTGCAACTCACGTCGAAACTACGTTGTCTATAGACTCATTCTCAATGCATTGGCAAATATAACATAACATTATAAAATTCATAACGTGTACACCCACCAGCGTTAGGTGTCATAACATGTTGATTTCGCTTTGGCGTTCTTTAAAAAAAATCCATTCGAAACCTGTTGATTGTTCTTCGTCAACCCAAGGGTTACCACTCTATTCTTAAACACTCCAGAGTGGACAGAAGAGTTCCACTAGAATAATTCTCATCCCGGCCTTTGGGGTCATGACAAAATGATTTTCATGTTATGCTTTGAAAAATATTTCTAATGACATGTGCGTATGTAGTAAATTTCATGCAAAAATGACATTTATACATGTAGTATGCAAAAATGATAAAAATGTCACATGTCATGTAAGTATGCACTCAATGTATCATAGAACATGATAATTTATGCTAAAAATGATAATTGAAGTATGAAATAAGCATTTATCAATAATTCATAAATAATCTATCAAGGTGTAAGTTATATGCCAACTTACAAACTTCTGAAAAAATTTGAAATTAGCGCCGTAACTACGTAAATCATGTGTATACTAAGTTAGGGTTAATACTCTTGTAGATAGGTTCAAAATCAAAAGCTTCAAAACTTGGATATTTACAAGAATATCCCTAAACTTTTAAAAATTGCCATTTAAGACCTAGATTTTCACTAATTAGAAATGAACACTAAATTTAACCAAATATCATGAACTTCATATTTTTAGCATTTTAAAACCATCTACTCCCTTGAATTTTTAAAATTCAAAGTAGATCTTGTCCAATTAGTCCCAACCAGTGGCATGCATCCTAGTTGATGCTTATGTGTATTTTCAACTATTGATCCCTATGAATGCATGCATATAAAACTTTCTTTAATCACTAATGATCACTAACATATTTATAGACATTATTAAGTCTAATCCTTGAGTAATCAAGTTCATCCTAGCACTTAATCAAAACTAAGAAATCCTTAATCACCAATATGCTTAAAACTGATTCATGCTTGAAAATCAAAACAAGATAGATTTAAAACCTATCATGGCATGCTCCTAACCACAAATTTAACATTCCATAATCATGTTAGGATAATGATAGATTATATAAAATTATGCTTAGTACATGCCATAGTTAAATTTCTACTTAAAACATTCAATTATTCAAACCTTCATTTAATTGACCCGATTTTGCATTAAGCATCATAACCTTCTAAAAACTCAACCAAATTTGGTACCAACACTTGGAAACAAAGTTTGAAATGCTAGATAAGATCAAAAGAAAAAAAACTTACAAATTTCGTGGCCTTTTAAGAATTCAAGACTGCCTTACACAAGAACACTTAAGAACTCATCAAAACTTACTCGAATTGCACTCTTTTGATCTATAAGAAGGGGAAATGCTCTCAAAACTCAAGAGAATACTTGGAGCTGTGGTGTGTATGAAATGAGAAGGGGAGGAATGTATTTATAGGAGACCAAGGGGTGAGAGGTGTTGGTTTAAGTGCTTGGTATTGGGTGAAATAGAAGGTGCTCAAATTTAAAAAATTTTTCATATTTGCTTGCATGAGCTTAGGTCAGCTTGTGCAGGGGGAATAGTAGCCTAAAACCACCATCATTTTCTCTTCACAGTAGCTACAAGGGTCTTTTAGATGAATCCAGGTCGAGGGGCATCATTTGGGCGGCAGAAAAACTATCAAATAACTCTTGAAAACAGGTGGATGGAGGTGGTTTTGTGGTAGCAGAAAATCAGTTAGGTTTTGGATGTTTTTGGGCAGCAAAAATGAGTCAAAATCCTTCATGATGGTCAAACTGACTTTGGAAGCATGAGGTGTTTAAGGACCATATTAACCTTGATGAAGAACCACAAAAATGTTGGGCACAAGGGCAAAACAGTCCAAGCATTACAAAAGACAATGCACAAAACCGATTGAAGCATGGTTTGGGCTTGTTATGTCATTTTTCATAATGACATGTAGGTTGGTTTAACTAGGTCATTAATAGGGTCTTAATCAAGACTTTAGAAAGTATTAACTCAAGAAAATTTGAATTAAAAAGTTTAAAAAAAGATTAAGCATATTAAGTTTCAAAGCACGGCTTAAAGTGCATTAACCTTAAGTATGGTGGTTAATGGCCCTAGCCAATTTTTAAAACTCAATTTGAATACTTTGAGTGTGATTTGGGCTTAAGGAAACTAATGGTATGGTGTATTGAGCTTTTGGTCTTGAATGGTGAAATGAGCCTAAATATGATTTTTGAGTCATATGGGTTTAAAATGACCAAATGTATAGGCTCATGGTTTAAGGGCTCTTGAGATTTAAATGAGAGAGCCTCATTTTACAGATTTGTAGGGTTAAGAAGAAACCTCAAAATCTACTAAATTAGGCTTAAAAAGATTTGACTTGGCCTAATTGGACCATGGGTCCATTTTATACCAAGTTTGGACCAAAGATCTTATGCCTTCCTTGTAGTTGGCCCATAACTAGTCTTGAACTCCTAAAGGCCTGATTCAAGGTTTTCTTGGGTTTGAATCAAGAATGCTCTAAAGTCCTAAAAAGTCTCACCAAAATTACTAATAGGCTTGCCTCTCTAATCCTTAGCTTATTAATACTGAGTATCATGATTAATGCTAATCTCACTATCAACCTTAATGTAAGTAATTAACCTATAATTAAGAGCCTAATACCTCCATTCTTACTAAGTTAGGCTCAATAACCTTATACCATTTTCATTAAGCCTATCTTCTAGAGTCCTCCAATAAAAGACTTAAAACTTTATATCTCTCAAGTTGGGCCTATGGTCTTTTTAATATTTTAACCTTCGCCCATCGCATCCTTAATGCATTAGAGGCCTAAAGTCTTATGTCCATCAAGTTAGGCCTAGTGTCCATCAAGTTGGGGCTAATGCCTTAATGTCTCTCTAAGCCTTTATACCTAAAAAGTTTGGGTCCTTAATAAACCAATCTCTTGGACCTTCCTAAGTCCATCAAGAATTTTACCCAAATTGTTTAGCCCATTGTTGTGACAACCATCCAATGCGCAATATGTCATTCTCTTATGGGTCTCTTGGCTTCTTATCCTCAAAATTAATAAATCACTAAAAATTTTTCAATCAACTTTCAAGAATTTCATTTTCCTCAAAAATCAATATTACACTAAAATCTTCTAATAATTCTACTAAACCCAAAGTATATGTCTTTTTTGCCAAATCAAATATTCAAAACATTCTTATTCTCAAAGAGTTCAACTCCTAATTAACTAAGATTAAAGCTACTAAGGTCAAGGCCTAAGGGCATTTTTATGCTGGGTGTTACATATGCAAACCAGTTGGAATATCAACTTACATGATGTTGGAGGCGGCTGAGAAATTTGAGAAAGTTTTCAGGTGAATGGAGAGTGAGGACTACAATTTTCTCTCTTACTTCAAGGATGGAAATATTGAGCTTCCTAGAGCTAACGAGTGGGAGATAGCGCTAATTTTTGTGAAATTTTTGAAAATATTTTATGATGCCACCTGTCAATTTTCTAGGTTTTTATATATCATGGCAAACACCAATTTTTTTGGAGATTTGTTTGCTCAAAAAAGAGTTGGTTAGGCTGAGTGAGAGTGAGAATAGTTGTTTGATGAGTATGACCATAAGCATGAAAATGAAATTTGATAAGTATTGGGGTTTATTGGATATGATGAAGTTGTTGTTGTTTATTATAGTTGTCCTTGATCCACGTAGTAAGTTAGGTTTTCTTACTTTTCACCTGAAAAAAATGCATGATGAGAGTCGGGCTGAAACGTTGTTGTCAAGCGTGAGACATTTATTAGGGTTAATTACATTTTGTCTCCCGAACTTTCACTCAATTCACAATGTGCATCCGAAACTACTAATTGTATTAAAGTGGACTCTCAAACTTTCAAAACTTCCCAATCCCTTCCTTTTGTCTACCAGTAGTGTTAAATCTAACGAAAATTTACTGCATGTCCTGCTCAGGTGTATAAGATTCACTGCAAAAATATAATTGTTATCTAATTTATTATCATTGACAATATAAAATATAAAATAATATGTGCTATCAATTAATAATAAATTATAAATCATTAAATAATTTTTTTATTAATTTATATAGGGTTAATGAAAATCAAATAATTTCATTGTGTACATAGATTATTTATAGTTTCGAAGGCACATTATGAATTGGATGAAAGTTTAAGGGGGCAAACTATAATTAATTCCATTTATTATTAGACATGTATGCAGAGTATAATTCTACGTTTGATTCTACCATGACTACCAGAGAACATGTCCCCCCTCCGGCATCTCCACTTCCAAATAATGGTGAAGAGTCTGAAGGTAATCATGAGTCACAACTTTTTTATGAGTAGTTGTTAGCATCGATTACCTATGGATCTATAACTACCAAAATAGAGATAGACCTGTATTTATAATATGGTTGTGAGGCATTCAACTAATCTTTTGACTTGTTGAATTGAGAGAAAGTTAATGAGTCTAACTATCCTATACTTGCGAGGATTGCATGAGACATGTTAGCCATGTCTGTTCTCACGTTTGCATCAAAGTCAGCATTTAGTACGAGAGGTCGTGTACTTGATCATTTTCAGAGTTCAAGCACTTTTTTATACTTAGAATTGGTTGCGATAATCGTAAACGCTAATTGATATTCAAGAGTCCATGGATAATGTTGAGAGTTTTGTGGTAGAATCGGGTAATGTTTTTCTCATTCAATTTTCATATTCATTTACTTTAATAATTTAATTTTTTTTTCCATTATCCTAATTTATTAATATTGATTATTTGATATTTTCCTATATAGAGTTAGGAGCATCATTCATAACAACTATTGATGACTGAAGAGTCAAAGACTACATTAAGAATCTATTTAGAATCTTAAGAATGAAGATTTGTGAAATTTTATTCAAGAACAATCATTATTTGTTGCTTATTTGCTTAAAACAATTTGGTTTTGTTTGTAATGTGTATTAAACATCGATCTAGTAGAGTTTTTTTTTTTAATTTTTAGTTATCTATTAATTAGTATATAAGATAATAAGATTATAAAGTATAAGTAGTATTTGTAGTATATTTGTAGTAGTTATTAGTTGCTAATATTATATATGATATTAAAATTAAAATGAAATTGAATATTTAAAATTAATTTAAAAATTCGGCAAAAAAAAATCCAAAATATTGATCATTTTGAATAATAGATTAAGGTTTAAAAGAGGTTGAATTGGGTTTTAAAAAGGCCCTAAAGAATGGCCCAAACCGGCCTAAAAGAATGGGTTTTAAATTGAATATTTAAAATTATATTTTTGAAAAATTGAAAGAATATCACTTTTGAAATGCATGGGATACATCCATGTAAAACGACTGAAATCATCAATAAATAAAACATAATAGCGACAACCTCCAACCGAAGTGATAGGAGATACCTAGACATCAGTGTGGATCAAAGCTAAAGGTCTTGTGGATGTCTATGGGAGTCATTAAAAGGAAATCTTTTAGCTTTTCCTAACTGGCAAGAACAACAGACACTAGACTTGGTGGCTGACTCTTTTATTTGCAGGAAAGAAGATAAATAATCTAGAGTGGGCTTGGAAGGATAACCAAGGCGATCATGCCATTGATCCCTGATGGCCTTTGTCCCTAACTTGGAAGTTAAACAATGGAATTTATTGGTGTAGCTCTTGTTCCCATTGATTAGATAGAGTCCATCCTCAATTACAGTAAGAATGAAATAACAATCATTATTGAGGCAAAATTGGTTAATAGATAAAAGATTGGTTGCAGCTTGAGGACAATGAAAGACTTTAGTTAATTGAAAGGAATTATGAGCTATATTTATAGTGAAAAGCCAGTGTTTTGGATTACCAAATATGAAGCATTGCCTACTTGGACAGTTTCAAGACCATCATAGGGCTGAAGAGTTGTTAAATTTGCTGCATGGCAGTAATGTGAGCGTTAGCCCCACTATCCGCATGCCAAGTCTGCTGCTCAAAGGTGTTGGTAGCTTCAGGAGCTATTGCTGCCAACCAATTCAGAAGGTGGTCTCCTCCCTTGGAAAGAAAAATTAAAGCGTTGGAAACAATCCAAAGCAATGTGACCATGCTTGTCATAAATCTGACATTGTGGTCTTTCGTGTGGAGTTGCATGATCGTTGTTGGAGTGAAATCTTCGAGGGCTACAAGGTGGTGCTGATGCAGCAACTTGTTGAAATTTTGAAGCAGTATCTTCAGGCTTTTATATATATATAATTAGAATTCTTTGCAGCAAATGCAAAATTCTAATTTTGCATTGGAGTAGGCACTTCAACCAATGTTTCAAAACTTAAAAAGTTTAGATTGAAAATCATCAAGAGACAATTCATTATCCCTGCAAGCAAAATTGTAAGATGTAATAAATGGAGTGAAGGTGGCATAAAGACCACCAATTAAAAAGGTGATGAAGTCCTGATCATCTATAGGTTGGCCTGTGGCAATGAGATGATAGCCAATTGCTTAGCATCTTCAAGGAATGTAGAGCATGACTGATTGCCTTGAACGATAATTTGAAGCTATCTCTTAAGAAGAGCAATACGGGACCTTGAGGTAGCTGAAAATCTGGTCTGAAGAGAATCCCAAACTTGTTTGGAAGTTTTCAGACTAAAGACAATAAATACTAGCTTCTCAGAAATAAAAGTTAGTAATCAACTCAAAACACAATTGTCATTCTTGAACCAAATTGCATAAGCTGGATTAAGAGAGTCATCTAAAAGAAGCTTGGATGGTGCTTCTTCAGAAGCATCAATCATACCATTCGAATCATGACTCCGAAGAAAAATTTAAAACTGGACACTCCATGTTAGGTAATTGTGTCCTTCAAGTTTTTGATTGACGGGGTTGTGAAATGGATTGAATCTGTTGAGTAGATGGAGAGGAAAAACTTATGGAATCAGAGGAAGCCATAGTAGAAATGGAGAATATGAGGAGGATGTTTGTGCGGAAGTTGTTGGAAAGGATTAGGCATTTGCCTATTTTGTGGCTGATACCATGTAAGAATATAAAAACAGAGTAAATAGAATTCTACATATACTTGTTTGAAGAGAATGGCTTGATGCCGTTTACTTTGCATTCACTAGTATATATAGAGATTTACATAAAACTAATTGAGTAATTGAAGGAGAATAAAATGGAGATTACAAGTTATTTGAAATTCAAACTAGCTAGACTAGTGATTTTGCAAGCTAGTAGTTGCTACAGAATCTTTGAAATCATCTCCTGATCTTTCGGTGGTTGTTATGCCAGCTAATACTCTAACATTTCACCCCTAGTTTTGTCAATAGTAAGTGAGGAAATTAATTTTATATCACTCATCCTTTGCGTGTCTGATTTGTCTTCCTCGCATTGCTTTTAGCTTCTGTCATGTCACTTCCTTATATTTTTCTTCTTATCTTTTGATGGTGGTCCTTTAATGGACTAGACATGATATATCTAGCCTGCTTTTTTTATCCTTCCAGAAATTATATCCAATTGAATTATAAATGTCAACTTAGTTTCATGCACAAATATTGCTTATTCTGATTTGTACGGATTATGGGCATGGTATGTTTCTCGCTTAATCTGATCCTCGTCATGGAATGGCTAATTGCTCACCATATATATCATTGTGCTAGTTTTGAGTTAGATGTAATGGGGATATTATATGGAAATCATTAAGGCCTTGTTTAGATAATGAAATGAGATTAGATAATTTTAAATGAAAGAAAGAAAAAAAAAGAAAATAGCATTTTTGGTGCCCATTTTATATATGAACTCATCCTCTTAATTGGTGGCCGGCATGATCAATATCATATGCCTTAATCTCAGAAAAACCTAGCACTGCATGCAGTACTAACTACTACGTACGTACGTACTTTCTTAACTATAATTGATGATCAGTGCATGCATCATGTGTACATACAATTTATAATTTAGTTAATAATTTGCACTCATGACCCAAATTATATATTAAATACGGGGTTCCGTTTGAAACACAGTAGTACCGCTTAATTAATTGCAAAAGCCCAGAAACAAGTGATGATCTGCATGATCTCCGACGTTAGTTACGTACAGTAGTATATGTACACTTATTTCTACGTACGTACACGACTCACGTGTTCCAGTAGTAGTACCAGATCTCGATCTTCTGATCTCTTGATACAGAAGCCGGCCCCCCTGTTACATGCAGAATCAAACTGGTCACTGGTCAGCAACAATTTATTATAATAATTAAAGAGAATATCATAATTATAAGGAATTACGTACGTACGTATAAACCAATTAAGTACATGAACAAAGATCAATTTTAGAAAGAAAGATACAAAGATAGTTAAATGGCTCAGAGCCCAATTATACACTGTTCATTCTGAACATGCTTCTCTTTCCGTTTATACTTTCAATCTGAAAGTTGGTCCCTCGTCCTTACCGAAAGATGAAAAAACAAAAACAAAAACAAAAATGAAAGATAAAAAATGAAGGCCTTGATTATAACCAATAACTTCTGGGGCCAGTACTCCGCGCATAGCCCGCTCAATCGATCTAACCTATACTTCAATTCAATATTTTATTTAAAAAAAAAATCAATTCATATTTTTTTATCATTTTAAAATATTTTAAAAAAATATAAAAATATATCACTATATAAATAGTCGATTCCTTAACTATTAAATAAAATAAATTAAAATACATGAAATGTCAAAATGAGTTAGCAGAATGAGTGGGCAAAGTGAAAAATTCTATGCACCATACTACAATCTCACTTTTATCTTACTATACATGATGTAGCATATTTATCACTATTGAATAATTATTTATTAGATAATTCTATATCATCCAATGGTAATAAATATGCAACATTTTATATAGTGAAATTAAAGTGAGATGGTGGTGTGGTGTATAACATTACTCGGATAAAATAGCATTTCTCATTAGAGTATTGCTACAGACATGGAATCCTATATTGCAGTATACAACTATAAACATGAACATTATATGAATCACTGTTCATGTTTATAGTTTGATCTGTTCGATATTAACTGCATAACTGATTTATTGAGAATTGTTTTGGCATTTAAAGTAGTGATGCTTAATTATGAGTCAAAAAATAGAGAACTGTTCAGATTGAAAATATGAGACTTTTTAATTTCTGAAATAGTCTAGCTAGCTCGGACCCAAAAAGAAAGGCCTTAATTATTTGAGTCCATATTAAAAGATCATATGGTATTTTATGGAGTACTGTTACGTTAAAACAACACAAATTAGTACTCTACAAAATAATAGTACTTGTGCAATTATTATATAAAACAGTACCAATACTTTTTTCTGGGCATGCATATATACTTCTTGACAATATTCTTTTTCTTAATAAATTCCTTTAATTTTCCTTTTCCCTCCTGATGATCATGATGTCGTCATTCTAATTAATTAAGTTGCAATAATGCATTACGCAATAATATCCATATTATTGCATGCATGCAACAAGCTGCTGGGAAGCACGGAAGATCAGAACATGCATGCATGCGCAGTTAGCTAGCAGCTACTGAAAGTACTGCAGAATTAATATTGCAGAAGTAATATGATAAGTACGAGGAATGCATGCATTTGTGTAGAATTTTTCTTCCTTATTTTGTTTCGTGAGTACTAGACTATCCTCAATTAATGGTCGTCAAATAGTTTGTACAGATGCACTAGAAGCTGCAGCTAGCTGTCATTATTAAAAGTTTCTCGTTTTGTTTTTTACTATATAATTAATTATTAATGTCGTTATTGCCAATAAAATAGAAGGTGAAGAAGATAAAGTAAATGCACTTCTACTACTACGTTAATGGAGGAACAACACAACACAACTCCCACCCACAAATATTGCTCCTTAATTGGTCATATATGTTTATGATCGATCAATTCTTATTAATTATTTGCTGCTGCTTAATTAGTCATTCCTTAAAAGGCATTTCGGTGTGTAGATAATGAAGCATAAGGATCCGATCGAGTTGTGTGATAAACAAGGCTTATCCAATATTTTGTAGTTCAAAATACCTGAGCTTCTTCTGATCATCAACGGCCCAAACCCCAAACTGAGGGCAGCTTCAACGTCCAGCCTCCATGCATGCAAATCCTCCACCGTCCAATATTCCCGGGCCCCACACATCACANTTTAAAATAATAATAATATTATTAAAAAATAATATTTTATTAATTCAACATTTAAATCCAGCCTTACTTGGCACGTAAAGCCCATGTACAAAGTACGGCAACTTCTCTCTCACCGTCAACCACACCGTTATTCTTTCCGGTGACTGGCCGTCAATTCTCTGGCTCACCTCCTTCTCGAAAGCCTCCAATGAGTCAATGACCCATCAAACCTATTCAAATCTTCCGTTTAGAAACTGGGACACGTGTCGTCCTTCGGATTTCTCATCACCCTCTCCACGTCCCTACAACCAACCCCTCGATCGCACATCCATGCATGTGGCTGTCACGCTCTCCACCGTCACCCACGGCTCCGTTACACTTATCATCTGTCACATCACCGCTGTCCGATCCATGTTATCGCGGACAGCTTATTAAAAGTTTAAACAAATTGGCTGGCCCCCATTTTCCTGACCATCCTAATTTGTTGTCGCCGTACGACAAAACTACACCGATATCCCCTATCCAGGGAACTCAATCCGCTTACAATTCTCTGGAAAAAGTTTGAGTGTCAGCACCTAATTCTTGCCCGTCCCATCTTTCTTTCTCTAATTCGTATCTCCCTCGCCCTCGGCGGTCCTTTTGTTTGGCTTATAACCACTATTCTTCCGAACCCTAACATACTCTCTCTTTATCCTTCCTGCACTATATTCCTGTTATCAATCGCTGCCAGAACTTCCGGTGGCTGCTTTCGGCGAAATCGGGTGGAAACTGAGCATTATCCTATTCTACTACTAGTCCACTAATACGACCGACAGTTCGCTCTCTCTCTGTGTATGTGTTTTGAGTTCAGGCGATAACCAGAGCACGAGTACAGTAACGTCCTAGCGGGAAAGAACACGTGTCCAGTGAAGTGATCTGATGTAAAAGTAGCGTTGTAAGTACTGAGCCACGCGGAATGGTCCCACAAGGGAAGCAATGGTAGATCACGAGGTAGGAGTAGTGTCCATCACTTCCCGAAACAATAGGTAGAGGTGGGGTTCTGACTAGGGCTGAGAGTAATGTTCAGTACGTAGCATGTGGAAAGCACTTTTGGGGGAGAGGTTCGAGAAATCGAACACGTGGTTGCCTTTTATCGGGACAACTAATTAAGGTGGGTTCTAACAGTAGGTTAACGTGCAATTTATAATACTTGCACTCTCCGGTTAATTACTTGTCTTCGTCTGTCTAAGTAAATCTCGTACGTACGTACGTAAAGAGTAAGTTTTAGACGGAAAAAACATCATATTCTTTACCAAAACAAGGCTTTTAATTATATATACATGATGCATGTATACATGAAGGAAATACGTATGTTAATTGGGATGTCTGTGCAATCATGTTAGTGCATCTACACAACATACTGCCGAAATGAATTAATCTTTGTATCATCCTACATACTACACACCATAATTTTTTTTATTTTATTTATTTATTTTTTTTATTAAATGTATATTATATAAATGATGAATAAAAAAATATAAATGTTTCAAGAAGAGTAAAATAAAAAACACATTAATATGTGATGTATAGAATGATGCATAGCAGTGCTCTGCCGAAATAACATTTTAAGAACTCCTGTCTGTTTACGAGACTAAATAATCTTGTACATTAATACCTGTTTAGACCCTGTTCGATTTCTTATTACCAAATATTAAACCCCTGGCATTAATTAATATTCATACCTAATATATATATATATACATTCATACTTAAATCATGTTTTTATATAATTAGGTACTTTTTTCTCATAATATTCCTCATTTATGATCCAGTCTTATAATCAAATTAATTTATATTTTCAGTTTTTCTTTTCTCTAAAAAAACATTTCAGCTCTTAATTAATTTACCTCGTTTTGGATCGGTTTAGTAATATTCAATGGCAGTGCCCTAGCTAGCTAAAAATAATTGCTTAGCGAAATAATATATTATATATTATATATATACCTGATTTCGCTAGCTTGCTTCTCTGCTTTGTTACTTTCTTTATATTCTAAAGTCCCAAACTGAGCGCAGCCTCCACGTCCAACCTCCATGCAAACCCTCCCGAGTTCATCCTCCACACATCACAAGGCATCACCTTTGAGCACTTCTTGTTCCGCCACGTGTGCTGCAGTCTCACTAGACCCGTGAACGCCGGGTACACATTGGGCAATTTCTCCTTTGCCACCAACCTCACTGTACACTCCCGTGACTGTCCGTCACCCTCCTGGCACACCATCCTCTTATACGCTTCGTTGACCCACTGCACCCTGTCCACGCCCTCTGATATAAACCCCGGACAGGTGTCCCTCTCCAGGTTCTTGATTCTCTCTGCGTCCGTACACCCTAGTTCACGTCCATCCATGCACGTGTCTGTCACGCTCTCCACAGTCACCCACGATTCGGCCACCGTGCTGATCTGTGGCATCACCACCGTATGATCTGACCCGACACCGCAGTCCACGCTACCGAACACCCTTTTGTTGCCGTTCATCCACATTTGTAGGTCCAGATCCTGATTATTCTCGACTGCGACTTTATAAGCAGGAGGATCAACCTTAGAACGGGAGCCTCCGGCGTCGAGATCTTTATTTTGAGCTCTCTCGGGCAAAAGTTGCAGCGTCAGAACCGTCCTATCCAACCCATGATCTATAAATTCTTCCTCGGGAACCGTTTTCTTTCTCTTACGACCATCATTATTCTTGCGAACCCTAACGTACTTTCTCTTCTTCCTTCTAATTTTCGAAACAAAAGGGTAGTTCTTGTTGTCCGTCAGCAAACCTGATCCGCCAGCGGCGGGTTTCGGTGCGATCGGTCGGAATCCGAGCATCACTCGGTTTATTATCGTCTTGTCTTGCTGTCCGCCAGCGGCACCGTTACTTCCCACGTGCCACCGATATCCACCGTCCATCACCCTCCTAGCTCTACCTTGTTTAGTGCCTTCTCATGCTCTCTCTCTCTCTCTCTCTCTTCTCTCTCTCCCTCGGAGATGAGAACGATAATGATAACGGCAGTGGTAAGGGTGGCTTGGTTAGGGAACACCACGTGTCTAGGGCAACAGTGAAACAGTAGCAGCACCTGATTGGGTGGGTGGTGTTGTCGGTGGGTCCGACATCAACGAGGCGTATCTGGAAGGAAAAATATGGGACCCGCGATGTCAGCCAATGGAAATTGAGAGGGTGTCCAACACTTTTTGAAAAGGGTATAACACGTGGGGCTTGCCAAGCTTGCAGCATAATTCTCCTTTCCTGTTCAACCGCTTAAAGTGGAAACCACCTTTGAAAAGCTACACAGAATGTGCGTTCCTGGTTTCATTTAGGGGGTGGGCAGCCGGGCCCGCTGGGCGGCCCCCGTGCCGCGGATGCAGGTGATTCCGTCTGCATCTAAAGCCTCCAGCAGAGGCGGGGGCCAGAGGGGCCCAATCCCACCCGAGTTTTCTCCCACCCCGTATATATAAAGATGGGGTTTCCCTCTATGCAGCGAGTAATAATCTAGTTTCATTTCATTAACTTCTAATAATTATTTTCGCTTAATTTTGGATTTAGAGATAGTTTCATCTCATCTCATAATTATAATTTTTTTAAATTTTAATATAAAATATAACAAATAATTTAATTTTTTTAAATTTTAAAATAAAAATAATATTAAAAATAATATTTTATTTAATTCATTTCATCTCATTATCTAGATCAGCTAATTTATGAGTGTTGTATGCATATATATAGAACCATATTGCCCGTATTACTTTGAATGTAATATTGCCCGTATTACTTTGAATGTAATATTGATGGTTTGGTATGTATTGATCATATCTATTATCTATCATATTAATTATAGAGACAAAATATTAATTCCATTGTGATTTGTGTCACAAAATTGTTTTGATAATGTCTGAAGGGTAGCATTTATATAATATTATTGATGTGACAAATAGTTAAGCCATTTATTAATTATTTTTTTAATAATCGAAGTAATTGACATACTAATGCATGTACATCTGTGGGGTTTGATTGTCTTCGACATCAGGAAAAATCTCCAAACAACACTCAAAAGTGTAGCATTTGTGTAATATTATTGATGTGACGAACAGTTAAATCAATTAATTTATCTATGATTAACGCGATAGACATATTAATTATATATATAAACCGTTGTGTGAAGATATTCGAATTTGAACATTACAAATAGTATGCATCTAATTTTAATTGGAAGGAAAAGTAGATCACATACCATATGTGAGTGAGAGGATTTGTTCCAACAAAAGTTGTTGTTTTAATGTTAATTGAACAGCTTTGAATTGACCGGTCGGCCCCGGTCGGCCCACTCTGACTCAGTGGTGGGTAAACCTATCTCAAACCTCCTTTAGTTACTAAATTTATAAAACCTGCTTTGGCTCTTTTTTAGGGATTGGAATAAAACGTCGTACGCATGACTCGATAGAAAGGAAATATAATGAGTGCACTACGACTGTGGCCTTGACTCTTCTTTTTTTTTAATGATTTTATTTTCCATCAGAGAGACCCATGGAGCCTTTTCTCTTAAGGAAGAAAGCTCAATTCTCGGATTTGCTGGCCCATTTCTACAGGAAAATCCGACCTCAACCCTTGAACTCATCTTACTTCCTAGCAAAGGTCCAAGGCCCAGTAACAAGATCTGGGCCCAATCATACTATTACTATTTATCTATCACCATCTTGATAGATAGATAAATAAAAAAAAAAATTATTTAGCTCCTATTTGGACAGTGAGATAAGATTAGATAGTTTTAGATAAAAGTTAAAAGTTGAATAAAATATTGTTAGAACATTATTTTTTTAATATTATTATTGTTTTGAGATTTGAAAAAATTAAATTGTTTATTATATTTTGTGTGAAATTTTGAAAAAATTGTAATGATGTGATGAGATGATTTCTCAATCCAAACGGGACATTTTCACATATCTCCCTATTTTATGGCCTAATGAGGTTACAATATGAGGAGAAGATTAATAGGATGATGAATAATCAGAGCACCAATCATCATATTTGTTAGGCCCTTTGTTATGGTAAATAACGAAAATATTAATATGAGTGAATGTCGTCACACTAGAGATAAAGGATTGTATTATGAATATCGTCATGATAAACAGCCGAACATTCAATAATTTAAGCATGTTACTATTGGAATTTGGAACTGATTCAAGAAATGAAAACGAGCGAGTACTAGATGAAACAAAACTTGAAAAGGGAATGATGGCTACCCGTTCCTTCTCATTTTAAAGTATCACCGATTATTGCCATCGCAAAACCCCAATAAAATGACAAATTTGAACAAAATATAGGACGACATTCCACCCTGAACAATTTGGAACTGATTACCAAAATCGTAGAAGAAGGATGTTAATCAGTGTGTAATAGCTTATTCTCAACTCAAACTCAAACTCAAAAAAAAAAGACAGACCTTCAAGGTCACTCCATCACCAATTTACCAATTGGAGCAAATTGAAACGGCAAGAAAAACTATATCTGACATAATAATCATTGTCGAGTTTAGTCCTCCAGAAGCAAAAGTAGAAAGGAAACTGGATGTAAGCTAGTTGACAACGTCGAGAACCAGCTTGCGAGACTTGAGAACTGACCACTTCAACCGACGGTAATAAGCAGCTTGAAGTAATGCCAGTGATAGCACGAATATCCATTTAAATCCCATCTGCATTACACAATGCCATAAATAAAACATAGCTTTTTAATAATCTCACGGGGACATGACGTTAGAAGTAAACATACCAGCTTTCTCTCTTCCATTTCAGGTTCCGCGGCCCAAGACAAGAATGTCACAACATCTTTACCCATCTGCACCACAGCATCATAAAATTTACCCTCAAGAGAACATGTGAAAACATGGAAGGAGCTTCTTATTGCTCCAGGGGGATATTTTTACTAGGGAAACCAACCTGAGCTTCTGTTGCAGGCGTACCATCCTCATACTCTACTGCACCATCATTAAGCATTTTAGGCATCGCAATTGCTCCACCAGGAAAATAAGGATTATAATGCAACCCATCCCGAATCTACAATACCAATTAAGAATAGCTATGGAGTGAGGAGGTGTCAAATAGCAATAACTCAAATGAACATAAACATTTATACATTAAGAGAAGCTAGACAATATATGCTCATGCTTTACATAACTAAAGATCCCTGATGTATAATTCTTGTCTCTACCAATGGGATGCGTATGACCTCTGGGCTTGTTGTAGATCATACAATCATATACAACTGAGAACTGAAACAAACAACTTTAGACCCTGTTCCTTGAAACAGAAGGGAACAGGGGAATTGTAGTCTGCATCTGAGGGAAATTGGTTGAGGTACAAGATATTTCTTGCATCAAACGAAAAGTGCAACTTTGTGCAAGATAAACACAAGATAAAAAAGGTAGTGCTACACCTAGACCAGTTGAATGCATTAAATAGATTGCAGGTTTGATTTTTTTACTCATATGTACTGCATATGTACATAATAGTTTTTGCTGTATGAATGATGGGAATTAGAAAGGTTGGAACCCGAACACCCCCCCCCCCCCAACACACAGAAAAAACCATATAGAACTATGAAAGTAGTGCTCAATTTATGAGAGACTTTGAAATCCGTTCTTTTCTCTTATACTCCTTATTTTTTGTTCTTTTTGGTGTACTACTATTTCAGGATTTCAAACTGAAATTTTCAACTAAGAGTACAAATATACATTCTACTTCAACCACAAGTTGTTCACATTTACATCAGAAAATCTGTAGTAGGAGAGGTGGTGGATAAAAATTTACCGAGACACCAGCAGGGGGATCGCGGTAACCAGTCAGAAGGGCGAATGCGTAGTTCTGACCATCATGGCGAGCCTGAAAGGACCAAGGGTAAGATAATTCTGGAACATATAGCATAGACTCTGAACAAAATTAAGCAAAAGACGGGAATTACTTTGGTGATAAGGCTTAGATCTGGAGGATAGGCCCCTCCATTAGCAAACCTAGCTGCTTGTTCGTTTGAATAAGGCTGAGGAAAACGATCACTGAGTTTACCGGGGCGTGTGAACATCTCACCCTCGTCATTAGGTCCATCAACCACTTCAATCTCGGCTGCCATAGCCTTTGTCTCCTCTTCCGTATATGCAACCCCAACCAAATCACGGAATGATATAAGTGACATAGAATGGCAAGATGCACAGACCTGTTGATAAACCTGATGACCACGACGAATCCTGCTCAGGCAACATTGATATTAGCAAGCAATATTAGGAAAGCGCATCTAATAGGCACAGTGCACATCACTATGTAATTCTCCATACCAAAAAGAACAACTTTACAAGATTTTCTCAGGAAACTATAAGCATATCATGATTCCAGTTTCCTTGTTAGTTGTATTGTCAACTGTTATCTCATTAATAACTTTAAGGCAAAAATGTAATGTGGTACAACCTCAAGGCACTAGAAGTGTAAAATGAAAATAATGCCACAGAGGTTGGGACAAACGATTACCATCTATGACTCTAACAATAAAACCATAGACATATAGGACTACCATAGAGAGGTCCAATTTTTAGCCTGAAATAGTCTAGATTAATGTCTATTGAGTCACAATACAAACTCGATATCAGTATTACTAGAGCACAAAAGATCCAAAAAAAGAAAAAAGAAAAAATCAAAGGTTCCATCAGAACTCACGAAGCATGATCATATGAACTGAGAATGCCCTTGTGAGGCCATGGATAGTGAGGAGGTGGTAATCCATGTTCAGCCTCATCAGCAGATGCTATCATTCCAAAACTCAAAAGCCCTGAAAGACCTGCTCCGAGGAGTGCG
>QEOT01005276.1:234906-280721 GCA_003123785.1 Pterocarya stenoptera | reverse complement strand
ATAGGATAACAAATAATGACATTACCATGTCAGCAAACGTAAACAGTCATGAACTGGTATAAAACCAAATCTATGTATTCTTATAAATATAATTTTTTTTATAAGCAAATATTTTAAACACAGTATATATTAATTAAACTAAGTAGTATCGGAGCCTGACCTACCTATGGAATTTTCGGAGGAGAAAAAATGGGAGAAGAAAGTGTTAAAAAAGCACATGAAACTGAGTAAGGGGATTCACATAAACCTAAAACTAGAAAATCTTTTTATCAACACTAATTTGGATTGTCTAGGCTGGGACAACAGAAGCCAACATCAATTTTATCTGAGTGAGGGAGGGTCCGAAGGGAGAAAGTAGTTGCAGGGATAGACGGAATCTTACTGTTGATTGAGATTCAAGTTTCCTTCTCAGTAGCTGGTGGATCACTCGTCCTGCCATTGCAGTCAATGCTTCTTTCAATTACTCCCCCTACAAAAAAAGAAAGAGCAAGTGTTACTGGTGGAAATAATTTTTTTTTTTTTTAAATCATAAAGATTCAGACAAAGAGAAGTATTATCACTAAATTGGGAAGTACAGCAGCACAAAAGAGTTAGGATGCATAGCCAATAAAATCACAAATCATTCACCAATCTCCTCAGAAGAAGAAACAACAAAAACAATCCCTAAAAAGCATTGCAAGAAAATAAAAATAGATATACATCAAACTGACTATGTTGGAGTACGTGTATTAATTGAATCAGTTTTTATTTTATTTTATTTTATAGGTAATCATAGATATTATATTCATAGAGAGAAGTACACATGAAGAAACGCCTAGCTAGAGGTTACAATAGAAAGAAGAAGATCATGGACACTAAGTCCGTTACAAACTATGGCACCCGCCCATAAGAACAGTGACTTAAAAAAGAAAACTTTTAGCTCTTCCATTGTTCTCTCTTGATAACCCCGGTACAAGTAAATGCAGAAGCATGTGGAGCTATAGAGACTAGAGAGAGAGTGGTTATGATTATTCCACTTTCCAAACTATCTAAAGTGCTAAGGTGTCTCATTTGTGTTTATAACAAAATAATTCCAGCAAACACCAAGAAAACAATGTAGACCGTTAATCAGCACTGAAGTAAAAGGTATTAGAAGAAGAAAGTGTCTCTCCCTCCTTCCTGCCTCCATCAAAGTTAATCATTACTGAAGATCAAGTAGAAGATGAAAGTGGCTCTATATTTCTCCCTCCCATGAAAGTACATTAAATTTTAGGTGCTCCATGCATTCATCAAATTTTTTCCCTTTACTTATCTTTTCCTATAACAAGGGGAAGAAAAGTAAAGGAAATAAAATATCCACGTAACCATGACACCAGCAATCAATACATGAACTCGTAACAAGCATTTTCAGATTGTAAGTATATCCTGTACGAGGAAATTCTCAATAAATGAAAGGTCACTCACACACCTCTCTTCAATCTGAAATCAGCTGTACAAGATGTATCAAAAGTAACCCAAACCACTATCCTTCAAGTTGAATCCAAAATACAATCACCGAAATAAAACACAGCCAAAAAATAAAATAAATGGGTCTTCATACTTTAGCTCCCCCCTCAACAAATATATATATANTAATAAAAAATATTAAATAGTAATAAAATGTATGTGAAAAATAATAATAAAATAATGAATAATAATGAGGTATTCTGAAAATACCTGAAATATTCTCAATATCTAAACTACTCTAATCTTTAGTATTCTGATAAGTAATAGTTTCCATAGAGAAATGATATTCATAGTCATAGAGTGCTCAAACGTCACGCAATCTCTTAAAAAAAAGTTAGTAAATACAAAACTCATATAAAAAAAATTAATTTTTTTAATAATAAATTCTATTATTTTTCAAAACAATTATGTAATATATGCATACTCAACAACTATACGTAGCATTACTCATTTTATACATGTAATTCATGGTACTTAAAGTGAAAAAGGAACTGTTCATAGTTTGTCAAACTTAATCTCTTGCATTTTTGTCTATAGAATTCTGCTTTTCCATTAGCCATGTAAACTTTAAATGCCGTATGACGTATACACCACGCAATAAATAGTGAGAATCATGAAGCTCGAGTTGTCTTCGGTCTTTTCATGTTTGCAACTTCGTCGTGTAATATTAAGTACCCCCAAATGGCCACTTGGACACTGGCTCGTTGGCTCCACATTGCACAAAAAATGAATGAATGAGATGGGTCATTCGTGATCGCATTTACAAAGTAACAAGAATATCCTCTAATCAACTGCCTGCACAACTCCGAGACACCGAACAAATTCCATAGCAGAAATCGCATGCATAAAGCATTTTATTTTCCGACTTAACAAGCTGAGTAGCAACGTCTCGCTTCTTTGGTTTCCGATCACTGTCTGCCAACTAACGTAATATAGACAAATATCAACCAAAACTAAGTAAACAATAAAATATATTTAAACCAAAATTCACACACAAATTTGGAGAAGCAAGATTACCAAAGACTCGTCATGTCTTCATTCAACAAAGTAGGGTGGACAGCAAGTTGTGCGATTAGATAATCAAGAATTTGGTCCAACACTGATCGTTCCATACACGGGCTCACCTGTAAAGTTCATTTGATAGTTCTGCTTCAGACCATAGAAGGGGAGATTCCGCGGCAAGCTGTCCCCTCCTGGCTGACGATCAAGCTCTCTAACGTATGGGTAACCACAAAGACTTCTTTCTCTGCTTCTTCTCATGCATCAGATAAAATGGCAAGATGCATGCCAATTCCGACAATTTGTTCGTATTTAATAATTCCGCTGCAAAAGATTATGTAGCTGATTCAAGTTAAATTGATGAATAGAGCATTTATTTTTCCATGATGCTTGAAGTTGAAAGACATAATCGCTATGAATAATCATGGTACACTCAAAACCATGGCCTCGTCAACCATGCTAGTGGTTGCAACTCACTTTTGTTACCCGTTCAAGTCCATAATCTCTAACTAAAGGAATCGATTAGCACTGAAATCATCGCATCCAGCTAAAACACTTGAAAAGTTTAAAACCCCGAATTGAATATATCGCATATCCAAGATCGAGAATAAGATGAACCAATCGCCTCCAATAGCCACGAGTCCCACACGTTTCTCACCTGAAGATCTTCGCTCGCAGCGACGAAATGTATAGGCCTGTGCTTCTTATTATGCGATGGCCTCCTTGAGCAATGTATAGATCTGTGCTTCTTCTATCGGAAGAAAGGCACGAGCCTATCCTCCGAGCCGAGATTGAAAGCCTAGAGATCAGAACCGACAGGAGATGCTGAGAACGAACTGGAGACACAACGCAATTACCGCGAATTTAAAAAACTTCCATTAGGGTTAGGTTAAGGGTTGAAGAATGCGCAGGGTTTTAGGAAGCAGAGGGAGTGTGGTTTTGGGGGCAAAACGTCTATTTACAAGGCAATGGCCTCTGCTTTTGATGCTTCTCCTTTTTGTTTTGCGAAAGCGGTTTGGAGGGAAACAAAATACAGAAAGAAAATTCAACAAAGAAATATACATGTATTTTTATTTTTTTCGTTGGAATTTGGAAAGAACCGTACTTCCAGGATCAGCACCTCAAAATGCCGAAACTAGCCTTATCTCGTGAGAAACAAGGGAGAGAAGAGAAGGATTTGCCACGTGGCCCTTTGACAGTCGCCACTGCCACCACTGTCCAACCAAACCTTGTATCATTTTGTTTCCCAAAACAACGACCTTCCGTACTGTCAGCCTCAGCTGCCGACTTAGCTCCGTTCCCTCCCCGGGCTCTGTACCATATCATCTGGTCCGCCATTCGCCGCTCCAATTACAACTCCCACAGAGAGAATGTAATTAAATAAACAAATACAAATTCAACCCTCCATTTCCTTGTTTCCCGTCAAAGCCCGATAGCCGTTGGATCTGGAGCTGTCCCCTAGAACATGGACATTCTCTTCGCCCAGATCCAAGCTGACCTCCGCTCCAACGACGCTCTCCGCCAGACCGGCGCTCTCCTCCTGGCCCTCCAGCAATCCGCCGCCGGCCGTGACATCTCTCTCCTTGCCAAGTCCTCGGTGGAGGAAATCGTCGCCTCCCCGGCCTCCGCCGTGTCCAAAAAACTCGCCTTCGATCTCATCCGCTCCACCCGCCTCACCGCCGACCTCTGGGATACCGTCTGTGTTGGCGTCCGCAACGATCTCGATTTCCCCGACCCCGACGTCACCGCCGCCGCCATATCCATCCTCGCAGCTATCCCCTCTCACCGCCTCGGCAATCTCATCGCCGACTCCAGCAAGGAGATCGAGAACTGCTTTGGCTCCCCGAGCGACAATCTCCGCTTCTCCATCACCGAAACCCTCGGCTGCATCCTCGCCCGCGATGACGTTGTCACGCTTTGCGAGAATAGTGTGAACCTCCTCCACAGAGTCTCCAACTGGTGGACCCGCATCGGCCAGAACATGCTCGACAAATCTGACAACGTCTCGAAGGTCGCGTTCGAGTCCGTTGGCAGATTGTTCCAGGAGTTCGATTCGAAGAGAATGAGCAGATTGGCCGGTGATAAGTTAGTGGATAGCGAGAACTCGCTTGCGATTCGGTCGAATTGGGTTTCGTCGATGGTGGACTTCGTGTGGAAGAGGCGGAATGCGTTGATGGCAAGGTCTTTGGTCTTACCAGTTGAGAGTTTCAGGGCCACGGTGTTCCCAATTGTCTATGCGGTGAAGGCCGTGGCTTCGGGGGCCGTGGAAGTCATTCAGAAGCTATCGAAGTCTTCTTCCACCAATGGCAGTGCTATTGTGGATTCGAATGCTCAAAGGTTGATTGGAGTTTCGGACGTGGTTTCGCATTTGGCACCGTTCCTGTCGTCGTCATTGGACCCAGCATTGATTTTCGAAGTGGGGATAAACATGCTGAATTTGGCTGATGTACCTGGAGGGAAGCCTGAGTGGGCTTCACAGTCGATTATTGCAATTCTCACGCTTTGGGATAGACAAGAGTTCTCGTCCGCAAGAGAGAGTATTGTCAGGGCCGTTGTTACGAATCTACACCTCCTCGATCTTCATATGCAGGTACTACGTGCTCATTTGCTAGCTTTATTTGCCTGTTGAATTTGATTTTGATTTTTCTAGTGAATTTATAGTGTATATTGTTGTCGACAAGAACAATCTGTAGTGGTTTTCGTATTATTTTATTCGACTTAACTTGCTGCTTGAACATTAGAAGCTAAAAAACTGCAGGCACCTTCGCAACTTGGATAGATCACCTTCAAGTCAAGTGGCGCCGAGAGTGATACCATGTTTCGTATGCTGATAGGAATCTGTGGGTCTGATACCGTTGGTCTATGGAGCCGATTTATACGATCACATTTTTCTCAACATGTTTATATCTACTTATCAAAAAAAAAAAAAAAAAGGTCCAGTTGGGTTTCGGTAAATAGGAGATCTGGGAAACAATTCTCTTCATGGTTAGTATAGATGAGTAGGGTTTTGAGCTTTGGTTTTGAAGAATTTACTGTAGATAAGCTGAATGAAGCTGTAGCTGTGGTTCTGTTTCTATTTATAAATCCTCTTTATTGTTTTACGAGGTTCTTAGGTTGAGGCTGAAAAGTGTGAAAATGATGGTATTTTGAGGTTTAATTACCACCTTAAAAAGGGGAATTAAGGACACCCCATATGAAAGTGATCAAAATGTGTGTAGGTTCTAATAACAGCTATCCATGTATGAGGGACTTGGGCTGTGCCTATTTCTATGAATAAAACTTCTTGATTATCTATAAAAAAAAAGTTATCCATGTATGAGGGTTGATTTTGAACATGAGCTGAGATTGTAAATCTTCTGTTCATAGGTTTCATTGTTTAAGAGGCTGCTTCTTATGGTGAGAAACTTGAGGGCCGAATCGGACCGCATGCATGCTTTGGCATGTGTTTGTAGGACAGCTCTATGTGTTGATCTTTTTGCAAAGGAAAGCGTTCGAAGAGGTCAGAAACCTCTTGCAGGAACTGAGATTGCTTCTCTTTTTGAGGACGCAAGGATAAAGGATGATCTTAATAGTGTAACGAGTAAAAGCTTATTCAGGGAGGAGTTAGTAGCATCCCTGGTGGAAAGTTGCTTTCAGTTGTCTCTACCTCTGCCTGAACAAAAGAACTCAGGTATGGAGAGTAGGGTCATTGGAGCTTTAGCATATGGAACTGGTTATGGTGCACTAAATTGGACAGAGCCTGCATTGGAAGTTGTGGAAGTTTGTAGGCCTTGCGTCAAATGGGACTGTGATGGCCGGACCTATGCAATTGATTGTTACCTGAAGCTGCTTGTTAGGTTGTGCCATATCTATGATACCAGGGGAGGTGTAAAAACAGTTAAAGATGGTGCTTCACAGGATCAAATTTTAAATGAGACGAGGCTGCAGAACTTGCAGCGGGAACTTGTGAAAGATCTACGACAGGTATGTGAAGTGTGAACTCCACTTAATAGTAATAATTATACTTGCTTATAATCTAACATTTGGGCAATGTTTATGTCGACTGTTGTACTTACTGATTCACTATATTTGTCACATTTGGAAGTGAAGTATTATAGGTATTAATTCTTGAAAAGTAAGAAATAAATTATTCGAATATTAATGCTTCAAATGAACATGTGAAAGAATTTTGCATTACTTTCCTTGTAATATAAAACTATTTAGTTCTTAATATAAATATTGCAATAAGTTGAAAGGAATGAATCAAACTGTCACTGGTGAGTCTGCAAGGTCATGTCCTCAGGAGTACTGCCCTGCATGTCAGTAGTTCAATATACTTTTTTTTAGATTTAATCAAATAGCTTACTTATCAAAAAAGATATAATCAAATAGCTGATCTTTGGATTGATGCTGATGATTCCATGGGCTATGAACCAACAAATGCTGCACTAAAGTAGCAAGCTTTAGGATGGCAATTAATTCTTAATGCTTGAAACATAGGATCATAGTTTGGGAGCACAATTCACTTACTCTTTTTTCTTTTTCTTTTTTTGCCTTTTACTACCGGTATATGATTTCGTATCATTAATAGAAATTGTCACTTGAAGGAAGATGGTTGTTAATTCCTTCAAAACAAAACTTAGGTGTTATGGCTCTACTGTTTTTCTGTTCCTTGGATGTTTGTTTCTTTCTATCCATATTCCGTATTATTGCTACTTAACTCCAAGGTGTTTTGAGTGCTATCATCTTTCTCATTTTTGCAAAGTATGTGTTGAATTGCTTTTATATATTTTTCCATGTTGTCTCAAACCTTTCTCCATTTGGCAGGTGAATACCCCAAGAATATGTGCCCGCCTTATTTGGGCTGTTGGTGAACACATAGATCTAGAAGGATTGGATCCACTTCTGGCTGATGACCCTGATGATCCGCTTAATATAATTGTAACAAATATTCACAGAGTTTTGTTCAACATAGATTCATCTGCAGATACGACGAATAGGCTTCAAGATGTTCAGGCAGTCCTCTTATCTGCTCAGCGGTTGGGATCACGTCACCCTCGGGCAGGGCAGTTACTAACTAAAGAACTTGAAGAGTTTAGAAGCAGTAGTTTGGCTGATTCTGTCAACAAGCATCAGTGCCGCTTAATATTGCAGAGACTAAAATATATTTTAAGTCATCTAGACAGTAGGTAAGCGGATTTTTAAATTATTGTAACCTGAGCAAGGGCAGGTTGAAAGTTCTCAATTGATTATATATTCTGAATATTCCCAGTATGTTCCTTATTTGTATCCAACTTCTCAAAGTTAAATTCGTTCCCCCTTCCTCCAGAAAAATAAAAAAATAAAAAATAACCCCAATTTTTTATCCCGATTTTGTACAAAAATGTCCTGTTTGCATCCAGATTTGTGCATTAAGTCAACTGGCTATCAAACTTCATTTATAGTAGCTTTGAGTTACCTTCTTTTATGATTTCCTCAACCATATTTTTGTAATTTCTGAACAAGTACCTCACTATTTTTACAAATATGGAAATTGTTGAAGAGTGGGATGATTATGTTTCTTCTTCAGGTGGGCAGGGGTTAGTGAAGCCAGAGGAGATTACCCATTCAGCCACCACAAGCTAACTGTTCAGTTTTATGAAGCATCTGCGGCTCAAGATAGAAAGTTGGAAGGATTGGTTCACAAGGCTATTTTAGAGCTATGGAGGCCAGAACCTAGTGAACTAACTCTTTTGCTGACAAAAGGAGTTGACTCTACTTTACTGAAGGTTCCACCAACTGCAATTACTTTGACTGGCAGCAGCGATCCATGCTATGTTGAAGCATACCATTTAGCAGATTCAAGTGATGGAAGAATCACTCTGCATTTAAAGGTCAAACTGTTTTCTACTTGGTAACTATTTACAAATACCTGCATGCATCCTTTTATTTATTATTAATTAGTATCCTACAAAAGTTTCTTCAGAATTCTTAGTAAGACGCTTTCCTAACATGGCAATGGATAATGATAATATGGAATAAGTAATGTTTGTTTGTGCTTGGATGGTGGCTCTAACTCACTTCATCTGAACTCATTAAACTTTATTGCTAATAACAAGCTGCTATAACCACCTTCTTTTGTGAACCCACTTTATGGAGCACACCTGATGTTAATGGGTGGGGATTTAGTTGTCTTTTGTATTAGTTTCCATGGGAGCTTATACGACAGGTACTAGTTTTTAAGACTACTGTATTGAGATATCATTATATCATGCCATCATGCTTCTTAACTCAGCAGACATACACACACACACACACACATAATCCTATCCTCATTGTTCATTTGCAAATAGACAAGTTTGTCTGAAAGAAGTGATAGACTTGGGTTTGAGCTCATTCAATTAAACTGCATTAACCCAACTTCCATAAACTAAATGGATAAAAATTAAAATACATCCTTTCTGTCTTTATAAAGTTGTGACAGACATTGCTCTGATTTTGTGCTTTATCTTTCTGACCTTCGGTAAATATGTTGCAGGTCCTAAATTTAACAGAGCTCGAACTAAATCGAGTGGATATCCGTGTTGGTCTATCCGGCGCATTGTATTTTATGGATGGGTCTCCACAAGCAATTCGGCAACTGCGTAATCTTGTTTCACAGGTTTTCTTTTCCTCCCTGTCTGTATCTTTGTCTGTTTTGCCCGTACATACATTTTCAGAGGGCAGTTGCCTTCTTAGTGAATCTTATTGCCCCCCCTCCCCCTTGAAAGTTTTTATTTTCAATGACAATCAATTCAATCAATAAAGGAGTTGTAACTCTCCAACCGGTAATTCACCCGTACTATTACTTGTCAGTGGTTCATAATTAAGAAGAATAGGTCTGTTTCCAGGTTATAACAGGCTTTAGTGATTAGAATGCGTCAATTAATCCATTCCTAAATTTTATTTTCCTTCTCTTCATGCATGATCTTATCAGAACATGTTGGATATTTAATCCATTTTCTTCACCTTGTTTTCAATGTAATATAGCAATTAGGCCCCCCCCCCCTCTCTCTCGCTTTGAGATTTTGTGACTCATCTTCTTGATGAATCTGTAGGATCCAGTACTCAGCAGTGTGACAGTGGGTGTATCCCATTTTGAGAGATGCGCCCTTTGGGTTCAAGTATTATACTATCCATTCTATGGGAGTGGTGCTGTGGGAGATTATGAGGGTGACTATACTGAAGAGGATCCACAAATCATGAGACAAAAGAGAAGCTTAAGACCAGAACTGGGAGAGCCCGTGACTTTGAGATGTCAGCCTTACAAAATTCCACTCACTGAACTTCTTATGCCCCACAAAATCTCTCCTGTTGAATTTTTCCGCCTATGGCCTAGTTTGCCAGCTATAGTGGAGTGCACAGGTACATATACATACGAAGGAAGTGGCTTCAAGGCTACTGCTGCACAACAGTATGGTGCATCACCTTTCTTAAGTGGACTGAAATCTTTGTCGTCTAAGCCATTCCACAGAGTTTGTTCACATATCATCCGGACAGTGGCAGGCTTTCAGGTATAGCCAATTCATTCTTGATGTTTGAGTTGACCGTCTCTTTTGCAGTTCATTTTCTTAATCATTGTTTGTTCTGAGAGAATTTCCTCAAGTATTACTTAAGACCAATCTTGGATTTTAAGTCTAAAAGGAACTCACCCCTGTCGGTGGAAATTTTCACTTTTGGCTCTGATTTGGTAAAGCAGATTAATTCGTTTTGTAGATTTAAGCTTTGGCATTCTGCCTACATGCTATGTTGTTGGAACGTGTTATTTAAAAAAGTTACCAATTATATCACCATCTTGGAACAGCTTTGTTTTGCTGCAAAAACTTGGTATGGAGGCTTCTTGGGTATGATGATCTTTGGGGCCAGTGAAGTTAGCCGAAATGTGGATTTGGGAGATGAGACAACTACCATGATGTGCAAATTTGTGGTTCGAGCTTCTGACGTGTCAATTACAAAAGAGATTGGATCAGATCAACAGGGATGGTTAGATGACCTTACTGATGGGGGTGTGGAGTACATACCTGAAGATGAAGTGAAGGTGGCTGCTGCTGAGAGGCTTAGGATCTCAATGGAAAGAATTGCCTTACTAAAGGCAGCCCAACCACAACCAAAGACTCCAAAATCTGATGGTGGTGATGATGATGATGATGAAGAGGAGAATGAAGAGGAAGATGAGGATAAAAAGAAGAAAAAGAAGGAAGAGAAGAAAGATGATGAAGAAGATGGGAAAACAAAGGGACCTTCAACCCTGTCGAAATTAACTGCAGAGGAGGTTGAGCATCGTGCTCTTCAAGCTGCAGTGCTCCAGGAGTGGCACATATTGTGCAAACAAAAGAACCAAAGTTAATACCCTTTTTAAACGTTCTTTCAAGTATATGGAACACATTCTTTGAATTTACTTGTATTATGTTCCTGGTGTATGAATTAGGTGGTAGTTGAAGGTTTAGAGGGTTTATTTTTCCCCTTTTTTTGGGGTTATTTCCATATTTTTCAACCCCCAGGAAGGGTTTAAGCCGGTTGTACGTACATCTTGTATCGGGTGGTCATTGGCTGTTGTTCACTTCGGGAATTTAACGGTTAGGAATATGATTGGTGATGGTATATCTTTCATGGCTGACTTCAATTTCTATTTTGAAACTTCATTTCTTCTGTACGCTTAATGTGATTTGAAGAAAGTCTTGGGCTATAAACTCTTGAAGTTGCATTGCTGGTTTCTGGCATATAACTTACCCAACCTAGTGTTTTTTTCGTGCGTCTTTTTCGTCTGCTTTCCAGTGAGCCGGACCATGATTTTCATCAGGCTGAATATTAGAAGTAGCACCCCTAAGATAGAAATTGTATACCCACGACGGGTTGAAAGACTAGTTTTCTTCACAGAGATAAGCTTGCTCAAGCTGCCAAGCCTTCAGAATTTCCTTTTTTTATCGTCAAAATTTTGCAATGTGTATAATGAGTGAAACATCCTAGGGAAGGATGCAGGAAACAGAAGATAGTTGAATACATGAAAATTAAAACCTTCATAACCGGCTAATAACAAAAAAATGTCACATATATATCCATTCTTTTTCATTTTGGGATTAAAAAAACAAAAGAAAAGATCCCCAACTTTTTGAACAATAGGAGCCAACAGATCAGATTAAGCGGGGGTCTGGTGCAATGCTTATAAGCACGATTCATGAACCACTTCTAGGCATGGCCAATCAAGCTTTACTTCAAAAGTTAAATTTCTGGGGAACAGTATCAAAGTCATCGAAGTCGAATCTCTGTCTTTCTCTCCCAGCCTGAAAATATGTATGCATGCATGTACTGATAATTAGTGAGCAGTAATTTACAAAACAAGTCATTAAACATGAAAATAAAAGTGATGGCTCACCTTTGCTAGGTATAAAGGATCACATGAGATCTGCTCATCTATAGTAGTCAGCTTCCTTGACAGTGCCATTATCCTGTCACAAAAATATAGGTATAGAACTGGAGATTATTTTCCCACAATTAAATTATAGCTGTTGTAAAAGAACATATGACACCAGCAGAAGGTCGAAAATGTACATTACAATGGGATGAAACGAGAAAAAACAAAATATTGTAAGAAATGGGCTCTGCACTACAATTTTCTTGTCTTCAGAGCTCTTCAAAAGTTCAAACCTGTCTTGGAACTATCACTGTACCATTTTAGAGGGTTTATATAACCTATGAGATTTACTCTTCACAAGACACTTATACTGGAAGATGCAATTCATTCAATCCTATCCCACTGAAATCAAGATCCCGACAGCACATTGAGGGCAAAGACATCAAACTCATGGACTTCTGGAAGATATTGATATCAAGACTACCCTTTTCCTCTTAGATAACCTCTGAAATGTATATAAATTCCAGTGACATACCTCTGGATGGATGAATCAATATGCTCAATCATCTCACAGGTCTTATATTGTTCAGGATCCTCTAGGAATCTAACCATTCCATCCTTCTGGTTGATTGTTGCAAATATCTCACCATCTTGGATCTAAAATTTGGCATAGAAACATTAATGACAATTTAAATCATATTACCATAACAAGTTGCAGAGAAACTACCATTTGCAGGACATGCATTTCTGCCTCCTTGGGACTATTCAGTTGTACTGTACGGGCAATGTCTTGAAGGGAGAGGGTTAGGTATGTCTGAGTCAATCTCTGGATATTTCGCTTATAGATGGATGATATAACCTGCTTCACTAGTCCAAAATTGTTGTCCTGGAAAGAAATTATTTCAAGCCACCTTTAGATAACCAATCATTCAGGCAGAACTTCATCAAGTAACCGTAAAAGTTAAGTGTGATTTTTTATACAACATGATTTGGTCTATCTCAGGCTTCTAACCAAGACACTAGACAGTGCAGAACGAATTATGTATGATAGAGAACTCACACTTTCAAACTGCTCCTTGTTTTTCTGAACGTATTCTTCTAACTCTGCAATTTTGCCATTGCTATAACTAGTTGCGAGGTCAATATAGGGCTGCTCAAAGCAAAATAATAATAATAATAAAAACAATAGCATAACCAAAATTTGGCTTATAAAAAGAACATACATATGAATTGGAAACAATTCTCAAAGATCCAGCTTTTCAATACACTGTTCCTTTGGGCAGCTTCTGTAGATTTAATGGGTTGAGATTTCATGATTTTCCCGTCTCTTTTTCTATTTCTAGTTTGGCATTCCCTCTTGTATACTTTTTGTGTACTTGGACTTTGCCTTTCGCGTTTCTTAATAAAATCTTTGGTTACTTGTCAGGCAAAAAAAAAAAAAAAAAAAGAAAGAAAGAAGATCAAGAATGGGAGCAGGTGGACAAATGCAGTTACTTCCTTCTAGGTGGTTATACTGAGTCAACAAACCTAACCATATAATGAAGTTCAACCAAAGAAAAACCCAGAAAAAGACATTCCATGAAGCATGTTAATAAAAGCGGGTAAAGAATCACAATGGTAAGCTCTTAAGACAAATTACAGAAAAAATATATAGAAATGCTCCATATCCAATACCATAGAAATACAACCGTGGGTGTGACCAGTAGCTTTTTTCTCCATCCCACGTATGCATCTCTTAGTTCATGTTTGTTGGGATGCTAGAGCCTAAATTTGGTAGCCACAAATAGATCTTTTCTCCCACGGCAGAAGTGTAGGCTAAATGCCACTTATCATAGTGGTAGTTCACACACAGACACAATGTTACAATGTGAATGCAACAATGCATAACTCCGTACTCGGCAAGGGTATCAATCATATAAAACATAGTCCAACAAAAATTTTTTTTTCTTGATAGGTAGTCCAACAAAAAAAATACATGTAATAGCCACCAAATCAACCTAAGGACTCGTGGAATTAAGAACAATCCCCAACTTAATTGAAGAAATACCTGACAGAAGTTCTTTAGAAGTCTCTGAGCTACCGAAGAGGTGTACTTAGGGAGACTGGTAGAAAACTGCCACAAAAAAATTTAAAAGATAATTTGACAAGTCTACAAGAGAGTGATGGCAAAACTTGCTCAAAATTTCTTTCCAATTGTACATTATTTGATCGTATTTCCAACAATAGCCTTCATGCCTTAAGTTTTCACAGAAAGGTAGGAATGAACAAAGAGCATACCTGTCCATGGTGAATCAGAGAAACCATTATGTACTTTTTGTAAGCTTCAACAGCTATAGCATTAGACATCGGAGCAGTAACAGCCTGTATTAAGCCATAAGCAATCAGGATTCTCACATGCATAAAAATTTTACGATGTCAATCAATAATTGCTAATTTAACAAGATGCACATAGACAACAGACATTATGTAGAAGCTCCAGTGCTTTGGGGAAACGCTTTTGTCCTATGCATATCATCCCCCTGGAAAAAATTTGAAAAGTTCATCACTCACAAAGGCAGTAGATGCTCTTTATATCACCACAAACATCAAGCAAGTAAGTACACAATAAAACAAGAGATTTCCCAAAAACCTACAAAATATGCCCATTTAGAAAATATAATGATGAATAAGACAGAAATATTACCAAGAAGCTAAAACAGGATATGACAACATGTCCAACAAAACAAGAAGAGTTCACAGAACAGATAACCACAACACAAAAGTGAAAAGTATCATATGAGTAACAAATGAATGCAAAGAAGAAAAAGCAACCCACCCATAATAACAGTAGAGAAAAAGGTCCCTTGGCTGATCAACTTCAGAGATATCATCCTCCAAAATGGTGAGGCCAGTCTTATAGCACTTTGCCAATAAACAAAGTAGAAGAAACTCTGGATGCAAAGTAGTCAAATGTTCTGGGGAATGCTGGAGTTTCCGCACAGCAGTCAACATCGGAGCCACCCCCCGAATTGGTGTTCCAAGTAGCAAAACCTGGTCCTTAAGCCTCTTACAAACAGATATGACTGAAACCCCAACAATTAGCGACATCAACGGGTATAAACAGGTGATTTAATTACAGTCTTGACCATCAAATAGAATTAAATCTAAGGGTAAAGGGACATACATTTATCTGGCACCAAACCAATTTGCTCCGGAACACAATAACTAATAAATCTAGCAATGTAGGGAACCAATGTTGTGGCTTGCTCTTTCGAAATCGGAGCAGATGTGCAAGCCTCTCTGTCACCACAAATCCACACTCCATAGAAGTCAATTTCTTTCAACATCCAAAATTTTACAATATCTACAAATCAGAATCAAATGCAATACGATAATTACGCCAAAATTCTGGTCTCAAATAAATTGGTATTTGATGAAATGAAGTCACATTATTCTCTATAACTTGTACCTGGTTTGATTGCCCGAAAAATGTTCCAAAACATTCGCAATCTTTAATTAAATTTCACCTAATTGAGAGTAATGAAACCACTTCTAAAACTTAATTCTGATCCTTCGTTTTTTATACGAAAATAGATAAATAGCTATACAAAAGAAATTTTGAAATTCTCATCTATTTTGTTCCCTTTTTTTATTTCACAACCAGGCAACCGGTTGGGCTTAACTAAATACTTAAACCCTAACACATGCCAAAGGCTTTCAGTTAGAAAAATTATTAATAAGTAGGTAAAACTGCAAAAGAAGAAAGTATACTGTTTGGAAGAATGAAGCAGGACTCACAGGATGTAGAGGTATCCGAGAGAGTGCGTGGACGGGTCGAGCTCGTTAAGAACCGCAGACAACCGAGTCGACTCGGCGCGGAGCGAGTCCTCCGATTGCTTCAGGATGACGTGGAGGCGGGAGATATCTCCGGCGCTGCTCGACAGCCCTTGTATCTGAATGATCAGAGCTTCCAACGAGCCCATGTTTCTGAGTTCGGTCGGCGATACCAAATCAGTCGCGGAGAGAGAGCGAGAGAGAGAGAGAGAGAGCGCTGTGAATAGTGCGTGTCTTTGTGAAATACCGGCTGATCCGACTCGGGATGACTCGGTTATAGTTATCTGGTTGGGCTTAGTCGATCCGATCTGGTTGTCGAACTCAATTACATTACTCCGATCAGAATTGGGCCGATAACCAAGGCCTTGGCTTGCGTCAGCTATTGAAAATTTTACAACGCGGTAATTTCAGATCTGGCCTGTATTTATGCCCGTTCTGGGCCAGCCCAGCTCGGTCAAAAGTGGCACAGAAATAAAGTCGAATTCAGTAACTCACAGTGGGCATCTTGGTCATTTCATATTATACCGACAAGTAAAATAATTGAAATCTCGTCTCATATTTTTACACCAAGGCCTCTATTGATTACACAGCGAGACGACAAGAGGTGAGATAAAAAAATATGTAAATATTAATGAAATAATTTATAAATAATTTGAATTAAAAATATTGAGAAATAATTTGTATAAATTTCAGATAGACAAATTTCATGCAAGCTCTTGTAAAAAAGTAGTCTCCATCTAAAAAAAAGTGTAAAAAAACTATTCTTTATTAATGAGACCCACATTTTTACAAATGACTTGTATAAGACTTGTCTAATTTATACTTATACCTAGCATTACTCAATTTTTTAATATTATTTTTGTTTTCATATTAAAAAAAATTAAATTATTTTTTATATTTTGTTTGGAAGTTTAGAAAAATTGTAATAATTAAATGAAAAAATTTAAAATTTAAAAATAAATAGTATGTGTATAAATGTTATTTAGATGTTGAGATAAAATAAGATAGAATGAGATGGATTGTGATCAATTGTGAAACCAAATGGAGCCTAAATTAATACCATCCATTCTCACTTAAATGGAGAAGATTATTATCCCGAACCTAAAAAGATAAAACAGGTAGATTTTATGGATAATGTTAAATGGATAATAAATAGTGATTTTATGTGCCTTTCATTCTCTCAATTGAAGCCAGAACTCTTGATTCGACTGGCACACGACTGCTGCAACAATTCAGTCTTATATATAGCAACATCAAAATTAAAATTTTAGGCAAGTGAAGAGGCAAAGATGTCCATTGGAGATATGGGGGCTGGCAAATGCTGTCAGACTGACTGGTGCTCCTTTTATGCCAGCGGAAACATCTAGCGGCAATACCAGAGGGATCCGACAAATGATCAAGATGCACTGTTTGATTGTGCAAACCACCAAATGTAGATGATGGTGGATCTTTGAGTGATTTAGAAAAACTCTTTAAATCCCTTAAGAAAAAGTGCCTTCCAAACAATCACTCACACATTTATGGAGGTTACATACGAAAGATCAGAAAGTGCTCTCTCTCAGGAATGCCAACACAATCCAACTACGTCCTACGAACTCACGACTGCTTTAACTTCTTTCCCTTTACCTTTCCTTGTCTCATTGCCGCTCTGTTGTTGCAGTTCAGCTTTTTTCTGAGCTCGAATCGTTGCTCGCCTTGCACGGGGCCGCATTTCACGTACCTTTCGATGAGGCATGATGTATGGTTCAAGGAGCCTGTCACCGAAGGGGTGTTCACTTTCAGCAAATATCCTCAATTTTCTATCTCTATCCTGCATACATCGATAGCAGAAGTGTAAGATTATTCCATTGAGATAGCTAATGCACAAGGTGGAAATATGACCAAAGAGAACCATAACAGAAATTGGAGCCTAGAAAAACACACAGAAAGGAAAGAAGAGGCACATGCAACAAAATGTTAGCATGAGCTACAACCATACTTTCATCCAAGTGTTAGTTTAATTAAAAAAAAAAAAAACTATTCTCAATTATGGAGAGTATCGAAATGCATAAAATACAATTTCTCTCTACTTAAACAAAACTCACATCACGCAATTTGTTTCTTGGAAGCATGCGCAATACGGCTTTGTGGATAACTTCTGTAGGATCTTTAGCCAGCTGGTCCTTTAAGCTCCTTTCCTTGAGGTGACCCACGTACCTACAGGAACATACAGTTCACTGTCAATATCAAAATGCATAAAATGGCCTAACTTGGGAGGAATTTGACAGCTAAATGAACATATTCCTTTTTACATAGATCTAATTTGAACATCTGTCTACCTTGTCTCAAGTGGCACTTAAAGCAAGGAAACTTTCTAGTCTCATCACCGATCATCAACAAGATCTTTTATATATAATTACAGGCTCAATGTTCAGATATTTGCTTCAGGAGATGTTGAACAACTAAATACAAAATGACAAGATTCCAAATTCACTATTGGAATTAGGTAATGGTTCATTTTGATCTCAAACTCGTACACTCAACTTTAACAAAAGTAAAAGAATTAAATCTTGCATTCCCCCATTTCCAATAATGGCTACGGTTCAAAGTGTGTTACTTGCCCAGTGTGCCAACGATAAAATTTGTCTGTGAGTTTTCTCCCTGTGACACAGACATCCTTTGCGTTAAGCACAATGCACATATCCCCATCATCACGATTTGGAGCGTATGTTGGCTTATCTTTCCCTTGAATCACAGTAGATATTTGGGAAGCCAACCTGCCAAGGACCTACGAAAGCAGCTATCATCATAATTTAAAATAGGCGACTTGATTCCACTAAGTTGAGAACAATTTAGCAGAAATAACATAAAGAAGCAGACTCGTCAGCAGATATAAATCTGACTTTTTTCGTAATATTCTGCTGATCAACTAGGCTTCTTTCCTCAAAAGGGGAGTACAAAGACCAGCATCGTTGGCAAAATTCAAATAACAAAAGAACATTTTCTCTCCAACCCAGCTAGAATACATAAAGGTCTTCTAGCATTATAATCTGCCAAACTAATGGCATATAGCGAAAAAAAAGATGGTACACACAAACCTGGCCTTTGGCATCAAATACCCTCCAACGCAGACCTTCCAGATTTATACGTCTCAGCCCAGCAAGTGCTTTCTGTATGAATCTTGGGTGGAAAGTTCTGTTATTGATTCGGTCATATTAGTTAAATATTAATCACCAAGTCACACACCAACGGGATGGCATGTGATATAACTTTTGAAATGGTTTAATTATATCAAGTGCTAGTTAAGAGCATTGTGTATGTCGCAGACAAAGCAACTGGTCAGCAAGGGGTTTACTATGGTAAGTTTTAACACAGTGGGAGAGTAGCGGATAAAGATGTAATGGGATTTTTTTTTTTTTTTTTTCCTTCAGAAATTCCATGTTACTTGCAACTTTGCAGCCCTTCCCAAGAAGAAACTGGATACCGATACTACACAGAAAAATTCCAGAATCTTCGCATAAAAACCTATCAAAGACAGAACTAGTCGTTTAGCAAATGCCACAATCATGCGGCGCGCTTCAGCGGCACCCAAGATTTGAGAATTATGCTCACAAGACGGTGTTAAATTGGAATTAAGAAGTAACTTGGGTTTTCACAACGAATGAAAAATATGAGCTATGAAATACGAGAGAGAAAATAAGATGGAAATAGTGCCTTCATGTTGCCACTGAAAGAAACAGCTGCTTGGCTTGTCATTTCTACGTCTTTCTGGGAATTACCTTCTTCACACCCAAATCATTCAGCTCTGAAAATAAATTGGAAATCAAAGCTAAATAAATCTGAAAAATACGAATATCTTTTAAAAATATAAATATAAAAAGGAAAGGAAAACATTTCGACCTGTAAAACCCTGGCAAAGAGAGAGCTAGGCCTAGGGTTTGGGCGAAGAAAGAGAAGTTCTGTTTCGGCCGCGATCCAGTACAATTTTTACTTTTGTTTCGTTTTTAATTTTTCAGGACTGGGTCACTGGTGGTTAGATCTTGAGTAATCAAGGGTGATAAGGAGCCCAAGCCCATAGGCTTTTTTTTTTTTTTTTTTTAATAGTGGATCCATTTTTTTTTTTTTAAGGGTTATACGATATTTGTGTATTTGAAATTTGTATCTATTATTATCCTAAATTATACATAATTTAAAATAAAAAATACTTAATTCATAATTAGATTTCATGAAAATATATTTATAAATTAACGTGCTTTATTGTAATACATTAAAACACAACTCTTTTTACTGTAAAGCAAATTGATATATTATATATAGCCACGTGAATTTTACAAAATAATCATCACATAAGACCTCATTTTTTGCAGATAAGATAAGTTGAAATATAAGTTGAAAGTTGAATAAAATATTGTTAAAATATATTTTTTAATATTATTTTTATTTTGAGATTTGAAAAGGTTAAATTGTTTATTTTATTTTATGTGGTAATTTAAAAAAGTCGTATAAAGCAAATTTATATATTATATATAGCCACGTGAATTTTACAAAATAATCATCACATAAGACCTCATTTTTGGCAGATAAGATAAGTTGAGATATAAGTTGAAAGTTGAATAAAATATTGTTAAAATATATTTTTTAATATTATTTTTATTTTGAAATTTGAAAAGGTTAAATTGTTTATTTTATTTTATGTTGTAATTTGAAAAAATCGTAATAATCAGATGAGATGAAATGAGAATGGTTGTAAAAACAAACGAGACAGAAACTCGTAGCCTTGTGTAGAAGGTAATTTATTTTAAAAGTTTACAAAATGTTTGTACAAAGAAAACAGAGGAGACGCACAGTCATGAGATAGTATATTCATTCTAGGTGGTGGTCCAAGGATTTAGAGGAAATGATTATAAATATTATAAAAAAAAAAAAGAAGGTCCAATTCATATTTGGGCATATTATAATTAAAGTCTCTTGCAATAATTATAAAAGATAAAAACTTCTGCCCATCAAATAACGTGATAACCATGTCATCTTCTATTGAATGAGATATTATAAGACTCACAAGTTGAAGCACTCGTAAAATATAAAGAAACAATCAATTGATAAAGGAGGGGATGTCAGTCTCAAGTGAGCTGGGCTTTCTTGAGCAACCAGCAACCCACATGGAGCCTACAGGCTCTGTTCTTGAAAGAAAGGCACTGCGAGCAGAACAGTTTCCTTCCTTTCATTGGGTTAAACAATTGAATTCTTTGGGTCTGTGTCGTTGGTCATTCAAGTTTGAGCCCCTCCATGAATGTCGTAGCTGATTCGGCAATAATTCTAGATCAGTTTAAAATTGAGGGCCGAGTACTAAACAATTCGAGCACTTTCAATAATATGGCATGTTTTTCTTTATAGTTATCATAACGGGTTATGACAGAAGATCGCCTTCATTTGAATCGAAATCTAATAAATCAAGAAAGTAAATGTAGTTTCATTGGTTTAGGATGCAAAAAAAAGAACTAATAATTCAGAGAGTAAAATGTAAATTTCCCTAATTTGTTTGTTCCGAAGCAACAAAAGGCCATGTTAGCAACAATGACTAGAAACGCAGAACTAGGCTACACCCCTTAGGAAGCTATACTTGAAATGAATCAGATGGAATACCATTTCAATATACTTCCATACTTCCTAATGCCTCATCATCAGAGAATATATAGCACCACAGAGAAGGTAGTCCTTCACCCGCCAGGGGTGGGGGCAGCGGGGGATTGAGATGACCGGGGATGGTAGATGGATCTTCATCCCCTTTCTTGCATGTAGCATTATGCACCAAAATGTAAGAAACTTGATTAAGCCTCACAACAGCACCGACATGGCCATAGCTTGCAAATGCAGCTGTAGATTTGTCTACATGATCAAAACTTTCCAATACAGTGCAATAATTCTTTGCTCACTCAACGACACCAATCTTTGTTTCTGACCTGGAAATTGCACCCCACAACGATGCTTTAAATAGTGTACCACGTACAGTTATAAATCTGCATACAAACCTCGAACCTTCTTGTACCTGGCCTCAACGAATGTCATTGCTGCTACAACTCGTATCCTTGTCAGGGAACATTTTCTTCACTTTCTTTTTAAAAGTCTTCTCAAAGTCACTAGCCGAGAGTGATAACACCTGGTTCAGCAGCATTGAAACCCCCAACTCCTTCACCCGTGCATACCTCGGTTTAATCCTTCCTTCCAAACTATATCCAAAATATTGAGGGAATTTCACTAGGTCTGATCTGGAATAATCCATGGTCAAAAAGTACTCCCATTTTGGTATCAAATTCCCTGACACGCTAAAAGTATACAATGCTCCATATCTTGAGATCATGGTCCCAATTTCCTTGATACTGTATCCCCTCTCCAAAAAAAATTCTGTCACTGGCTTCAAATGGGCCTCAATGCTAAGACCAAAAGTCTGTGGACAACGATAGAGAAGAACACCAACATCAACCCCCAAGGAATGGAAGTACTCAGCAGTTGGCCGTAACTTCTCCTCCACACTGTAACCAATAATGTGTGGGCAGCGTGTCAGAATCTTACCAATTCTCTCTGCTGAGAGGCCCATCTCGTAAAAAAATTTTACAGTGGTCTCCACCTTCTGCTCGCTATAAGTAAGAAGTGCTGGAAAGCGATATATCACTTTTGCCCATTGTTTCTTGTCCACACCCAAATTTTCCAAGAACGTCATAGTGGGTATAAGGTTTTCGGAGAGACTGATTCCACACAACTGAGGCCTTTTGCTGAGGATGGTGAGAATATCTGATTTTGGTACCCCAAGCTCAAGAAGAAACTCAACCACTGGTTTGATTTTTCCCTCCAAGCTATAGTAGGCAAAAGCTGGGAATCTTCGTGTAATTCCCTTGATCTGCTCAAGATCCATACCAAGCTCTATGAGATAGAGAACATGAGGGCGAAGGTTCCCAGCTGGGTCTATCTCACTCACTCGAGAGATGGCCTTTAGCTTCTTAGAGTCAAGAGTCAGATTGGGCTGAGAAACTGGCACAACTGTTTTTTCTTTAACAGGTGGGTGTGGAAAGTTTTCCACTACATCTACCATGAAGTTTCCATGCTCTTCGAGAAGGGCTTCAAGGAATGGAATAAGAGCGTCCCTGATCTCAAGAGTTGTAAGCTCACGTCCTGTCATGTTAAAGGGACATGTGATTATCAAAGACTCAATTTAGAATTATAGATGTTAGCTGTGGATTGAGAGAAGCAGCAATATGTTGAAATCGAACCTACTAGATATCGAGATTTATGAACAGAATGAAGCCTTGAGACAAGGTGGTCGATGAAAAGGTCTGACTTGTTGATGGTTCTTGCTGCAACTGCATTGCTCAATCCTTGTTTCTTTAAGAACAGGGTCAAAACAGCCTTGGCTTCTTCTTTTTCTGCTGCTAACAAGGTTGGAGGCACCACTTTCAAGCTGAACAATCCATCTACCCCAGAATCAGCTGCCATAATATCCAAAAAAGAAGCTTAACATCATAAGAGAGAGAATAATGATGACAGAACCAATTGCTATCGTATCCAAAAAGAAGGCTTTCTCGTGGAGGTTACAACAGCCCCACATAAGTTACATGAAAGAAAATGAACTTGCTTACCGAACTTTGCTTTGCAGAAGAAGAGTTTTGCAGGAAATGGAAGTCGAATCCTGAATAAGATCAAACAAAAATTAAATTTTTCACAGTTAGCAGGAAAATCGAACAGAAAACAAAATAAATAGAAAGGGAGATAGCCAGGAAGGTGTGAGGGATCTGCAGCTTCAGTTACTTTAGCTACTACAATCAATTGTATCATCCAGTAACTCAAAACCATCTGTCACCCTGTTAAATTACCAAAATAATTCACAACAAACAAATTAAATCAGAATGATACCTACTTAATACCTCCCATCTGTCAAACCCCACTTGCATTCACCACAGAGTGCTTTGATATAACCACCCGAAAACAATCCCTCTCGATCCTACACGTGTTAACAGAAGTTCATGCAACACTTCATCTCTAGCAGTATAGCATCTTTGGTTTTCCTCACACTACACCACCATTGCATTACTTCATCACCGCTAATCAGCACCAAGTAACCGTTATGGCTCATCCTCAAATGCTTCAAAAGTCGCACCACCCTAGTATTACTATCAATATTGCACAATCACTCACTCCCACCCCTCTAAGCAACCTCATTTGCAGTTAAAAAAATCTTTTTAAGAAAAAGAAAATTGAGAGATTGAATGAAGGCCGAACAAATTTCGTGCTTATTTAGTACAATATTCGGGATTTTCTTCCCCTCCACTATATTATTGGCACAAACTAATAAAGCCCATGAATCATTTAGCTTCGAAAAATGAACAGTATCCATAATTTAAAAAATACACAAGCATATGTTGAAGAAAAAGAGAACTATAAAATACAATTCCCCTCAACCTCACAAAGGCAAAGACCATTAAATTATTAATGCCCCCAACGGATATTCAAGAATGAGTTTTTACTTATTTACTTATAAGCCATCAAAGCTGCACTAATTAAGCACCAAAATGGAGATGACTAACAAAAATATTAGAGAGAGAGAGAGAGAGATTAATAGGAACAAAACAGAGAAAGGACCATGGAAGGAGTAGTACCTTGAGGTAGTGAAAAGCCCATTAGATAGACATGAGAGGTGCTCGACAGAGCGGATTGCACAGAATGCTCTCATCTCTTTTAGCGAATAAAGCAAATAATAGAGGAAAAACCTGCTTTTGTTATCCAGATGGTCAAAAAAAATTCAGGCTTTGGTGGCGGAACGAGGGCTAAGCAGTAAGCACGGGGAAAGAATAAGACAAGCACTGGTGGGGCGCGGCCGATTTTAGCCGCTAGTCCGTGTATAAACGAGGCAATATTCACGTGCAAAAATCTGCTAAACGACGGCGTTTAATTATTGTTATATTTGGGTGTGTGTGTATATATATATATATTAAGAAATAATACTGTTCCAAAATATTAGCCAATTTCTGAAATTTCACTTAATAGACTAATTAAAAATAAAAGATAAACAACATTAATGTTTCTGAAAGATAATATTCATTTGGGAAATTGGTTAGATATTTTTTAGATTGTAGCTAAAACGTCCAATCTAACTGAGTTTTGTTATTTATTATTCTCTCACATCACATTTTTTTTAATTTTTTTTAACTTATTGAATTATTCTATTAATTATTCATATGCCACACATTGAATAAGATTAAAAAAATGTGATATATGATAATGACGAATATAATTTTTCTTATTCACTTCGAAGCCATGAGGTGAAAGCTCACTTTATCATGGAAGCAATTAAAAAATCCTTTGGACTTGTCTGATATAAGAAATTAATCAACGAAGAGTATTATTTCTCAAGAAATAAATTAGTTATTATTTATTTATCAGCCGATTTTTTAAGAGTTTTTAAAAAGCACGTTCTCAGATAACTTCTAATTTTAAATAGAAGCGAACAAAATTACAACTACTGCCGGCGAAACCCTTTGCAATTAAAAAGCAAAGATACTTCAAGATGAAGTAGCTCTCCACATCACTATACAAATTATTGCCCACTTCTTAATCCTCAACATCTATGCATCCTTGTGCTTGCCAAAAATAGCTTCTTTGGTCACAAGCTTTATGCCCCTCACCCAAAGCTCAGCCGTTTCAAGCCCACCCTCGCATACAAAATGCACCTCCCTGTTCTTTGTGGTCACCACCCTAAACATTCCAGGTACATCAGCATCACCCTTCTTCCTGTTCTTCCGAAAAAATGGGCTAGGCCCCACCTCAGCATGCCGGCAGGTCACATTTCTCCGGCTTGACCTCCCCCATCGCAGCACCCCTGCAGACCCCATCATTCTCATCTCCTTCCCATGTGGGCTTCCTTTCCCTCCCCTGGTGTGTTTCTGTACGTAGGCACCACCTAATACTAGCTTGCGGGCAAGCTCGTCTAGTATAACGTGTTTCGCGTCATTTTTCCTGCCATCGATTGTACTTGCAAGTGAGAGTGCTGTTTCACCTCTAGCAGTCTTTATGTTGCAGTCGGCCCCACGTGAGATCAAGAGCTCACACATGGCCCCGTGACCTTCCTTTGCAGCTAGCATGAGTGGAGTGTAGCCTTCCCCATCAGGGACGTTTACATCATAACCTCTGCTTGTAAGCAATTTGACTGCATCCAAGTCCCCACGACGAGCAGCACAATGCAAAGCACAGAACCCTCCAGAATTGCGGTTGCCCTTTTCAAGCGCTAATTCAAGCATTACCTTCTCAAATAAGTCATGGCTCTGATGTAACTCTGATAAAGTGATCGCCGTTTGGCCGTAACTGTTATGCAACTTTACGTCGGCCCCTGCATAAACCAGCAACCTGAAGGCTTCAACATTACCCTTCAGAGCAGCAATCATTACTGCTGAGAAACCATTTTCATCCTGATAATCAAGATTAAATCCTCCCCAACCAATCAGGATTTCCAAAGCCTTAATGTCACCGGCTTGGGCTGCAAATATTACTGGAGAGAATACAGACATATTGCTGGATCTGGGTATCTTCATGGCTCTTATTGCGTCCATCACAGTGTCTTGAAAAGCAAGGGACCAACGGTTTGACCCAGCAATTGAAATTGCAGACTCATCGGCAACATTTACCAAGCCAAAATCAGCACCGGTCATGGCCAATAACCTGAGACACTCTTCATGCTTATATTTTGCACAGATCATCAAGGCCGTGTCCCCATAATCTGTCTTTGAGTTTATATCACAACCAGAGTCAATTAGGCAATGAAGTATAATTGATAATCCAAGGCGGGCAGCCATGTGTATAGGATGGAACTCATTTTTCTTGGCTGTCTTAACAGGGCATTCAACATTAGCACCACAATTCAAGAGCACCTTGACAGCACCTGCGTTGCCACATAGGATGGCATGATGAAGGAGAGTTCTCCCATAATGTGGGATATTGGGGGAGAGGTGTTGTAGGAGCATAGACAAGATTGCACCACTCACTTCGAAATACTCCACTGCACACCAGGTGATGGCGTAGGGTTCTGCTAACCCTGCACCCACTCGATATTCCTCCCCAGTAGCCACGTCCCAAGACCAGGCCCCCAACTTCTCTTTGATATCCATCCTGGCACCAGCCTGTTTTTTTTTCCATTCCAGGAAAAAGACCCAAAGTTAGGGGGAAGAGGTAATCATGAAAAGATAAACACAGTAATAAGTCTGTGACTTTCTTATATCTCATACTGAGTCTGCAGTGCAGATCATGCATTACCAACTCAAAACTAAATTGCTTGATATTATAGATCGATTTACACTTACCAGAGTCTATATACTCAGAAAGGGTAGGGAAATTAATAGCAAAAAATGAATTTTTTTTTTAAGTATAGATTTTTAATCATCAAATGCAATAGGCGAAGCTATGTACACAGCGGCAGCAAGTGCAGTACCTGATCATTCTAATATTTAACACGGAGAAAAGACTCACCTGGAGCAGTAAGCGGACGATGGGAACCTGCCTGCCAACCACGGCGGCAGCAAGTGCAGTACAGTCCACATTCGTGTGAACAGAAGGCTTAGATGACTGGAGCAGGAACCGGTCAGATGTACTTGCATCTACACCACACTGCCATTAAGCAATAATGTCAGTACAAATATCATTCAAGCTTTTAATACAGTGGAGAGTACATCCAAAACCAAAATTTTCAGGTAAGACAAATACACATCAGTGTACTGCACATGACAAAATTAACCAGACTACCCACAGATTACACCCGAGGACTGTGGCTTAGAGGAGAGAGCTGCAGAAACTGTACAAATTTCATCAAGATATTGAGGAGCGATTAATTTCTTAACATGATCTAACATTAAAAGCAACCATGTAATGCTCATTTCAATTTTACTGGAACAGTCTGCAGTAGTATTTAAGAAGTTGGTGATTGAGAGCCCATATGAATACAATGTTTTACCTTCATGAGAGTGTCAACCACATCCACAAAACCCCGGAAGCATGCGGTGACAAGAGCATGTCGACCAACGTGGGGCCGGATGAGATCAGAGCCCATGAGCAACTCTGTATGTCTTGCACGGCCATGACAGCTTGCCTCCAGCAAAGCCTCCTCACAGGCTAGCTGTGACGCCCCAGCTTTAAGTAAGATCTCAAGAATCTCAAGATGTCCCTCTCTCACTGCTGCTGTTGTCACGCAGCCCCTGAAGAGTTTCTGGTTCACATCAGCTCCAGAGTTCTATCATTTAAAAAGCACCAACCCTTAGTATTGCAAAGCTGTTGACAAGACTTCAGAAGGAGACATTTCGTTCTTTTCTGTTATTTTCTTTTAATTTGCTCAAAATCTCACTTATAAAAAAATGCTCAAAATCTCATAGAAGACAAAGATGCAAAAACCAATTCAACGCAAAACGTAAGGCCACAAGCAGACAAAAACGGGGAACAAATCTGATGTAATAGGCAGAAAAGCATGGAACTTTCATGGGCAGGACATTAAGGTCATTAATAAGGAAAAATGCGATGCACCGTGGTCCGTGTATGTGTACCATCATGCAATTACCACGCTCTAGCCAAAGGTCAGAAACTAAATGCATTGAGGACCATCATGCAATTCTCACTCTCTCACAGATCTAATTGGATCTGAAGGTACAGACCTAACTTTTCAAACGAATTAGTTTGAAGCCGGATCGATTTATAATCTGCTTCACCTTTAACTATAATTACGGAAAAATAACAAAAAAAAAGCTAAGCAACACAAAAGGGTGGACCATAACACCATGAATAAGCACTCAATACGTTGAATTATGTGCATCTTCCTGAATCAAACTAAAATAAGAAGAAAAAAAAAAACATTATTAAGTAAATTAACACTCACAGCGACAACCAACTACATGCATCATGACAAAATTCAACAATAGGATAAAAACTTGACAGGGAAGCTGACCAATTAGGACCATCATATTTTTGTGGTTTTAAGTAATGCATAAAAACTTCACACTGGATAGTATAACGTTTAGTGGAGTGCAGTTGAACTGTCATCCAAAAATAAAACCCTTTATCTAAAAAAAACCGCCAATTACAAATCATCTTTATCAACTAAAAAAAGGCACAAGCAAATGCAAAAATCATCATACTGCCAATCTACCGCCTATCAGAACAGGAATACAAAGTACCAACTACGTACCAACACTTCTCGTTTCCATCAACTGTAAAAAATCTAAGGGTTCAAATCATCAACAAACTTCAGTATAGATATCATTCAATTAAGAGTTAATGATAGAGATTTTAAAAGCTGATAGGTGCTAATCCAAAAAATTAGTTACGGGCAACCGCATTTACATTAGTGAGAGATAATAAGGCATTTATTCGCTGGACCCAACTCAGGGAAAGCATTGAAGACAATGAATCTCTAAAGAACCTAAGGGAATAAGCAGCTTTAATACCAAAGGTAATAATGTCTGAGAAAATCGAAACCTTAGCTTCCATAGCACTGATTTCTATTCAAAAGCCTAAAACGCATCAAAACCTTTTAGGAATGAGATGGTTTTAGTTGAATAAAATATTATTTTTAATATTATTATTGGTTTAAGATTTTTAAAAAATAAATTATTTATTATATTTTATATAAAAATTTAAAAAAATTATAATGATTCTGTTTGTATCCAAACGGTGATCTAAGCTTCGTTTGTTTTCATCTTATGAGAAATGACATGAGATTAAAGTTGAAAAATTGAATAAAATATTGTTAAAATATATTTTTTAATATCATATTTATTTTAAAATTTAAAAAAATAAAATTATTTATTTTATTTTATACAGAAAAACTTATAATATTGGGATGAAAAGGATTCAAAATTTTGAGTTTCAATCTTAAAAACAAACACGCGTCTCAAGTCTTCAAATACTATAATTATCGATAGAACTTTTAAAAGAAGATTTTAGAATTGACTAAAGAGAATCACAAACTAGTAAGTACAAAGAGCGGTGCTACTCCACGGAGCCACCGCTCACTCTTATTGTTAGTGTAAATTGAAGTGTTTATTTTTTTTTAATATTTTTTTATATTTATTTTTTTAATACATTTAAATATTTTTTAAAAAATAAAAAATTCATAATATTATTAAAAAATACTTACATAATCATTAAATAAAAATAATAATAAAAAAAATTTAAAAAGCGGTAAAAATCAGTGATAAAATTGAGCAGACTAGCATTTTTCAAATACAAATACGCGGAATATGCTTCAAAAACCGCAAACATTAAAAAATTAATACCAGAAATTAAAATACTTAACCAAGTGTGTGAATACAAAACGTAAATCTCAATCAGCAAAAATAAAATAGAAAACTAAGTAAGATATAGCATAAAACGTTTTCGATATTTTGTAAAACAAAAGAAAACAAAGAAAAAAAAATCGACTTTGGAATTCAAAATCAGTGAGAATCACAAGATGAATAAAAACAGCACCAATCACAAATTTGAGCACAAAAATGCAGAGATAAACAGGTGAGAGAGAGAAAGAAATAGACGCAACTGTTTCAAAATGCTTCGTAATGGAAGGAAAATCAAAGATGCGAATGCAACAGTAAAAAAACTCAAGCTTCGGTGCCAGTGAACCGGACCGAGCAATTACCAGCAACTTCTTCACGAGGTCGACGTTGCCCGCATGGACGGCAAGGAACAAGGCGGTGACGTCTGTCTTAAACTCCTCGTAGTCCACGCGGACCTCAACAGGCGATTCGTCATGCAGGACCAGCTCGGTCTTCCTGCTCTTGAAGCACACCGCGCCGACAAAGTTCACGTCCACGAACGGATCGGCGATGCACTCGATCGCGGACTTCAGATCGCCGGAGAGCGAAGCTTCCAGGAGCCGTTGCGAGACATCGGCCTCGTAGTCCACCGGAAACACCTGCTGCTTCCCGGAAAAAAACGTCATGTCGAAGTCTTCACACGTGGCGTCGCTCAAGCTTCAGTCGTACCAAACTGTGGCTGCAACTTCAGATGAAGGCTCGCAGTCGCATGCGCCCTCCCTCGGTCTAACAAACACGAGGCTTGAGTCGAGAGAAAGTTGGAAACTTTGAAAGAAGTGAGCGCCTGAAGTGAGGGAGAGAGTCGGGTGCAAATATATTGGAGAAGTTTTAACTGCGATTTAACCACGGTTACAAAATTTGGTTGACTGGGACCTTAAACAATTGTGTGTGCGGTCCACTCTCACTTTAATTGGTAATTCATGTTATATGGTGTTTATTGGAGTAAATAGTAATCCTCCTCCCCAAATGGCAATACACGACTACATTAGTAACGGTTGTTTCTGGCCATTTAATTTCCAGAAAAATAGTATAATTACTTTTTGAGTATTTTTAATCATTAAACTGTTTAATAGTGAAATAATTTATACAATTTTAAATGAACAATTCCGAAGAATATTGTTATATTTATAAAAGAATTACATAAAAATAATTTTATAAATTGACGTAATTTTATTTGTTTCATTAAATTTATTTTACATAATTTTATAATATGACGAATCACGTTAAATTATATTAATTTATAAAATTATTTTTATATAAGGTATTTATAATATATTCTCTTTGTTGGTTAGAATATTTTCCTTATCAAAAACGTTACTCAACAGGATCACAGTGACGACCTTATCTTGTAACTGAACACCCATACCTGCATGCAGGCTGTTGTCATTGATGAAGAGCAGCATCTTTGTGTATATGATATATACAGTGTCAGAAGAAGTTCTGTTCAGTTCTACGCTTCTACTTCCTACTTCCCCCCTTTGAGGGTCAAAAGGTAGAAAGAAGGGAAAAAAAAACTGTGAAAATTAAAGATAAAGGTGGTCCAACGTAGTCAACAGCAGTAACCTACAAGTAATAGCCCCCCCCTCAAGCATTCCTTAATGACCCCTGCCCAGCCCAAATTGCAGTAGCTCGCTCAATCATTTCTGACCAGCGTTTTATTTCTTACCGTCTTTAATGCAGGCTGAGGCCCCTCCCTTCTTAAATGCCATTTAATTGGTTCTATATATCTGCCAATGTCAGAAAAAGGTCAATGACTGATGATGTACGTATTCATTTATTCACATTTATTCAATGATAAATTATATATATACATATGATTTTTTATAATTCTGCTTTAAATATAAGTTGATTATGTAAAATCTGAGATTTTTTGTTCAATTACTAATGCTATACATTAATTGATCGTAAAATAAACTTATGTTCCATTTTTTTTATGACTAGATTCGAAAAGAAAGGATTTTAATTTTGTTTTTAATTCTAAATCTCCTGTTTTGTTTTTTTTGGTCATGTATTAAAATTTGAATTTGAAGAAAAATGAATTCAAATTCATAGTTATTAACTTAAAATTTAAATCCAAATAAAAATTCAAAATTCAAAACTTTTTATCAAAAGTATAATATTCATCTTGCATATATGCATGATAAATCTAGGCTGTAATATGATAAGAATAATTTCTCACTTACAAAGTGAATTGACAGTGGATAACAAATCGATTAGATGCAATGCATGCGATTCGCAATTTCATGGAAAAATTAATTAATTAATTAAAACTTCTCCCATATAATAATATATACACGAAAAATAAAAGGGATTGGTCGTGAAAAAAATATATATATATAAATATCCCTATTATTTGGCAGGATAATGCGATAATGGCAGGTACTAGTAGTACAAGAGGCACCTGTCCCAAAAAGGCAGGGCCCCTTAAGAAGGCGGAACAATATCTTGCAAATCACCATTGTCATTTCAGGAATCAGAATTCAGAACATCTGAGATCCTGGACCCATCCAATAATTAATTCATAGGAAAAATAAAATAAAAAGTCTTTAGCATGTTTGACTGCATAGCGTACGTACGTACATCGGCTTTCATATCATGGTTCAGAGTAACTCACACAGCGCTGTTAGAGATAGAGCCCACCATGCATGAATGCTGGGATCATGACTCACCGGCCTACAGCTAGCTGGATGATTCATACATATCTCGATTATTTTGGTATTTTTGTTTACATTTATCAATAATGATCAATATTGACGAATAAAGCTTCCAGTGACAAAAAGAAGCACAGTAAAAGATGGGCCAGTGCTAAAAGAATATCATGTCTCCGTTGGTATTTTTTTTCTTTTTAAATTAATCTGAATTTTCAAAGGGTGTCGTGTTTCCAAAGTTTAATCTACTTTAACCAGCAAGAGTCGGTCAAGAATGAAGCATTGAAGAGGTAGCCAGTAGCATTGAAGGGTTGAGTGCAAAGCAAGGTTTGATAAATGCTTGCTAGTGCTAGCTAGACGGGGGCCATGCATGTATGGTTGGACAAGTTAGCAAGCAGAGCCCCAGAGGCATTGCCAACCTGAACTGCTGGCGATGGGAATGGAGGAGTTTCGTCCCTCTCTGTATTCGAACTTCGAGCACGAGGGCATCGAAGCAGCTTTGCATTTTCACCCCGTTCGTGCACGTGACCTTCTTTAATGTCTCTTCGAACTTCGAGCACGATTTTGACCCAGGAAAAATATAGAAGATAAAATATTAATAATAAAAGAGATTTGACTGCTCCTGTTATATATATGAAAAAATTATTATATCCTTCACTCTTATCTTTAACTGTAAAAATTTTTATTTTTTTTTATTTTTAGTTAATGATTAACAAAATGATTTTAAATATATTGATATATTTTTTTATTTTTTAAATCTATTTAAATGTATTAAAAAAATATGAAAAAAAAATAACTAAACGCGGTAAGAGTAGGGCAACAAAATAGTCTCACTCATATATATATATATATATTTTTTCTACATACAACCGCCAGTCCAAAACTGACATAAAACCGACTGACACGTCAACTAATATTTTATTAAAAAAACAAAGGAAAAACGAATGGAATGAAATATGCAGGATGAGGGAAAATCAAACAAAGAAGCCGAATCCCCTACTCGAGCTAAATCCAGAGATCCATCCTTTGATCTACAAGATGATCCCCTCCTCTATCTGTACCTTTATGTCATCTTTGCTGAAACATATACACAGAAACTTGCTCTGCTAAGAAAACCCACCAAGAACAAACTCCAAAATTTGATCGTAAACTATGCTAGAATATCCCAGTTAGCATAACCCAAAAAAGAATTTACTAAAATTTGAAAACCCACGAAAAACTCCCCTCCAAAAGAAGAAGAAAATAAAATAAAATCCAAGTTGGCTGCTCACACTCCCTATAACCCTGATAAAATCCAAGTTGTTGATGATAAACTGTCTAAACTCAAGCACTTTTACAGGGATAAAAACCCCAAACCAATATGTGTTTCTCCACAAGACTCTTGTTTAGCTGTAGAGATCCAAGAATAAAAGAGTCTGCTAAAAACCCAACCTCACTGCAAACCTCCATCCCAATAAAAAAACACCACCTAGCGAAAAAAATCACACTAGCACCATAACTCCATCAACATAATTAAATTAGCATACAAATCCCTGCAAATATTTTAATTTCTAAAACATAGTAAACCATACAATCTCCAAATTATCCAAAACAAAACAAATTAAAATTATATTTGAAAAAAAAAATCCTCAATGAGGAACTCAGTCCAGAGGGAATTCGACATCACCATATATAATATATAATATATTATAGATATAACAGATATATCTATATATCTATAGCTATAACTATAGATATATTATAATATATAATATAACTATAGATATAGATGGAAATAAAAATAAAAGTAATGTATATAATAGCTATAGATATAACAGATATATCTATATATCTAGCTATATATATAGATATAGATATAGATAGCTATAGCTGAAGATACAGATAGGCACTACAAAAATGATAGAAGCAAAATATAAAATTGCAACCAGTAAACAAATATATCTATATCTATTAAAAGATGATAAAACCCTAACGTAACGAAATCAAAAAATGAATTTCACGTAATGAAACCAAAAAAATTAAAACAGGATCAAAATCTTCACTGCATAAAAAGTAAAACTAAAGAAGCGATAAAAATAAAAAACACCCCATAGTGTCAGATGTTACTTGAAGTTCTCATCACAAGAACAGTTATCTAAAAAAGTAACAAATCTCCACAATTAAAACATTTATCTAAACTCCAAGAAAAAGAAAAATAGATTTTTTATTGCATTTGCGAAACAAGAAAACAAAAAAAATTACATATTTGATCAAAAATTCTACCCAAATCAAATCTATAAATAGCACACGACCATAGGATAAAAAAAATAAACTTCAAATCAAAATCAAAATGAAACGCCAAAAAAAATTCCAAAAACAACATAGAAACGAAACAGGATTTCACATACTTCTGTCCACAAAAACATAGTGCATGATCTACAAATCTCGACAATTAAAACAGCCATCTAAACTTCAAGAAAAAATTTGTAAACAACAGACAACCATAGGTTAAAAAAGGGAAAAAATGCAAACTTTAAATTGAAATCAAAATCAAAATGAAACACCAAAAACTAAAACAAATCTAAAAACATCACACAAACGAGACATCAATGTATACAGTTCTGCTCAGAGAAGTATAGTGCATCATTGACCACATGATGAAAACGGGGAAAAAAAAAAAAGAAAGAAGGAAGAAACCTACTTTAAAGTAAGACCAAAATGCACCACTAAAAATTAAAACTTTTATCATTTACAACCAGAACACGACGGAAAGAATTAAGAAAGAAGACCAGGAAGATAATCCGAATGAACACAAGACGAGAACCCAAAAAAAAAAAAAAAACTATCACCTTCAAAACAACACCAAAATGCACCTCCAAATATGAAAAATTTGATCAACTACCACAAAAATAGCACGGGAAAAATAGAGGAAAAAAACCAAAAGGCAACCCAAATGCCACCCAAAAATGAACAGCTCATTATTGACCACTAGATCAAATTGAAAATAACAAAAAATGTAAATTTTATAGAAACCAAAACAAATCCACATAAATCACATAAACTACACCATCAAAAATCGAAACTCTCATCTATCATCACCACAATAATACCACGGGAAAAATGCATCGATTACACAGAAAGCCAACTCAAATGCTATTTTATACATTGGGTTTCAGAAAAATGGAGCACATCATTGACCACGGGATCAAAACGAAAATAGCAAAAAATTTTAAACTCCGAAACAAGTCCAAAATGCACCACCAAACAGCAAGAAAACACACAAAGAACACGAAAAAAGACCCGAAAAAACCAAACAGAAAAAACCAAACTGCAACTCCTTCATACCTTTCCAAAACCAATAAAAAAATGGCAACTTTTAAACGACAACAACATCCCCACCGAAACAAAACAATCAAAATGATCAAGAAAAGCTCCCAAAAAGAACCAAACAGGAATTCGTTCACACCCTTCCAAAATTAGTAAAAAAAAATCTCAATTTTGAATCCACAACAACATCCCAAACCAAACGAAACAATAGGAAAAACTTACAAAAAACCCACAAACCAACCAAAGGCCCTCCCTCTTCGACAAACACTGTTGAAAACAGGAAACAACATACTCGCAGAAAAGCTGAAGTAAAGATCAACAACAGACTAAGAGAAGCAAATACCGATAGCCACACGCAGAGAAAGAAAGAGAAGGAGAAGATGAGAAGACGAAAACCTAGAAAAATAAAGAAAAGAGAGAAGACCAAAGAGAGACGGACGAAATGAAGCATGATCGAAACAGTCCCTAAATATCTAACCTGAATGAAAAGATAAAAAACACCCTCAACACACGAAAACAAACTGCAATAAATCCAAGGACAAAAAAGATAGAATAACACGCACGGAATGAAGAATGGAACAGAAAATTTACTGTTGAGTCAATGTAGCTCGTTAATTACTGCTTATATAATAGCTATAGATATATATATATATTCTTACGACTAGTACTTATAATTTATCCAAAGGTACGAACGGGTGTACTTAATTAGATTACTTTGTTCCTTGAAAGGACACTGACCTCGATATGGGTTTCTTTAAAAAAAAAAAAAAAAACAGGATTTTGTTTTCCTTTTTAGTTGTTTGCCCTTCAAAGTTGGAGAAAAATTTTTTCCTTGTTTATTTGCTCTTGAGTGGGTGCGTCGAGAGCTACCCAAAACAAAGGAGTTTACTTGTTCTCAAACTAAGCAAAGACGATTAATCTTTTATGGGGAATTGATCCTATCTTTTGACTTTTGTTGTTCAACAAAATGGTAACCAACCCTAAGTCTAAGCGGGCTCACTCGACCGGACGAACGGATTGGCTCACAGTCCGTCTAGCTATTCGAGACAGTGATCGAGACCTACAACTACAAAGACAGAGCTATCAGAATACGGATGTGCGGTTTGAATTGAAATAAGATATTTTGGATTGAAATAAAATTTTAAATTTAATAAACTATTATTAAAATATTTTTTTTTATTTAAAAATTAAATTACCTTTATATTACAAATAGTATTGTATAGTGTTGTAATGATTAGGTGCAAAATAGTGTATAGGGAGTTTTTTAACACACTGAGAGTATTGGCTTGATATCTATATATATAAATATAAAGACATATTTATTATGACTTGATTACATTACATTATGCATCTTTATAATTTTATATAGATATAAATAGTATTTTAACATCTTTAGAGCATCTATATTAGTATATACATATGTATATGCAAAGTCATATTTGCATAATACGACCTTAAAATCATTTGTATTAATTTATGCATATGTATAAATATAGTTAGCCATGAACAGTTGTTATCCAAACTATTCACTCTCTAAAACATATTTTAATCATTATTTCTCTCTCCTTCCACTCTTTCTCTCTTAATCTTTTACTCTTCCCCCTCCCTCAACAACACAACAAACCTTTACATACACATTCATTTTATTATTATAATATTATATATTTTATTTTATTTTATTTTTAATATAATATATAAAAAAATTATATTTTTTATTATTCTATTTGTATTATTAATGTCAAATGTATGTAGTAGATGCTAATTACAAAAAATATATAAAAATTTTGATTTAAAAAAAAATTAATAATAAAAAATAATAATATTTTATTATTATTTTGTCTCAAATATGTATAAGCCAATGTGGGAGTTTTGCTTAAATGGCAAAGTGGTTATGCAAAATAGGTGATTTTGCATATGTATATGCATAAACCAATACTAATGCTCTTAGAGATGTATTATTCACTTTTCAAATATTATTTTATTAATTTTTTCTCTCTGCTCTCACACTTTCTCACAATTCTTTCCTCTTCTATCTCTTCCAACAACACAAGAGAATATTCACATTCACCTTCATCTTCATCTTCATTTTATTATTATAATATATTATTTTTTTTATCATTTTATTATATTTTTAATAAAATATATAAAAAATTATATTTTATTATTATTATATTTGTATTATTAATGCCAATTGTACGTTGTGGGTGATAATTACAAAATGAGTAATACTATACACCACACTCTCATCATATTTTGATCCTACTAAATAGTATGTAGCACATTAATCACCATTAGATGATAAAAAAATGTAATAAATAATTATTTAATAGTGATAAATGTGCCACATCATACTTAGTGAGATGAAAGTGGGATGGTAGTATAATGTATAGAATTTTCCTTACAAAATATATAAAAAATAATAATTTTAGGAAAAAAATAAATAATAAAAAAATATTATTATTTTATTGTTATTCGACTCAAATATGCATAATCCAATGTGAGAGTTTTTCTTGATATGCAAAATCAATATCCAAAAAATGTGATTTTGCATATGCATATAAAGAAACCAATGCTAATACTCTGAACAATAAAATAAAATAAAAATAATTATTATTAGGAAAACATTGATTTTGAAAGCATTACCAAATGCGAGAGATAAATAAGCAAATAATTGAGTAATTAAAAATTTAAAAAGAAATGAGTTAAAAATGTAAGAAAAGAATAAATAAAAATGATTTTAATAAAAAATAATAATTTCAAACAGGTCTATCTTTATAAAACAACGGCAACCAACAAATGTGGACCACATAAGAAATGTATCTTTAAGTTGGTATGGTGTGTTGTAGAGGAAAAACAAATTATCAAGCCATATGTCATTGTCAAGACCAAACCCCCCCTCCCCACCCTTCCCCTCTCTCTTCGTCTCTCTCCCTCTCCTTCACGAACCCTAACCTTTTTCTCTCTCTCTTTCTCTCTATCTAAACCAACTCTGTCGAAGCCACCAAGCCATTGGAACACACTCCATCAAAGCGCTCTCTCCCACCTTCCCACCGAAAAATTCCAATATATGTTTTTATTTGACAACAAATATGAATGACAGTGATGAAACGACGATTGTACTGCATATGGATAATCCACCATCAATTAAATTTACTTCAAAATTTGAAAACTCAAATACGTTTTAAACAACTACTAGGGAAAATGATCAACTTGGAGTTCTATCAAGAGGTGTTGTTCTGGGGAATAAAAAACTTTGGTTGCAATGTTTTTTTTTTCTACAAGCGATACGTGTATCATTAACTTTTATCTGCACTGATCAAAAAAATGAAAACTATAAGTTTCTGTGACAATGCTTCAAATTTATATAAGATTATGTGGTTGATTAAAATTTTTGCTTCTAATTCTACTGTCTATATGAAAGATTATATATTAGATGACAGGGGATGTGACTTCAGACGCCGGTCTATGAACTTTGGATACGACTGTGGGTGCGACAGTTTGGGTTCACTTGTCTAGGTTCGCCGGAAGGGTTGCTCCTCCACCTGTAGGGCTTGCGGCTAATTCTTGTGCACATCGACTGGGTTTATGTAAAGGGAAGAGATGAATTTGTTCCACGCGCTTGGGTTTTTTGAAAAGGGGATAGGCATTTTCTATGGTGTAGTCAGGTTTAGTCTAATCCCATGTACTCAATTGATATGTCATTCTATTAGTGGTTTTCGATAAAGTCCCCTTATAGGATTCACCTATCTAAAGCGGTTCTGTTAATAAAATAGATAAAGAGTAGGAGTGTGATGTTGGAAAATATGATTTTTTAGGAAAATCTATATTATTCTTCAAAATGTAATAATTTTAAAGTAATTTTTGGTTCTGTGTTTAAAATATTTGCTAGAGTAATATTTCAAAACATAAAGATAAAAGATAAAAAAGTGAGTAGTTAAGATTGTAAGGGAAGTGTAAAAAAAATAATAAAGAAATGATATAAAAATATTATTTTAATATAATAAAGACAAAATAGGGAGTGAGCTGATGTAAGAAGTTTTTGAAAGATAGTAAAGTTCTAAAAAGTTAGGAAAATATTCTTTTTGGCTAAAACTTATAAAAAATTATAGGGAGCTAGATCAATGTTTTGAATACCGTACCGGATGCCGTACCGGTCAAGATACTGGAACGAAATATTTCGATACCGGTATCGTTTCGGGATAGTCGATATGTGAATATATTATATATATAAATGTATATATAAATTATATTTTAAAATAATAGTCTATATATGAATAATTCATGTATAAATGCATAGATATATAAATTATAAATAGTATAGTCTAAATTGGGAGTCAAAAAATAAGCTTATAATTTGAAATTTTTTTTTTAAAAAAAAAAAAGGCCGAAATATTGGCCGGTACACAGGCCGAAATATCGGCCGGTACGACCGGTACTGACCTGTATGGCCGGTACGAAACGAGAACATTTCTGTACTGGTCTGATGGTCGGTATGAAAAATTTCAACCGTACCAATCGGTACGGTACGGTATTTTAAACTTTGAGCTAGATACTGAAATATGAGCAAAGTTTTTTAAAAAATAGATAAAGATAAATTTTGGCCAAAATTTAGAAAATGATCATAAACAGTTGTATGCTGAGGCTCTAAGGTGACTGACAACCCCTTTTGGAAAGGAAGAAGAAGGAAAACCATTTATCCAAAAAAATGGTTAGACTTGCCTACAGTATTTTCTAGCAGTGCTACTCTCGTGGAAAGTTCGATATTGAATGAGTATCAAATGGTATAATTTTTTTTTCTTTAAATATTTTTTAAATCACTTTAAATATTTTTAAAAAATGCAAATTTCTTAACTATTAAGTAATAAAATTACAAAAAATACAGTCAGTTAGAAAAATTCGGTATATAAATTTGGTGGGAGCAGTGTTTCTCATTATCTGATATGCTTGCTCAATAAATGATTGAGGAAACCGAAATCTTTGTGCCTTAGATCGTTCGAACCATTGGCCAAAACGCGTCTTTGTTGGCCAAACTAGTTTAATTTCCTAGTTACTTTTTCCGAATAAACTTTATTTTCTCGAATTTAATTGTTATATTGGTCCCATCTCCTTTCAATTAGGGTACATTATTCGCCGTAAACTTTCAAATATTATATTTTAGCCCAAATAATATCGTCCTTTTATATTTAATGATCGTTCTATTTCGTTTACAACAATGTTGTACTTTTATAAATCTGTGTGGTAACATTATTAAAACAGTACAATATTGTACTTTCATACTTCTATGTTAATATTATTAAAGCGCCGTTGTATTTGTCAAAAAAGAAAAAAAAAAGTAATTGAATGGAAGAAAAATTTATAAAAAACATATTTCTCTATATGTTAGCTAGTATATGCTAAAAATTATAAAATTTAAAATTTAAGTCGTGCTACACCCATCGAGAGTGTAGCTTGACAAAATCTCTCCAGAAGGTCAAATGATTTTTTTTTTCATATATTTTTTTAATAGTCTTAAGTATTTAAAAAATTAAAAAAAGATTTACAACATCATTAAAAAAATATTTCATTAAAATACACTTATTGAGACCCACAGTAGGAACAAATTATCGGTAGATTTAGCGTTTTCCTTAAAATTTTAAAAAATGACAAAATGAGTTTTTATAATTTCTTTAAATAAAATTATAAATATACGTACCACTACTAAAAAAATTCTGCAGTATAGGATTTGACCATTGGTCTGTTACCTCGGATTAGCTGAAGTCGGATGATTTGATGTTGAGTTGAGTTGAATTTTATTTTTATATAAATAGTAATGAGTTGAGATAGTAAAGTAAATTTTGTGAGGCTCACCTAAGATGAGTTTAGATGTGTTTAAATATTAAGATGAGTTATATATATGAGAAGTTGAAAATGGTGTAAATCTCACGTGTAAAGATGTGTTGAATTGAAAAAGATTGTAGGTCCTACATATAAAAAAGTTTTGAGTTAATATGAATTTAATAATTTGAGTGGATATTAGATTAGAGCACTCCCAATGGTTTATGTATCTTATCCTTTAAAATACATTACCAAAACTTAGTTTTTCTATTTTACATACTGACTTTTACAATATACCATAAATTAGCTTATCTATTTTTTCTTTATATCATTTAAATATTTTTTAAAATATTTTTTATCCATTACAAATGAACCTTATAACACCAAACAACTAACAAATGAAAGAGAAAGTAATTAAAAATATTTTAGAGGATGAATATTATTCTTTACATGTAGAGAATTACTATTGCAAAATGTAAAATAAAGAAAAAAATACAAAACCCATTGGAAGCTGTTTTTGACCAATTTTCTTTATAGAGAGGTGCTTCTAGCCGGTCCGGCTGCTTTTAGTGTAAACACAGCCCTCCAATAATTATATACCACGTCAGACATTACACATAATAAACGTAAGACTCACCCACAGATAATCACAAACTCACACAGCCATCTTTCAAAATTGTTTCTCTAAGCTCTTCGAATCACAATTCATCTCTTGCCGATGCCAATAGTTTCGACGCCCACCTCTCATCCCAAATATGAGAATGAATTCATTGTCGCTGTGGGAAAAGGTGAACCTGCTGCAATGATGTTTGAATATGGGTTTAAGTAAGGCTTTTGCCTTGTCGAATGCCATTAATAAACTAAGTGGCTTTGATACATGTCAAAATCGAGAGAACTCTAAGTGTATGAAGGTATTGTTTTTCGAATGGTAGCTTCGGCTAGTAGCCCTGCATGAGCCATGAATTGGCGGTGCTGTTGGAGCCTAAGGAAGAGGAAGTGGCAGGGAACTGGTCGAAGGTCACACAGTTGAATACACCGAAATGCAAAATTAATGCAACAAATTCACATAGAATGTATCGATAGTCCACAAGAAACACTCAGATGACGCCAAAAACCATACCAAAAAAAAAAAAAACCTCAACGCTGCAACTCAGACCAGAGGACGCTGAAGTGCAGAACATGACTGGAAACACCAAAACAGTCACAGACGGCGCCGATACCCACAGACGCAACAACAGAGAAATCAAAACCCATAAAATATGACCAGAAATACTAGAAACCAAAACAGACGATGCCGATACCCACAAACGCAGCAACAGAAGGGATCGAAACCCACAAAAACACCCACAGAAATCACCGATACCCACAAACGCAGCAACTAAAGGGATCAAAACCCACAAATGCACCCACATAAATCACTGAAAGCCACAAATGCACCAACATACCGAAATAAGATGAGGATTGGCAGGCTGTGCAATGGGCTTCGTTTCACCACCACCGTCGCAAGATGGGGCGGCCGTCATAGAAGGGGGTTCTTTGATTTCTTTTGTTTTGGAGATTAGGGTTAGGTCACACAGATAAAAGGGGGGCTGAGGGTATCATCGCACAGAAGGGGGGGAAGGGTATTCGAACGGAAGGGGGGGAAAGGGTATTTGCGCGGAAGGAGGGAAGGGTATTCACACGGAAGGGTATTCGTATGCATCTCGGTCACACAGTTTATTATGTGTGTATCATACGTGGCATCACAGGATTAGAGGACTGTTTATTAGCCCTTATAAGTTCGATCGGCTCTAAAGTATTTTCTTCTTTATATTATACCAAAAATTGTATTTTACAAGTATTCTCTTCTTTATATTATACCAAAAATTGTATTTTACAAGATTCATTGGGACCAAGTGCTCTTAGTTTAAAATTCAACTCAGTTCAAAGTTTGAAACGAGGTCTCTGCCTTTCAAAGCTTGTTGGGCCCATATCGTAAATCACTGCTCCAAACATTGCACAGCGTAGACTGGTACTGGTGGTACTGTTATCTCCTCGTCTGCTCCGCTTGCATCCTTTGAATTTTGCAACAACATTGACTCCTCAGAGTACCAGCGGATCAAGCCAGCGCAAAAATGGTCTCAGCTACCAAAGAAGAAAACCGCAGTAATACTCTCTCTCTCTCTCTCTCATATCTAAAGCGATAAAAAAAAGTATAATCGGAACAAAGTACAATCAAAACAAGTTTACAATGATATCTGTCTTTGTACCGCAATTCCGCATAATTTGGCGTTAAGTTTGGCTTTAGTTCATCTGCTTTATGTTTCCTTGTTATTATTATCAACAGTATCGATGGTAATGAGTATGGTTTTAATAATTTTTCAGGTTCTGCCAAAAGGGTAGCTGTTATTGGTGCTGGTGTCAGGTATTGTTCTTTAATGTTCAAGGCCTTCGCTGATTTTGAGTGATTATGTGGTCGTGCGGCTATATTTTATAAAATCCCTAGACTCTGTTTTCTCAGATATAGGCTGAGTTCGGCAGATAAGAGGCCTTTGTTTATTATAGCTCATATGAATTTAGTGTGGGGTTTGGTCACGAGAATCACAAGAGCACGCAGAAAATTCTAGGTTGTCATTAGCTCTTAATCTTGATTATTATGAAAGCAAAGGAGACAAAATGCCGTGGGTATAGGACTATTGATCTTGTTTTATTCGACTTGGGAAGGTGGCTGAGCTGACTGAGAGCGCCTCTTTAGCCTTTAAGAAAAAGGTTCTGCGCCAACTTTGGACTCAGGTTTAGGAGCTTACGATATCTCTATTCTCCAACAATTTCTGAGCTTTTCAGTGCTTCCTTTTCTGTTTAGCCGATTTTGGTCCCTTAAGAATATCTGGGGCGTTGAAATCTCCTGAAGCAAGCCCATCAGTCTGGCACTTGTTTTGTGCTTGATAGATTGGGTCACATTAAACCTTCTAAATTGACATGTCTTATATCTAATTGTTTCACAATTCTAACATGTTTATATTTGCAACATGATTTGCGAATACTAGATATGTACTTTGTTTTGTCTTTTCCATGAGTTGACTGTGACTTTATTTTGATGGTCAAGTGGGCTTGCCGCAGCATACAAATTGAAATCACATGGTTTAAACGTCACGGTATTTGAAGCTGAAGGAAGAGCTGGAGGGAAGTTAAGAAGTGTTTCACAGGATGGTCTAATTTGGGATGAAGGAGCGAACACAATGGTGACATTTTTGGCAGTAGCCTAAGGTACCACGAGTCCTTGCTAAGATTGAAAGCAATCGTAATGGAGGTTTTGTTGCTGTGCAGACTGAAAGTGAAATGGAAGTCAGAAGTTTTCTTGATGATCTTGGACTTCGAGAAAAGCAACAATTTGTAAGGGTTTCTACATTACATCAAGCATATAAAATAGAAAACCATTAATTGTGCATTGGCATGCTAGTGCAGGAATCTTTGTCTTTAGTTTGTCCTCTATCACCAATTTTTCTTATAGAAATTCGACTGCCAGGCTTTTATTCTTAAAGTTTTGAATAGATGTTCCGTTCCTGTCTAAACACAAATTTGAAGTTTATGGTAGCTGTTCTCTGCATTCGTAAGGAAACTTCACTGATGAAATGAATTGTTGTCTGTTGTCACCAGCCAATTTCTCAGAACAAGCGTTATATTGTACGGAATGGTATGCCAGTACTGGTGAGATTATCGCATGAGGACTATTTTCTGTTTTCATAATTTGTTGATGTTATGTAACTGCAACTGTCTAACTGGGATCACAACCTCTTGATTGTCCACATCAGATACCTACAAATCCCATTGCACTGATCAAAAGCAATGTTCTTTCTGCACAGTCCAAGGTTTGTTTTCCAGAAGCAACTACATCCACGAGATATTAATCACATTAGATATGAAGTGTGTGACCCACTGGTACTGTTAGTTCATTACATTAGGATGATAGTGATGGCCCGACATGAAGTGTAAGAATAAGAAGCTTCTCCATAACGTTTCACTGGACACTTAAGGGCATTGAACTCTATCGTTTTCAGCTTCTCCCTGGAATTGTCTGTAATTTTTTTTTCAGGGGTATGCTTTTGT
>QEOT01005276.1:59576-220616 GCA_003123785.1 Pterocarya stenoptera | reverse complement strand
AAAAAAAAAAAAATTAAAAAATTATTTGAAGAATGTTGGCTGGGATGATAATTCCAAATCTTCAGTGGAGTTTTTCCTGTTAATATAATGCAATTCAACCGATTTCAGCTGTTACTTCAGAAGAGGGAAAATTATGAACTCCCTCGTTTATAACATTTGCCAACAAAAATCTGATGTTATATTCTCTGTTTCCTCGCAGTGTCCCTTGTCTTTTTGTTCCGTGTTTTGTTTTTTCAGTTGGTGGTTGTGGTAGTTATGACGGTTGTACATATCTTCTATCTCTCTAGAACGTTGAAGTCGATGATTTGCTTTCTTCTTCTTCTTCTTCTTCTACATTCTCAATAATTTGAACATAATTTTGCCGCCTTCTTCGTTGATTCCTTTTTCACCAGACTCTTTCTTCTTCGCTGAATTCCTTTTGCAAGTCATTTTCCCACTTTGGGAAATTTCATAGTAGAGCTCCTTGACATTAATGGTTGCCCCTCGCGTAACGTCAAAACCCAATTGAAATCTTAAACAATTAAAAAACTCACTTTTTTAAAACACGTCAGGTCTCTCGTGCACTCTAGAACATACCTTATTTATCTTTAAAGATAAAATGAGTTGAAATAAAAGTTAAAAGTTGAATATAATATTATTAGAATAAATTTTTTTAATATTATTTTTGTTTTAGAATTTAAAAAAATTAAATTATTTATTTTGTTTTGTGTAAAAATTTTAAAAAAACTATAATAATTAGACGAGATAAGATGAGATGAAATGACAAACGAAATGTAAATAAAGTATCACTCATCTAAAAATTGGAGAAATTAAGAGGATATATGTGAGTTTGTATATATATATATGATTTGATTTTTCATTAGGTTGGTAAGGGAGCACATGAACTACGAAGATTCTGTGAGGAATTGGGTCAAACTTTTTATGGAATTTTCGCGTCGATTTGTTTTTTTCAATGTATAGAACAACTTCGCTAAAAATTGGTAATTTCATTAGGGTTTTTGGATAAAACTGCGTTGTAATTCCTTAAACGAGGATTCCAATTTCCTTCCATTGTCGACGCCGTGAATGCCAAGTTGTCGGCGGTCTTTACCCACCCATTTTTACGAAAATAGCCCGAACTTTCAATAGAAAATACCCCGTCTCATATTCTACTCGGTCAACCCACGACACGCGGCATTGAAAAAGTCTATATATAAGCATGGCTTCAGATCAAACGATGCATGTTCAGAAGCTCATTCCCCACGTACTTTGTTCCAAGTTCTTGCTCTTCCTAATCTCTTCTTCTTTTTCTTCTTCTCCTCCTCCTCCTTAATTTCACTTTTACGTCGAAGACATTAAGAAACTCTTAATTAACATCTTCGTCGCATATAAACTTGCATTGTTAAAGCATGGAAAATGTGTTCAATCACTTTGACGAAAACAGAGATGGGAGGATTTCACCCTCGGAGCTGCAGCAATGTGTGGTGGCAATAGGTGGGGAGCTTTCGCTGGCGGAGGCAGAGACGGCTGTAGAGTTGCTTGACTCGGACGGCGATGGCTTGCTGGAGTTGGAGGACTTCGTGAGGTTGATTGAAGGAGGGGAAGAGGAAGAGAAAGTGAAAGATTTGAGAGAGGCGTTTAAGATGTATGAGATGGATGGTTGTGGGTGTATAACACCCAAGAGTCTTAAGAGGATGCTCAGTAGACTGGGTGAATCCAAGAGTCTTGATGAGTGTGAGTTCATGATTGCTCAATTTGATCTCAACGGTGATGGGGTCATCAACTTTGATGAATTTAGGTCCATGATGTCATGATTCTTCGCACCTTTCACTTGTTTATGTGAGCGTATTGATTATTCTATTCATGGATGCCGTATCTGGCTTATTTCATTCAATTTCTCACCATTAAATTATATCACTTGAAGTAAAACGTAGAATCGTCTCTGCATGAAAACTAAAGTTCTATATCTTGATTCTGTTTTGACATGGCAATACAATACTGTTCTCTAATGATCCTAATGCCAAGTCCGAGAACACATCACAGGAGGACAGTAAAACTCTGCTTCACAACGGGTGAAGAATCACTCCCCTGCATGGATTGCATGGTCTAAAAACCAATTACAGGGCTTGTTGTCTCCATCATGACTAACAAATATAATAGCAGATAATAGTTGTCGATAGATAAACCAAGTAAACAGGCTGATCAAACTCATTTTAATTCAAGTAATGTCTTGGGATCTTCACCAGATTATAAGTTTGGTAATCCAATGGAGGTGAAATATGCCACGAAGAGCACCCGAAGTGTTTTTCTTTTACTGTGCTCTCCTCTTAAATCAGATTTTATAAGCTTCGGCTCCATGTTTAAACTGCAATCATTTTGGCTGGATACTCAACGTTCAATGTGGAAGCTTTCCACATCAATTATAAATAATACACACAAATTTATATATAGCAAAACCGATAGTCAATACAGCGTTTGCTTCGCAGAGGCATGGCAAAGGCAGCTTATTAATTTGTAAGATACAGAGAATACAGAGTAGAAACCTGCAACTTTTGTTTTGGGAATTGCATGCGTCTCGTAATGGCTTATATACGGGATCCTACTGACCTTTTCAAGAGGCCACGATCCTGTGGATTGAAGACATTAATTAAACCTCGCTAGGAGCAGAAGAACTGGTCTTATCCGTTGGGCTATTCACGTTCCGGTTGCCGATGCCTTCACTAAAGGCTTGGAAGAGCTTTCACACATTGACAAATGCTCTCCTACCGGTAATTCTTGAACCAATCGTGATAATTGCTCGACAGCTTCTCCAGCACTAGGTCTCAATGAAGGGTCTTCCTCTACACAAGCTCTTGCAAGATTGGCCAATGTGACAACTGCATCAAATGAATAATTCTCTCCCATTGCGCTGTCCATCCATTCCCTTAGCTCATCTGTTGCATCTTCTGACTGCAATATCGACTTGATTTTCTCAGATAGCCGAATACTTCCTTCTCCCTTCTCCTTTGGCCTAGTTATTGGCGTTTGACCTGATAATACCTCCAGCAAAACTACCCCAAAAGCAAAGATATCAATACTTGGGGAAATGACACCTTGGTGAACATACTCGGGTGCCAAATACCCCGGATTCCAAGAGGCGGGATTGGTGGAATAAAATTCTGGATTCCCGCTACCATCTTCAATGCATCTTGCCATGCCAAAGTTCCCAATTTTTGCATTGAACTCTTCATCTAAGAAGATGTTCCGACTCTTTACATTTCTATGAACATAACTCGGGTTCATTACGTGGTGCATGTAGTGTAAGGCCATGGCTACATCGAGACAGATTCTCAGTCTCTGGCTCCACGTCAAGAAACAATAACAAGAGGCAATGAATTGGTTCTTCATGGCCAACCCACCATGGAGCCAATCTTTCAAGGACCCATTTTTGGCATACTCAAAGACCAAAAACGAATCTGGGCCCTCTGTCAGACATGTTCCCAGCAGCCTAAGTATGTTGGGGTGACTGTGAATTGCAAATTGGAAAAGCGCAAGCTCGATCTTTGAGATTGATTTTGGTTCGGTGCACTTTATAGCGAGGTTCTTCCCATTGAGACGACCATGATAGACAGAACCCTCAATGTGATTACTTGAATTGAAGTCTTCGGTTGCTCTTCTCAGCTCCTCAACAGTGTACGTCTCAGCCAGCATCTTGCGAGGCGTGGCATCTTTTCTCCGAACATCATCAAGACGATCCTGAGATCCCTCAAACGAGACTTTCTTGTCACTTGTGGTTCTTACACTGAGATTTAGCTGTTGTAACTCCACGTCTCCTCCCTTGCAGGAACTTTGTTTCTTCTTCTTCTTATTCTTCAGTTGGATCAATACCAAGGCTGCTGCAGCACCAATGCTCACTCCAACTGCAACCGCGCCAAGTGCAACATAAAAACCAATTTTCCACATTTTGGACTTTTTCCTGTGAGGACTAATTTCTGGGATGCCAGTTGCTGGAAATCGTAAATTGGGTTCACGAGGTTTTGCGAGAGGACCAAGGATAGGCTCACCATCGATTGGAAGCAGAAGAGAGGTAAAAGGTATTAGGCTTTCAGGTCTAAAAGTCTCTGAGGATTTGTTATTTGCGAGTATAATAGCTTCTGGAGTAGTATTGAACTTAATGGCCAAGTTAGAAGTTGTATCACCTTCGCTTACCGGATAAGACAGCAAAAGCCTTGTTTTTGCGCTAGCTTCAGATGAAGGACAGGCACATCTGATGGGGATCAATAACTTAACTTTATCATCAAGACACCAGGGTGAGACTCCCGGGTTCTTTTCTTGAATGGCTTTGCATGTTGTCAAGCCCTCCAGAGATTCAGCAATACCATAAAAACTCTCCCCCTTAATGGCAGTTTTTGTCAATTCAGCCTGAGAGAAACCATCTTTGCATTTACAATTAATTGGAATCAACAGAAGCTGATCTTCCGGAAGGTATTCTGTATCTGCAGAAAACCCATTTGCTTTTGCAAGCACAAAACGGCTGATGCCCAAGTAAAAGCTCAGGTTGAAAAGAGAGGAGTAGTAGGAATTGGTGCGCAGAATTGCAAATGTCCCACACTGATCCTGCGATGCATTTCCATTGCACTGGTAGCCAGAAGCATATGGAGATGTAGCCTCACAACTGAGCAGGTTCTGTCCAACCGCGCAGACATACAACCAAATGAATAACACCAAAGCTCTCAATTGGAGCTTATTGATAAGAGCCATGGCCATGAAACACTCACTCCTACATAGAGAGGCCCATAAAAAAAAGAGCTTTCTCACTTTGAGAAAGTGAATATTTTGGATCCATAAAGAAATCCGCATTAAAATAAAAGTTTCTCAAAGCTGTTCTTGGACAGAATTCTCGGGGTTGACAGAGTTATCCTATACTTATACTGTAATTAATTCGAACTATATGGCCAACCACACCCCCCCCCCCCCCCCCNCAATGGGCTTTGATGGGATACGTACTGGTAACTTAGCTCCATTCATGGGGCAAGACAATCCCATGCAAGGCAATATGGGCATGAGAGATTGTATGATGTCAATTATATGATACATAAATATAATGCCTTCAGCCACATACATTTATGGGTACCTATAGAAATCACGTAGGCGAATATTTAAGGGCCAAAGCATGAACGCAAGCATGCGTGATTTGTCAATAAGTATAGATAGAAATGATGCTAGTATTGGAAAATAATCAAGATTTTGGAAAAATATGTGAAAGGAATTGGATAATACCCAAAACAGTAGAAGTTGAAGGGGCCCCATTAAATGCATGGTAAAGTTGAGGCATGAAAGGAAGGCTAGAATTGATAGGTCGTATTGGGCATGATATCCTAAGTTGACAATAAGCATTAACCCTTAAAAGTACAAGCTACAGTAAATTCTCCCTGCTCATCAATGCACTTCACATGTCATTCCTCCAAAAAGGATCAGCTTTCATATCTTAGAACTAGGATTAAAAACCAATGATGTGTTAATCACATGAAACAGGTACATTATGTATGAGAAAGGTGACAAATAGGGCATCTGGGCATGGGATACCCTTACCTTTGAGTTCTTCCAACCAGACAAATTCCTTGAGATCTGTGCTAAAAGGAACAGTTCTAAGTAAATGTTTAGTGAAAAGCACAGGTTAAACAAGTAGGGTGGAGAACCTTACACATCTCATGGTCGAGGCCCTTGGTTTTTTTAACTTCGCACATAAATAATAGAATAAACAGAACAATGGCTTTTTTACTCAAACCAGAAAGTTGGACACCGAGACCAAATGGGAACCATCATGTTAGGAGTCATTTAGCTCTTTTCCTGGCCAAAAGATTGGAGGATTCAGTATATATATATATATATATCTTTTTTTTATATAAATATATTTGAAGAGATCTTTTTCCCATACCAATTTTTAAAAAATAAATATAGATAGAAGCCACTGTTTGGAGAACCCATTTTACATATATGATGTGGCATTATTTAGACCACACACAGAGAAGATGAAAAAAAAGAAAAGAGATCTAAAGGCAACCACGTAGTGAGTGCAACGAGTACATCGCTACAATAACTTCTATGTAAAATTACTCATTTTTAAAAGAAATCTCAAAGAGGAGAATGAGTAAGCACAGCAACCCATGACCAAAAGTAAAAGCTTTTTTTCTGCAAACCTCTGAAAGTAAAGGATAATCATCCATGAATAACCACTCATTCCTCCTGTATCTTCCATCAATGGTATTTCTGCCCCTGTGGATCTCTCTCTTTCTCTCTTTTAATAAATGAAAATCTTGAATCTTGGATTACATGCACGTGATAACACATGCTGACCACATATCTTAGACTCAATTTTGGGACTTTGGAGCATGCCTTTGAAAACATCTAGATCCAAGAACTTGATGCAGGCAAACTGGCAAGTAAGATAACTTGCGCCAGCAAAGTAAAAAGAACCATGATGCCGGGAGGAAGTCAGGCATTTATGGCTCGGTTTGTACTCTCAATTCATTTCATCTTATTTTATAATTATATTTTTAAAATATTTTTTATATAAAATATAATAAATAATTTAATTATTTTAAATTTTAAAATAATATTAATATTTTAATAATATTTTATTTAACTTTCCACTTGATTCATTTCATTCTCTAAGTAAACATTTAAAAGGTAAAAAAAAAAGTCAATTCTGACATTTCCAGATACGAGCAATCTGGTCAAAGTCCATACACTGAAAGAGCTATATACTGTCATGCATGTGTCACGAGGTAGCTAGCCAGACACATTGTGTAGTGATATCATGAAAGAAAATTCTCTAAACAGGAAAAAAACAAATTGCTGATATTGTAGATATTAGAAAATATTGACTAGATAGATTTGTACAACATCCCCGGATCTTCCAAGATTATTTTAATCACTGGTAAATTAAATAGTTAAGAACGGATCAATCAAAAAAGAGATGGCCGGTAACTAAAAAACAGGTAATTATAAATGAGTAGATTCCAATTATATATATTGTAGATATTTTATAATCATTCTTGTAAGGAAAAAACTACTATGCTGCCTAAATGATACTCTTTCATTTGACGGCTGAGTGAATTTTATTTTATTTATTTATTTTTATTTAATAATTAAGAAAATAATTTTTAATATATTGATGTATTTTTTTTTATATATTTTTAAAATATTTAAAAATAAAAAAATATGAATAAAAAAAAATTACTTTTACACTAGCGGTCACTTCTCTTCTTGTAATTTTTTTTTTCTTTTTGATAATTATATCCCTTTGAATCGAGACGTAAAAGGAAAAATGGCTCTACCGGAGTGGATTCAAATGACCCTGCCTTTGAGAGGTTTCCGGCATATTAAAAAAAAAAAAAGCCTTGCTGTGAAAGTGAATGCATACTACCTAGTAACTAAAAAACAGGTAATTATAGATGAGTAGATTCATTTTATATAGAACAAAAAGATGGAAAGGAAGCTACCAATACCAGGGCAAGAGTTCTGGTATAATGGTACTATTACTTGGGGGTTGAAAAGAAATGCAGTAAATAAAATATGAAATGACATTGCATCACATAAAAATATTTCCCAAATGTTTGCAAGTACCGCTTCAGACTTCGAGTAACTTTTCTGTATCACCTTATTACACTTCAGAAAGTAGAGATCATCCCCAGATGCTATTATAAATGAGACAAACATTTTATTCATTTCCCAGAATTAACCTCATCAAACAGATCATTAATGTACGCACTGTGAATATGTTGAGAACATGCACCATGTCAACTGTTTTGCTGAGCTTCATCAACACTCTTCCTCATAAGGGATATTACTTGGGCTGGCTCAGAAGCTCCAAACACTGAACTTCCTGCAACAATGCAGTTTGCTCCGGCCGAAGCTGCTACATCAATGGTTGAAGGCCCTAAACCGCCATCAACCTGAAAAATAAAGTATTCATTTCAATTAGTTGTTTGCTTCAAAACAAAAACCAACCCAAAGACACATGCATGCACAGAGACTAATCTCTCTCTCTAAAGGACCTCTGGGAGATTTAAAATACAAAGAGGAACGAAAAAGTTAATGCAAACCAAATTGAGGGTAAAAGCTACAGAACGTGAGGAATCCTAAAAACTGATTGTGCAAAAGTTTTAAGAACGAATGAAAAAGAAACATCTCTATAATTTTAGCTATGCTTACAAAATCTACAAAATTTCAGAGTTCTTATCACCAGGATTCTAGTAGCTATGCTGAACAAATAGATAGCATAATCTGCATATAATCATGAAATAACATGGCCACGAGACAGAAAAATGGAAACAATAATTATATATATATGAGAAATTCTATTTGCAGTCCCCAAGTGGGGACTGCGTGTGCAGACCATTTCATTAAATGGGAAAAAGCACCATTTTGGGAGGATATTATTATAATTTTAATAAGTTTTTAAAGACAAAACTGTTCAAGTTTGCATGAGCAGTCCCTATTTTACATAGACTAACTCTATATATATATATATCCTAGAAGACAATCAATTACAATGACTTGCCAGGAGAAAAACAAACAAAGAAGAGTTGGCTCACCTCAATATCAAGTGTTGGGTACTTCTTTCTCAGCACACGAACCTGGATAAAAAAAATGAGAGAACAGTCAAGGAATGAACAAGAGATGCAGTTGAAAGAAGTACAAAGTTTAAGGGAACCTTTTCCATCATCTCTGGCATGAACTTTTGTCCACCAAATCCAGGTTCTACAGTCATTACAAGGACCATTTCCACAGGATTTTCACCTTCAATCTGTGGATTGAGGAAAAACATCATATTCATTTTAGAACCCTCTGCATAAGTATTATGCTGCTACTCAATTGTACACACAGAAGGGTCATCTTGGTAAGGTTGAATGTCATCATGATTAGCTAATTCAATACAAATCAAACTCAACTAAACAATCTGATAACATGAGAATCAGAGGAAATTATACCAGAGGATAAACTTCCTCAATGGGTGTCCCGGGCTTTAATGCCACCCCAGGCCTCATGCCCTTTGACTTAATCTTTTGGACTAGTTCTTGCCAATTTTCTGCAAGAAGCACCATAAGATTACTTTGCTTCAGAAGAAAGGCATATTCGTATGGAACAAGGTAAGTAATACAAAATAAAGCAAAATAAATTACGCTGGAAATCATAACCCACCTTTGGATACCTCAACGTGAAATGTAAAACCAGAAGCACCAGCTTTTCCCATAGGTTCAACATAATCAAGAGGATTTGTGACCATGAGGTGGCAATCCAGGTAGGCCCTGTAAGAGATGAAAATAAAATTTGATCTACTTATGCTACTAATCTTGCAGCCAAATAAAAACCTGACTTTGGAAATGTTTGAAGTAGTGAAGGCAAAGAAGGAGTTACGTTGTGTGCTTTCTCAAACTCTCAATGACCGGAGCACCAATAGTTAGATTTGGGACAAAGTGCCTGCAGGAGATGGGGAAAAAACACTAACCAATTCACAGGTTACAAATGCAAATAACTTATAGCATGTCCTAATTATCACAAGCATCAAAGGCCATAAAAGACCAATTTGGACTAACGAACCATCCAATTTGTGCACTAATAATACCAAATTAAAAGAATTATATAACGACAGGAGCTAAGACCACATGGAACTATCTGCAGTATATCAGGCCAGACAGTTACTTGACTTTTAAAAACCCAAATGCCAAACTGACTTCATACTGTTTAGTACCAAAAAATAAAAACTAGTCTCGAAATCTTTGTCCAAAGAATTTCAAACTGCCTTGAGCCATGATCCTACTGCGTGTCACATTTTTAACCAAGTCAACCATATTACAATCCTCTCTCTTCTTCAAAATCTAATACCCTCTCAATTCCAGATATAGATAACCCTCCATCAATATAACCCTCATGTCATTCACACACACATATCAAATGAAACTATTGCATACAAACAGATTTTATGTAAAAATCGCATAATACATAACCTTACCGTTTTGCATACAATCAGTCATTACGTAATGGGTTTTCATGCCTAAACCTTTATTGGGACAACAATACCGATGGAATCAACTAGTGCAAAATCATCGCATCGGAATTTAAGAACTAAACAGAGAAAAAAGAAAATAACCGCAAAATCCGAAACCCAGACGCAAGAAGCCAATTCCAGAAAGAGGCAACGAAACATACCCATCCTGCAAAACGAAAGGAAATAGAAACCAACCAATGTTAAAAGATATTGAACAATAATCATGTCGCTACCACGGATGCAATAGTACTAAGAATAACGAGAGATTTTAACAACTTTGGGGTTGAATCTAGCACAAGTACCATGACATCCATATGGAGCCAGTCGGCGCCACAGCGGAGCATGCGACTAGCCTCCGATGCCAGATTGGAGAAGTCCGATGATAGCATAGACGGTGCTATTTTCGCCGCAACAACCATTTTTCCGGCTCAGGCTTAACGAATAACCGATGATTCTTTCTTCTTCTTCTGCGATCGCCTGAGAATAACTAGCCCAAAGGAAAATGATAGGAGATGGAGAGAGAAGGGTTGGTGAGAGTCGTTTGAGCGGCGTCGTTTCCGGGGCCCCCTTTTTCATTTTTTGGAACTTTTGAATCGGCATTCGTATAATTGCCAAGTGCTCACCTACTCGTCCACCTGAATAGTCGGCTTCGTTTGAATTCCAACTCATCTCAATTAATCATTACATCTTTTTCAAATTCTAATACAAAATATAATAAACAATTCAACCTTTTCAAATCCCAAAGGACTTTCACCTCAGTTTCTTATTAAAACGAATTATTAAATTTCTCATTTTATTTCCTAAATTTACACTTTATTTATAATTTATATCGCATCACTTATTAAAGAGAAGAGAAAAGCTCACAACCGTCGGGTGTAATACCCAATTTCACACCGGCCAATAAGATCGCACCATGTATGAGATTATTCCTCTTCCAATGTCACCTACCTCACAGAATAACTCAATTTCCTTTCCCTCTCCTCTCTCCTCCTGAATCCCTACAACTTCCTTTCCCTCTCTCCTCCCGAACCTCTGCTCTTCCTCTCTCCTCCCTTTCTTGTTCTTCCGATTCGAAGGATCCTGAGATTCGAAGTTCTTATTCTCCCATCCCGATTCCAAGGATCCTGATTCGAAGTTCACATATATAATTTCTACGGGGTGCTGCATATATAATTTCTACGGAGGCTAGAAGGCCAAGAACTGGCCAGCACAACTATGTGAAGGTTGGGATCGACGAGGAACCATATACAGCTGTTGCACTCCAGACAATTTCTTGACACTTCTGTTGGTGATGCAAATTATGCAATCATGGGTCAGGTTCAAGCTACCCAGAGAAACCTTGGGCAAGATACTTCCTTGGGCAATCATGTCCCTTAACAATTGATTTCCCAAATTCTATTTTTATCATGCATTTGCTATTATATTGAGAAGTTTTAATTTACTAATTCTCACCTTATTTCACCAGTTACCCAAAGGAATCCGAAAAAATTATGCTCGCAAAGGAAACAGGCTTGACCAAAAATCAGGTAAGATGATTCTAAAAATGGTTTCTTAATATGCATTGTTGGTACTGGAATTTAAAAGTCATGTGGCATCTTCATTAGTTTTGTATACCAATCAGGTTGCAAACTGGTTTATTAATGCACTGCCTTTGGAAGCCCATGGTTGAGGAGATGTACAAAGAAGAGTTTGGCAAATTAAATTTGAACTCTCAATCTTCACCAGAAAATTACTCGAAAGCACCAAGGGATAATTCCGGGGCTTTTGAGAATAGGGGGGAAGAGTTGCAAGACTGTGATATCCACAACTGCTGATGATGTTCGCCATGGACAAGCCCATGAATCAAAGTTTGAGGGAGGAGAAGACAGTGGACGGTGGGAGCAAGCAGACAGGGGTTGGGAGGACAGTGGACGGTGAGAGCAATGCCTACTTTTTTTTCACACAGAGCAGAGAGAGAGACGGGAGGAGGCAGACGATGGGGCAAGGAGGAGAGGCACAAGACTTTTACGTTGGCTCAATCTTCTGGCATCGCATTTTAGGAGATCTTCAGGCTATGAAATTGTGATCTGCTGCGTGTTGTTCTATTCTCAACATAACTGAAATCTACACGTGGCAGCTGTTTAGTGGCATATGTAAATCAACTTTAGACACCCAACCGGGTCGATAGCTTTGGCAACAAAGATGAGATACAAAACTTTCATCTCATCTCATAATTATAATTTTTTTAAATTTTCACACAAAATATAATAAATAATTCAACTTTTTAAATTTTAATTCAACTTTTTCAAATTCTAAAATAATAATAATATTTTAAACTTTCATCTAAAATAAAAAATTCTCATCTCACTATCCAAACCTACACTAAGTGCCACTCTAAATAGAACTGCTAAGTTAGCGATAGTTTAACTGATAGTTTGATCATGTCAAGATTTTTAGATTAATTGGCAACATTTTAATTTTTTACTAAAAGAATTAAAGATTGAATCCACTCTCTTATGTATAAAAAATAAATAAAAACCTGATAGTTTGATTGATTTAAAAAAAAAATAATAATGATTAAAGAAATAATTATTAATAAATTTGTATATTTTATTATAAAAAAATATTTAAAAGAAAATTTTTTATCTGTCCTACTATCAATTATCGGTACATTATTAAATTATGGTAATAATTTTGATAATTTAAAATCTTGTAAAAAGAAATATTTAGATAGTGGGATGAGATAAGATGGTTTTAGATGAGTTGAATAAAAATTGTTAGAATATTATTTTTTAATATTATTATTATTTTTAAATTTGAAAAAGTTGTATTGCTTATTATATTTTGTGTGAAAATTTAAAAAAATTATAATGATGAGCTGAGATGAGATGAAACTATCTCTATATTATTATCCGCCTAAATCTCACTCCAAATTCTTTGTCTAGACTCTAGACTTGAGTAGATGTTCGATATTGTTAGATCCATAAAAGAGAAAGCAGGCAGGAGGTCAAATTTACAAGTCTTTGGAGGGTAAGACCGGAAATAGCCGATTTATTTTTAAAATCTGCCACAGTAGTTTCGATTTCTTTCTAAAAAAGGGGTTAGGTTTGTCGAGTGTTTAGCTAATCAAGGACTTGGTTTTATTTCTCTCTATGATGTTCTTATGATTCTCTTCATTAGGTTGCAAATGGTGTTAATAGATTTTGGTCACTTTCGGTTCTATTTGATTGCTATTTGTTGTTAGTTTTGCTGAATCTTGGATTTGTTGGCTTAATATGTGGGATTTTTGTAGCACTAAGGCTACTCCAGTCTCCCTGTTCTGTTCCCCTAAAAACCCAGCCACCATGTAGGGATCAGTTGCGTCTTTCCTGGAGTACAAAGTTCATATACTTCATTTAGAATGGGGAAAGGTTCAATCTAGCAATCACACTATAAATGACATTATGTGGGTAAGGTTTTGGGATCCTGAGAAATTCCACTAATTTAGATTTTCTTTTTTATAAGTGACCAGCTCAGAGTTCTTTATTATGTGTGATGCTTTGAAACGTCTCTCTATGATCCTATTTGGGCTGACAAGTTTAAACACGAAATTATAATACTATAAGTCAGTTTAGTTTACCCTCGAGAATTATTGCCTGTTGTTAATCAATATATCTATGTTCTGTGTATATGTTTTTTTTTCCCCTCTTGATAAGGAGGAAATGTTTGTTTGAATTTGGTTTTGTCTCGAACTTATTTCTCGTGTTATATAGATGGTTCAGTTAATTTTATTCTGATTGATAGGGTGTTAATCTTTGACTTTCATAGTCAGCATATAATGTTCACAATTGTGGTGCATATTCTTGTGGGTTCTTTAGACCCTGCAAGAAAAATTTTACTAGCCTGAGGTTTAACATCTCTCCAACATGCAGTTATGTAGAGTTGCTTCTGTTAGATTTCTCCCTTACAATGATTATTTACTGCTCGTCTGTCTCATTCTATAACCAGGCCCCCCCAATTAAGAACTCCCCAAGAGACTAAGCCGGAAGCCACTAAAGACTTTGAGAATAAACTGTCTCACACAGTGATGACAGAGTAGAGCTTGTATTATATACACGCTTATAGTTGACTTACAAAATAAGGAAACAAATACAAAGAGAGTAAGAGACATATATATGGAAAGCTATAGCTATACATTCCTAAACTAAAATGAACAAGGATGGAATGAGCGCAAGTCACGGACTAATGGTCTGCTGATTGATCTTATCGTCCCCCCTCAAACTAAGCCGCAGATCATGACAGAGGCCGAGTTTGGATCTAATTGTTTGGAATGGCACTTTGGCAAGGGGCTTGGTGAAGATGTCCGCAAGTTGTAATGAAGAGGTGAAAAAATGAGTTTCGAGAGCACCAAGGGCCACTTGTTCGCGGACGTAGTGAATGTCCAATGCAATGTGTTTGGTCCTGGCGTGGAGCACTGGGTTAACAGATAGATAAAGTGCACTCAAGTTATCACAGTGCAAGATGGGTGGTCTGGGAAGTGGTACATGGAGGTCCCGTAAGATGAAGGTGAGCCAAGTGAGCTCGGCAGCAGTGGATGCCATGGACCTGTATTCTGCTTCGGTACTGGAACGAGCAACAGTTTTTTGCTTTTTGGCACTCCAAGAGATGCAGTTGGAGACAAGAAAAGTGCAAAAACCAGTGGTGGATCTTCGAGTAAGGGAGCATCCTGCCCAGTCTGCGTCTGAAAATGCGTACAGGTCGAGTGAGCTTGCAGCAAATATACGGAAAGTGAGATCAAGAGTACCATGCACGTAACGTAGAATTCGCTTGACAAGCTGGAAGTGTTCCGTGGTTGGTGCATGCATGAACTGACATATAAAGTTTACACTATATGAAAGATCCGGTCTGGTGAAGGTCAGGTATTGAAATCCTCCTACAAGTTTGCGGTAATAAGTGGGATCGCAATAAGCAGTAGAGGTGGTATGTGTTTGACCTTTAGTGGGCATTGGAGTGGCTATGGGTTTGCACTCTCCCATAGAGGCACGATCAAGGAGCTCACGAGCATAACGTCCTTGTGAAAGGGTGAGTCCTTGGCTGTCACGTGTGATTTCAATGCCGAGAAAATGATGAAGAGCACCCATATCCTTGATGAAGAATTCGCTGGCAAGTTGAGAAATGAGCCACTGTATTCGATTTGCTGAATTGCCAGTGATGACCATGTCATCGACGTATAGTAGAAGGATAATTATGCCATGATCAGAGTGGCAAACAAATAAACTTGGATCCGAAACACTGCAGTAAAAACCAAGTTGTAGCAGAAAAGTGCTGAGACAATCAAACCAAGCACGTGGTGCTTGCTTGAGTCCGTAGAGTGCTCGACTCAATTTGCAAACATGTGATGGTCTGTTTGGATCTGCAAAACCTGGTGGCTGCTGCATATAGACTGGAGTGGATAGGTGCCCATGGAGGAATGCATTTCTAACATCAAGTTGGCGTATTTCCCAACCTTTACCACTGCGAGAGTGAGGACAATTCGGATACTAGCAGGCTTAATCACAGGGGAAAAAGTTTCGTGGAAATCAAGACCATCGACCTGATGAAATCCCTTGCCAACTAACCTTGCCTTCAGCCGTTCAACAGTGCCATTGGGTTGTAATTTAACTTTGTAAACCCATTTGCAACCCACGATGTTCATGTCAGTATCTCTGGGAACTAATGTCCAAGTTTTATTTTTGTGTAGTGCAGCAAGTTCTTCATGCATCGCTGTCAGCCAACCAGGATGCTTTTGAGCTGCTGTAATGGTTCGAGGCACTTGTGGAATGGAGGGAGATAATGCAACATGTAGATTAACGTATTTCGGATTTGGTTTCCGAATCCCAGCCTTGGCACGAGTGACCATTTGATGGGAGGAGGGTTGTTCCGGCACAGATGCGGAAGTAGTGTCATTTATGACAGTAGAGGTAGCAGCACCAGTTGGTGTTTCTTCAAGAGGAGGACCAATGGTTGCTGCAGCAGATTCTGAAATAGATGGTGCTGGAGGTGGCAATGTTGGCGTTGCATATGCAGACAGCGGCAAAACAGTAGTTGTTGGAGATGCAGAGCTTGTGTCCCAATTGGAAAAAGATGATAAATCACCATTAACAGTGGCATGCCCATATAGGGTAGTCGGTGAGGAGTAAGGGATGACAGACTCATCAAATACAACATGCTGAGATATGTAGATACGGCCAGTGGGAGGATGCAAACATTTGTATCCCTTGTGTTTATTCGAGTATCCGATGAAAACACAGGGTATAGACTTCGGGTCAAGCTTTGTATCTCGATAGTTGCCAAGAAAGGGAAAACAACGAGTTCCCAATATCCGTAGACTCAAATAATCTGGATGTCGTTTGTGGAGTCGATAGAATGGTGACTCCATACTAAGAGATTTGGAGGGGAGACGGTTGATGAGAAAAACAGCTGTAGAGAAACAATCTGTCCAGAAACGTGCAGGTAGATGAGCATGGAACATCATTGTGAGTCCAAGTTCAGTGATGTTTCGATGTTTTCTCTCTGCCTTGCCGTTTTGTTCAGGTGTCCGTGGGCAAGTTGATTGGTGAACAATCCCTTTTGATTGTAAATATGATTCAAAAGCATTGGATGAGAATTCACCACCCTCGTCACTTTGGAATATACGAATTTTTTCTTTGAACTGACACTCAATATGCTTGTAAAAAACATCAAAGAAGTCGAGTAGATCAGATTTATGTCGCATTGGAAAAAACCATGTAAAATTAGTGAATTCATCAACAAAGATGGTGTAGAACCGAAACTTTTCTCTTGACAAAACTGGGGCAGGTCCCCAAACATCACAGTGGATCTTGTGAAAAAGAGATGATATTTTATTATCTCTTGGAAGAAAAGGAAGTTTACAAGATTTTCCTTGTTGACAACTAACACAGATGGAAGGTCTACTAGATTTCGAAAAAGAGATCATTTTATTGGAATGCAAGTAATCCAAGACTTGTTGATGAGGATGTCCCAGCCGTGAATGCCAACTTGCAAAGTCTGTTTTCTGAAACCGTGAAGAAAAACATGCAGTTGGATCACCATCAAATGCATATAGTCGACCACACCTATGCCCCTTCGCTAGAATTTTCTGAGTTGCCTTCTCCTTGATCATAAAGCCATCACCATCAAAAACAACAATAAGTGGGTAATCGGTTGTGAGTTTGCTAACTGACAATAAATCTTTGGTGATAGCAGGCACAACAAGAACATCATTGAGTTGTAGATGAGAACCTATGGATGCTTTCCCAATATGTGTTATAGGAAGAGATACTCCATTTCCAACCATAAGACCATCAGATCCAGTGTAAGGCTTAATGTCATAGAGATTACCTGGATTGTTGGTAACATGATCAGTTGCTGCAGAGTCTGGAAACCAGTCCGAGTTCTGAGAGTCTGCAAGTTTCATTGCAGCAAGTGCTTGTGGGATATTGTTTGCTTGGAAGGAGTGATTAAACCGATCGAAGCACTTGATGGCTGTGTGCTTGCGCCGGTTGCAAATCTGGCATACTGGGGGACCATCTTTCGGAGTGGAGGCAGAGGTTTGCTGATTTCTTGAGTTTGGATTTGGAGGTTTTGAGGAAGAAGAGTTACCTTGATGGAAACCACGGCCCTTTGAATTGAACGTCTGATTGGTCTTCTTGTATTTATTATTTTTCTGAGTGAAATAGACCATTTGAGGAGTAGGTGCATCCAGTTTGTTACGCTCAGTGTAGCTCTCGAGTAAGGTAACAAGATCTGAATAGGATGGCATTGGTGGACGCATCATTGCAGTGGTGAAGACCTGATACTCCTTGCCAAGACCATTAAGAAGCCACCACGATTTTTTATGATCGGAGACTGGCTTCCCAATGGCTGAAAGATCATCACAGATAGTTTTGAAGCGGCGCAGGTACACTGGTAAACTGTTTGTGCCTTGAGAAATGGAGGTGAGCCTTTGCTTTAGAGCAAGGCTGCGATCGGACGAGTCATGCGCAAAGGAATGCAGTAGTGCATTCCAGACTTCAGCAGTAGTGGTAAGGCCAACAACTATACCGAGGACTTCCTCTGATAGTGTGGCAGTGATCCATCCTTTAACAAGGCGATCTGTTTTTCGCCATTTGAGAAATGCCGGATTGGAAATCACCCCATTGTCAGCACCTGCAACAGTTGAAGGAGGTTGGGGTGTTTCACCACTTATGAATCCCTGGAGATCATAGCTCTCCAAAATGTTGAGCATTTGAGTCTTCCAGAGAAGAAAGTTGGTTGGCGTGAGTCTTAGAGAGACAAAGTTAGTGACATTTTGTGTCACGGGGTAGGGGTATTCTGTGGTTGAAGAAGACGAGTTGGCCATGTATAAGAGAAAAAAAAAATTAACTCTCTCTGAATTTCACTGTATAGGCTCTTGATACCATAAAGACTTTGAGAATAAACTGTCTCACACAGTGATGACAGAGTAGAGCTTGTATTATATACACGCTTATAGTTGACTTACAAAATAAGGAAACAAATACAAAGAGAGTAAGAGACATATATATGGAAAGCTATAGCTGTACATTCCTAAACTAAAATGAACAAGGATGGAATGAGCGCAAGTCACGGACTAATGGTCTGCTGATTGATCTTATCAGCCACAACAAACAAAAAGGAAGATGATGAGGATAATTGGGATTTGCCTGAAGAGGGAGACATCACCTCTTAACTGCATTCAACGTGCCTTCAATTTAGAAAACTCTTCACCTTTTGAGTGCAAGAAACTCTTGGTCCATGTTAATGGCATGAAGTGAATCCTGTTGTTTGACTTTTGCATCGTTGTTTATGTATGAGATTTTCATTCTTGCGTCCATCTGAAAGGCACTTTATGTTGGTACTTTTATCTATCACCTATATAGGAGTGCTACCAAATGTCAGGAATAAGGAGGGAGACTTCCTTTGGAAAATAACACTTTCTTTTTCCTTTCTCAACTGAAAAATTGCTCAACTGATAATTAACTGTCTCCTAAATTAGCTTTTACAGTATAATGGAAAATAAGCATGAAAATCTCAGGTAATGTCGATTGATATGGTATGAATAGCTCGTGTCTAGAGGCCTCAGTCCAAGTGTTCATATGGGGAGGAGCCTTCTCTTCAGCCAGTCAGTTTATTTTTTTATGATTTTTTTTGGTAGTAAATATTACATCAATACTTGTAAAAAGGTAAAATGGTAAAGGTAAAAAAGAAAAAAAAAAGGTTATCCTAATGAAAAAATCTATTTGTAACTTTTTTTTAACACAGTACTCAACACATCATTTATGTAAAAAAAGTTCACATTATTTATACTAACAAATTATTGATGTTTTGATTTGTTATTCGAATATCACAAGAACTCGGAATCAGTTGTTACTGAATGGTTAGAACGACGATGGCAATGGTGGCCCGTGGGGCCAATTAGTTACGTGAATCAAGGCAGGTTTATTTTTTTATTTTTTTTTTTAGAAATGAACTGTAAAAATCTCAATAGATAAGTCTCAATACAAGTTTTGCACAATTTCTTTATCAAAAAATAAAATTTTATGTTGAAAAAGTGTAAAAGAATCTACTCTTTTTTTTTTAGCTGGACTCATTTTTTTACAGAAAAAATATGTATATAATTTGTCTTGAGATTTGTATCTAATATTTTTTTAATTTTTTTTTTATATATCAAGGCAGGTTTAAGAAAAGAAAAGTTTGCCTTTCAGGAGAAACATATACAGTGTTGCGTTTGGATATTGAGCTGAACTCAACTGAGCTCAGTTCTTTATAAATAGTAGTGAGTTGAGTAGTGAAGGAAGTTATGTGGAGTTTATCTAAACTAAATTTAAAGTGTGTTTGAATGTTAAGATGAATTTAATATTTTTTTTAGAAAGTTGAAAAATCCCACGTATAAAGATGGTGTTAAGTTGAAAAAAATTATGAATCCCACGTGTAAGGAGGTTTTGAGTTGAGATAAGTTTAATAATTTAAAAATTGAGTGTTTGAATGTTAAATTCAACAAAATATTACAACCAAACACAACTAGTTTATAGCCCAAACGGTCCAAGAGACAATAAAAGCAGAAAGAAGCTGAAGTAACAGTTCTTTTATGCAACTTCCTGGAAGGCAAAGGGCAGCCAAATTGCCAATTTCAAGTAGGCCGACTTTCTTTAGTAGGCTGAGGAAAGTTTTCAAAGTCTTCGTTACAGAACCGAATTCGTTCGGATGACAAAAGCTTCCAATCTCCATCAATACTTAAAAATTACAAGGCGTTTTAGAAATAATTTTCTATCTTATTTTATTTTGTTTACTAAACATCATTCAAACAAAAATATTTTTAAATTAATTATTTTTAATTTTTTGATTTTTTAAATAAAAAATAAAATAAAAATCAATTTTTTAAAGTCTTAAAATAAAAATTGTATTAAAATAAAAATTTAATTTTATAATATTTTTGATTAATTTTTTCTATTTTCTTCCCCTTCTCATGCTGCTGTCACATGCTACTAAATTTTTCTTTAGATGAGACAATTACTTTGATCCTTGATGGCCAGGATGTGTCACGCTTTGATGGCACTATGCTTTGATGGCCAGGATCAAAGTAATGGTACTTTTGAGTGACACACTATGCTTTGATGGCCAGGATCAAAGTAATGGTACTTTTGAGTGACACACTATGCTTTGATGGCCAGGATCAATGTACTATGCTTTGATGGCCAGGATCAAAGCAATGGTGCTTTATCAGAGTAATGGTACTTTTGAGTGATTATAAAAGAAAGAGAGACCGGAAAGAACGAGTAGAGCTCATTTCAAGCGCTGCATTACTGAAATTGCCACAGAACACGGGCGGTCAGAGAAGAAAGCGAAAATGGAGGACGAAAACAACTTGGCCAATGGTCGTCAGGAGCGGCGGTTAGTAGTTTAAAAACAGAAATCACTGCTGCTTTAATTTTGCAATGTTTTATTTTCATCTTTTGTTAATGAGTTGTAGGAATGATTTATATTAATGTACTTAACATAAGCTGCATCATTAATGGATATGTTTGATTCATCTTTCCCATACATACATAAACTGCTTTTTGTATATTTCGTTTCTTCCATAAACTGCTATTTATTTATCTTCCGAACAATATCAAGCTTTGAAGCCTTTGAATCAATGTTTTGAATACTGTACCGGATGCCGTATCGGTGAAGGCACTAGAATGAAATATTTCGATACCGATACCGTTTCGTGTACCGTTTCAAGATAATCGATATATAAATAAATTATATATAAAAATATATATATAAATTATATTTCAAAATAATAATCTATATATGAATAAATTATACATAAATACATAGATATATAAATTATAAATAACCTAGTCTGAATTGAGGGTAAAAAAATGAGCTTATAGTTTGAAAAAATAATAAAATAATAATAATAATAAGGGCCGAAATATCGACCGGTACATACCGGTACACAGGCCGGTACAGTCTGAAATATCGGCCGGTACGAAACAGACAGTGTACCTATACCGGACCGGTGGCCGGTACAAAAAATACAGGCCGTACCGGCCAGTACGGTACGAAATTCAAAACATTGCTTTGAATGCCCAAAGCGTGACAGCCCGCTGGCAACCCAACTTCGGCCACATCTATTCCTCTTTAAAATATGATCTTTATTGCTAAAAAAATTAATTTCTTAGCATAGCACAAGTTATTATTGAAAACTTGAGAATTTTTTAGATTGACCTGTTTTGGATAGTAAAGTCCTCCAAATTATCCAATCATATCTCAATATTCAAAAAATACATAAAAAAATTAATTTTAACTTTTTAATCTAATCATTATATAATTTTTATAATTTTTCCAAATTTCTTAACAAAATACAAAAAAAAATTCAATTTTTTCAAATTTTAAAATAAAAATTATATTAAAAAATTAGATTATAATAATATTTTAATTTATAACATTTTCATTCAACTTTTTCTTTCTCATTTTTCAAAACTCCATAAAACATATTAGTTCAAATATTTCACTACTATTCATAAATTATTTCACCACTATTCATAGATCATCTCATCTCATCTCATCTTACTATCCAAACAAGACAGTAGAGATAAATTCTTGAATAAATTTTGCATTAGAGTTTGTAAAAATAAATAGATTTAGTTGAAAAATTGATTAAAATTATTTTTTTTAGAATTTTTAAAATTGTATTAATTTTTGTGTCTGAATATATATTGAATGAAAAGTTGAAATAAAGTATGTTTTTGAGATTTATTATATCTTTAGAATGAAATTATGAGAAAAATTAAAAAATTTCCAAAAATATTTTATTATCAAAGAAGGCCTCAAGTCTTGGGTAAGGCAAAACAGAGGAAGCATTTGATCGACAATATGTGCGATTCTCTGCTTGATTAAAATCACAACTATTCTTGTTTTTTTCCCTATATTATATTGAATTCCAATGCTAAGTTAGAAAGGTTACACGACTGTTAAATTACTCATCTCGTGGTAATCAAAAAGAGTTTTACTACTTACAAATTTGTTGTGTCGATATACTATTTGTTGTGATGCACATTATAGTTATAAAAAGAATAATGTTCACTCTTATTCCATTATGAAAATATGATACTTTTCATTATCTTTGGATTATTATTTTAAAAATAAAAAATAAAAAATAAAAAATATTGATAAATGTCATCTAAAAAATAAATAAGATGTAATATTATTTTCCGTATAAAAAAAGTTTAAAACATCCTTACATTTTATTAAGGACGTGGAACCAACATTAATAGTGTGTTGGGCAAATTTTGCGAGCTAGGGCACATCCAAGATTCCTATCGTCCATGTGGCACTAATGGAGGTGGTCTTGAATTGATTTAGTTTATATGCTAATACAATCTATATGTTCAATATTGACTTGAAGAATATTTATTTGGCTAGCAAAGACAAAAATAATAAAGAGGAATTGAAAGGAAAATGCACGTGCATAGGAGTGTTTGATCAATTTGATGGTGGAAACTACTGAACATTTTATAGTCTTCGGTTTTGGTTTGCAGTGATGAGCAGGGAGCACTTCTTGATCCAACCATCCGACACCTAATCCCCATCCATGTTCTGATTCAAATTTTGATAAACCTTCTTCAAGTACAGAATCCGAACTCAGCTTCCTCTCCATTCGAGACACATCGCACAATCATGTATCTTTTTATTGGAGCTATGTGTATTTACTTTCTAGCATTGATGGAGTTATATCGACCCATTCCTAATGCTAGCTATCGCCATGCTGCGAGGCTTATTTGCTACGTCTCGGGTGTTTTTGCATGTACTTGCCTATTATTGATTCTCTTCCCTGCCTTTGGGTGGATTATTTTAGCTCTATTCTCCATAAAAATATTACCCAATCCATATCAACAGATTATTGAATTCCGCGATAGTATATCTGTCAGATTATTCAATATATATGATTCAATCCAGCAGTATTTCAATCCAAATAATGTTGAAGCAGAATCAGACCCTCAAGCAATTAACGATAACTCAATGGAGCTAGAAGTCATCAGTGGCTAGCCAACGGAGCAAGAGGATGGAGGGGTTTGATGCTGTCACTTGTGTGCTGGCTGCTGAGCAGGATCTCAAGGCAAGTGGGCCGAGTTGGGGTTCTTGTATTATGAGCCCAATAATTATGATAAGTTCAATAGTTGTGAGTCAGTAAGAGTTTATCTGGTCTTCAGTATTGAGTACGTGGGTCTATTTTTACAGACACTAGTTCCATTATTTATCTGGTCTTCAGTACTGTTTTAATTTATTCTACCGTGAGGTGAGACGTATTCTGTAATAATTTGCTTTTAATGTACTTATGTTGCTTGCTTGAGATACATGATTAATATACGTATATTCTGACAATGTACGAGATGTGATCTCGATTCGAGATGATTTTCTGGCCATACGTATTTGTTTGGCAGATGCAGTCAAATTTATTTCAAGTCATAACATGAAATTAAAGAAGATGAAAGTTGAAGCCAAGTTGATGAAATACAGAGGCCAATTGCTGAGAGAGAAAAATATACAAGCCAATAATATGAATGCACATGGCCTTATTTTAGAATTCAGAGCATCTCTTGATTCGCCAGGAGAGTGAGTGAATCAAGATATGACGGTGAGTATAAACACCTATAACTACAAAACCGCTAAAGATCATGTGAGTTCAAGCCCCTCGATTCAGTATTCCGGAGAGAGAGAGAGAGAGAGAGAGAGAGAGAGAGAGGATATCTTCTAAAACTTCACTGTCCTAACTCGTATTGCTCCAATGGAGGAAGAGTTCAGCCAAGTTACAGCTGCAAAAGCCACCCCCAACATGGAAGGGGAAGTAGATGAAGAAGAAAGAGACCCAGAAAGCAACCCACTACACCAGTCACTTCTTAAGAGAAGCCGGACGCTTTCCTCCACTCCACTAGCCATGGTTGGAGCTAAAGTTTCCTATATTGAGAGCTTGGAGCCATGGTTGGAGCTAAAGTTTCCTATATTGAGAGCTTGGACTACGAGTAAGTAGCTTAAAACATTACCATCTCCTTGTTCCAAGAATTTGGTTTTATTTCCCCTTCCTTCTCTCGTCTTGTCTCTTTATTCTATGTTTGCGCTCGTCTCCGAGAAACATTCATAGAGATGAATCTCAAAAGTCGCTTTGATACAGGATCAATGAGAACGATCTATTCAAGCATGACTGGAGGAGCAGATCCAAAGTCCAAGTGTTGCAGTATGTATTCTTGAAGTGGACACTGGCATTCCTTGTTGGACTTCTTACTGGTTTGATTGCTACCCTCATCAATCTTGCAATTGAGAACATTGCTGGCTACAAACTTCTTGCTATCGTTCACTTGATTCAGAAGAAAAGGTTCAATGTTATCTCTTCTGATCACCATCTAATTTTCTAACATTTACAGCTCCTGTAATAAATGTTGCAACTTGCACGCATGAGATTGAATGATCTATACTGAATTTTTTGTAGGTATATGATGGGGTTCATCTATTTCACCGGGGCTAATTTACTTTTGACTATGGTTGCTGCTTTCCTGTGTGTCTGGTTTGCACCAACTGCAGCAGGGCCTGGCATACCTGAAATCAAAGCTTATTTCAATGGAGTTGACACTCCCAACATGTTTGGCGCTACAACATTGATTGTCAAGGTGGGCTTACTTTCATGTGTACCTGTATGTTTTTAATCACGGATCCGATGCTAAAACTAAAAAATCTGATTTGGGAGGAAAAGGTCTAGTGGGTTTTATCACAGGAACACCTCAATGCGGCTATCACTAGAATAAAAGTTTCTTCAGATGGTATTTAAATCCAATCAGAAATCAACTCATGAGATCTACTCCTGATATCAGAGCACTCCTATTTTGTAAGGGTCGTCGAGATCCAAAATGGTGTTTAATATAAAATCTCATTCACTGCCCTTTTTAGACCCAGAGTTACGGCCTCCATTTTTTCAAGTAATGTAAAAAGGATCTCAAGTTGTGTATCGCAAAGTGCATAATTTGTTTTTTGATCGGTAGCATAATAGTTTTTAAAGGAAAGGGCACATTTTAAAAGCAAAAAACCAAGTCAAACCATCACAAATACAACCTGTAAAAGCATACAACACTTTCAAAGACAGAAAAGTGGCATGGAGTTCTTACCCTGCAAGCGAGCTGAACAGAAACGAAGCAATACCACGGTGGAGACGACGGCAGAGGGAGGCATCGGTCACTGAAGGGGGTGAAGGAGGAGCTCGAAGCTCTGAAGGGGGTTGTTCTCGGGCTGGGGTGAGGGGTCGAATTTTTTCTAGGGTTTCATGAGTGAGAGACTATTTGGGTGAGGATGAGAAATTTTTCTTCTAGACTAGATCATTCAACTATACATTGATGAGATTGAAATGTACCATTTGGGAGCAATTCAACAATTCGTGTTTCAAGTCTTCTTGCTCCCAGACCAGGTCTCAGAACATTGGCATCTCCCCAAACTGAACACTTGTGATTTCCAGACTCACCTAAGCACCAGCCACCAGGGACTACTTTTCCAGCACTGCGCCCCAAGATCTTCACTGAGGGGCACTTCTATTCTCCAAAATTTCAAAATTTCAAACTTCGGTGGCAACCCGACTTCGGCCGCTTCTATTCCTCTTTAAAATATGATCTTCACAGCAAAAAAAATTAAACGGATATTCAAGAAGAGTTATTTTTTTATGAGTTTTGCTAGACAACCTCTTATTATTTATTTATACTTCACACTTTATATATATATATATATATTTTTTTTTTGAATTTAGTTTTTTTAAACCATTTTAAATTTTTTATTCACTATTTATCTAAAAAAATATTTGATAAAAAAAATTTTTAAAAAAATGAAAAAAGGATGGAGTGTGGAGCGTGGGTGAATAGTAAGAGGTTGTGAAGAATTTTTGATTTTTTATTCCTATACCAGCCCTTGTATCAGTGCACTCTTTACACATTTTACGTGGCGTTTGTATTTTTTTCTTTTTTAAAATCCAAAACATGCCTTCCTTTTGGTTCATCAAATATTAAAATACTAGTTTCTCATTCCAAACAAAAATACTATTTGGTTTGTAATTAAGAAATTTAGATAGATTTAATCAAATATTTTTTGTTATTAACATTAAATAATTTTTGAAAATATGATTTTTTAATATTAATTTAATTAGAACATAATTCTTATTAACATTTAATTGATAGAACTACAAAATGTGATAAAAATAAATTAAATAAAAAAATTATTAAATTAATAATATTTTGTTATTATATAGAAAGTGAATGAATAATCTAACGTGGGGATTGAATTTAAATGTAATTAACAAATAAAAAGAAGTGTGATATTAACTAAATTTTGAAAATGAATTTGATCAAGCCAATAAGAATGCTCTTATTAGGCTTACTGCCTCCACCACTTAAAAAGTGATGAGATAACCGTTAATTCTTTGGATGACAACAGTTAAAAACCATACTTTATTATTATTATTATTATAAAAGAAATGCCACTTTTAATATCAATAAGCAACACTTAATTTTATCAATCGTATTTTATTAAATATTAAAAAAATAAACTTTTTGAAATACAAAACATAAAGTAAAACTGTATGATTCATTCGATACGAGGGATATCATTTCTCTTCTTTTTTTTGAAATAATCAATTTCCATTAATCATCAAGAAACAGTCTTTACTTCTTCACTTAGAAACTCCATTTCCAAACTTTGCCTCATGTCCTCTGAAATTCTTGATTCGACCCCACTCAAGCATTAATCAATATGCTCCCTTGAAGGCCTGGATGACCAAAACACCTGAGAAAAGTGTTGCCAAAAGCCATGAGCAATAATGTCACTATGCTTAGTTAATAACAGGTCATTGCCATCTCGAATCTGCTTAATGGTATTTTTCTTCCTTCTTTGATTAACACATGCATGGTAAAATTTTGTATTTCTGTCCTCTTTCTCAAGCCAGTGACTTTTTGATCGTTGCTTCCATTTTAAATCCTGTTGTTCCAATAAGAATTTGAGCTCTTTGTGCAGCTATTTTTGAGCCTGCATATTGGTTGCATCCTCTTCATTTTGTAACAATCTGATGGCCTTTGTCTTGTCCTTAATAGCTTTCAGTCTGTCCCTATCCATGTTCCTACTCCACCTCTTTAGACCTTTGTTACATAGTTTTAACTTTGATTGCACTATGTCCATCTGATCCATTCCCCCTACCTGCTTATTCCATTTTGACTCGGCAATTTTGTTGTAACCATCTTCTCGGCTCCAAGTTAATTCATACTTGAAACTGCTAGGGAAGACATTCTGAGTCCTTCTTGTAGAAACACAATTGAGCAGCAGTGGCCTATGATCTGAGCATATTGCAGTTAGAGCATCCACCTGATAATTGTCAAAACAGTACATCCATCTTTGATTGGCCAATACTCTATCAAGTCTCTCTTTAGTAAATGAATCATCTTCATGTCGGTTAGACCAAGTATACTTAGCACCTCTCTACCCTAGATCAAATAAAGAACCTTTATGGATAACTTGCTTGAATCAATCCATCTGATTCTCAGGCCTTGATCTGCCTCCCACCTTCTCATCTTGTGTCAAGATTTCGTTAAAATCTCCAATAGCAAACCACCCCACATCTGTAGGTTTAAAGGAAGATAACAATTCAAATCCATTCTTTCTGTGTGCAACCTCAAGATGTCCATAAAAGCAAGTCAACAGCCATCGGGTCCCACTCAAATCATCTTTTATAAAGACATTAATATGTCTTTGGGAATAGTTCAGCAAATCTAGATCAACATTCTGTCTCCACAATAACGTAAGCCCTCCACTTCTGCCAATAGACTCCACCACAACACATCCTTCAAAATTAAGCTTTCTAGCAACCATTTGAGCTCGCTTAGCACATAATCTAGTTTCCATAAGGAAAACCACCTCGGGAACTTTTGCCTTAATTAAAAGACTAAGGCTTTGAACTGTCCAGGGGTTCCCAAGCCCCCAACAGTTCCAACTTAAGAGTTTCATGATGATTGGCGAGGCTGGTAATCAACCTCCACCAATACCATTGAGATAGCCACCTCATTCTTCCCTCTCTTTTTAACCACCAGTTCTTTAGATAAATCATCATCCTCATCTACCAACCTTTTTTGCCGAAACAGGGATTCTATGCAAACAGGTTGTTTATTATGAGACCGAGCCCTTCTGTAATAAGTTTTTGGAGTATTTGGAGTCTTCTGTAGTAAGTTCTTGTCCTTTGTTTTCTGTGGAAGTGAAACCAAAGGAGGACACTTACCTGTAAGACCCTGAGGTGATGACTGACTCTTCTCATTGGACCCTTCCATCTGTGTAGGTCGATAATTGTTTTTCGTTATAGGCCCATCAAGGCCCATGCAGTCACCTATATTCTCCCTTGCACTTGTAACGGCCAGATTGCACATAACCTCGTTTGGATTTGATGTAACACCTCATTCCACTATTTTTGCACTAGACTTCCTCAAATCACATTCCTCTATCTTATCCTACTCCCTACCTTCAGAGTCCATCACTGATCCACTCTTCTCAGCCAAGTCTGAAACACCGTTATCCTCGCTAGCACTGTAACTGCCACCTCTTTCCACGGCCTGTGACAATTCCTTCGTCGGCACTGATGACTAACCACAGTGATCCGAACTCCCCACAGATCCTTCTTCTCCCAGAGAAGCTTGTTTGTCGGTCTCCCTCCCCTCCATGCTATCCGAACTTGACGCATGAGAAGGCTTCCTTCTATAACTAGTCTCAGCACGAAGCCATGCACCAAATTGCATGACTGACTCTCCCTCATTTCCCATAGTCGACCTCCATTTTTGACAGCTCGAGGCTGCATGTAACAGACATCCACACCTGAAGTATAACTTTGGCAAGTTCTCGTACTAAAAGTGCACCCATACTTTCTGCCCCAAGGAATTAATGAAGCGCCCCCGAGCAATAGGTTTCTGTAGGGGTAACTCGATCTGAACCCTTAGGTATTTGCCCCATCCAACTCCATCCTCCGCAGTATCTACATTGATGACTTTTCCAATAAATGCTCCGATTAACAGCCCATACTCCCTCGTCATCTTACCAAGTGGAAGATTATGAATCTGAACCCAAAAGACTTCGGATTCGATCACAATCTGTGAAGGTTGCATCACACCATCAAAAGGTCGTAAAGCAAACAACGCATTGTTAAAGAGCCACGGCCTTCCCTCTAGAATTCTATTTTTATCTACATGGGTGGCAAAATTCAATACAAACGTATTCTATGCCACTTCCTGGAACTTAGCCTTCTTACTAATCCTCCATATTTTTCCTATTGCATTCTCCACAATCTTTTTCCTTACTGAACGATCTAAACAAACTTGCCCGATTAGACTCCTCTGACCTTTAAGCCTAACATCCACATCATTCCTAGAAGGGGACTCTAGTACTATCTCCTCTTCCGCGGACAAACAAAGATGTTTCTATCTCTATTCAAGCTTTTCCATTGCACTACTCACTGAAACCTCACTCACAAAGGAAACTCAGCACTCCTCCTCCGAAATCACCTGGGACCCATAGAGAAGACTTGTAACAAATATTTTATTACAACTTTTTTTTTTTGTAAACAAGCATATCATAAAAGTAGTTTAAGCAGTACAAAAGATCCCACTTATATTACAAGATATCAGGAGGGTCTTTCCCACTATAGAAGTTAAGAAGACTATGAGGGATAAAACTAAGAGGGATATTTCCAAGGGCCTGCGTTGAAGCTGCCTATTGCGCCAAGTTATGCGCACATCGATTCTCAGATCGATGAATTTTAACAACTTTCCATTCAACGTTGCTAAGAAGATGCTTGATATCACTAATAATTGGCTACATTTTCCAGTCCATTGATTGATTGGATTGTTGATGGCCTGTACTACTAGATTAGAGTCTCCTGCTAATATTATCTTCTTGAATCTCATCTCTGCTGCCTCCTGTAAGATCATTTTTGCTGCAGAGGCTACTCCCACATTCGGATTAGTGCTATGGATGTAATCAGTCTTGGCCAGAATGGTTGAACCTAAATCTGATCTAGTAAGAGCAGCTATGATATTGCCATTGTTCCTTACTGCCACATCAAAGGAGAGGAGGTAGAAGTCCTTAAAGAGCAAATGACTCTCATTTTCCACCTGTTGGCTTTTTAGAGACCAGAAACTTTTATGCTCAGTGTAACTTTTTGTCAGGATATTGAGAAAATCTCTTGGTGAAGGCTTTTCAAGATTATGGATGACTTTGTTCCTAGTAAACCAAAGTTTTTCCATTGCAAGAGTTGCAAAGATTTGGAAAGAATGATGTTCACTTGCAGGTAGACAAAGACTCAGAGAGGGGTCTATAATGATCCGGATCCAATTTGGTATTGAAAGATCAGATAAAGAGAAGATATCCAAGGGCCAGGGAGAATTTCTCCATAAAATCCTAGAATACGTACATTTTAAAAAGAGATGGCTAAGATTTTCTTCCTCTAGTTCACACAAAGGACAGTGAGTCTACTCATCTTCCAAGTGGATTATTTTTTTTTAGGTTGGACCTAGTTGGGAGAATGTTATGAGCAACCTTCCAAAGGAAAAGTCTTAGTCTATCCTGAACTTTATTACAACTTACTTTGAACTCATTGATATCATTTCTCTTCTGAGTATCGTAGTTTCGACTCAATTTATATATGCTCTTATAGAGGACCAGATGTGTAGTGGGTTCAGGTATTCCACGTCATTGATCTTCTTTTGAATAACTATGATGGACATTGGAACCCCCGAGCCAACCCAAGCCCATGCGTTCAACACACAACCACCCTGCACCATGTCTTTAATGCACACAAGTGCACCCACTTTTTTTCTGTTTTGTTTAATTTTGCTCGTCCTAAACTAAGTTTAGTGCATGGATTTCATCAATTTTTATCTCTCTTTTTTTATTATTGGTAAGGGATTATCAAAACCAAAATATTGGTTACATTTTCTCGAAGAGGAATTTCACTAATCAACTATTATTCACTCTCATATTTTATATTTATAATTTTTTTTTATAGAATATAGAAATATTTTTCATAAAATATGAAAATATTTTTTATAGGATATTAAGTATATGATAATAAATAGTGATCGACGAGAATACTTTTTCTTTCCTAAATAAGTTGACAAGGAACTGTAATTTAATAAATAAAAGTCCCTCGATAGTCAAACCCGTTCTATCTCTTCTAACTTTTTTGCCTTATTTAATTTTTTAGTTTTATTTCTATTTTCGTTTTCATCTATTTTTCAGCCTTATAAGCCTCAAAACTGCTACATACAACCGGCTGACTGCCACGTCAGCATCTGTCAGAAAACTAAAAAAAAAAAAAGAAGGAAGCAAAGCACAGAATTTTCTCGATTGCAAAAGCGCGACTCTCTGCACCAATAACTCAATATCTTTGTTTCCGTCTCCCTCTTTCGTTTATGATGGCGCTAGCTAATATCGTCATTAGGAGCCCACCTACGATTTCATACTGAGCCCGCTGAGGACTACCTGGGGTTTCAATTTCTTTCAAAGGCGCGACCTTTCTCCAAGTCTTCTTGTCACTTTTTTTTTTTTTTTTTTAAATTCTGAGAATCTTAACCGCATCAATTAATTGAATTCAAATTATGATTTGAATCTTCTGTAAGGTTCATTAGGTTTAAGGTTGTGATGGTAAGCCTTTGCCCTCTTGTTGGAAATCTGTTATTGTTGGTTTGATCATGTAAATTTTAGTCTTTGTTGCCATGAAATCTAATCTTACCTGCGGCTGAAATGATTGGATTGTTTGTGTTTACGCAGTTGATTTCCAAGGTTTCTAAATTTTAATGTGCAAAATCCCAAGTGGGTGTGTTATAGTAGTTTTGTTTTGGGCATCCGAATCTTTTCGGAACCACAATTTCCCATCTGGTTATTTGTTAATTTATATCAAGACGGAGAGCTGGGCTCAAACTTCGTCTGGTTCAAGTTCACAGCCATAAGTCACCTTCAATCTTTTCATCTTCCTCTAGTATAAGACAAGTAAGAGTCATCTCTCTCTCTCTCTCCTGAAATTTTTCTCCCATTCATTTCCTGACTTGCACCTATTTTCTTCTTCCTGCCTTGCTCCCATTCTCCCACAATGTAAAATGAAACACAGCGTTTCATATAATGACGTGGAGACTCCCCATCGGTTGCACAGCCTATTGCAAGAAGCATTTTGCATAGAGCCTACTCTTTCTTTCATGCCTGCCCTGATCATATAGTTAACGAAGGCTGAATTGAAAAGGAGTAGAAAGTTTCTATGAAGAAATGAAATTTCAGAACCAATGATTTTTCTTCTTTGTATTTTAGAGTAATCAATGAATTGAAAATAAAAGCAAATTACACTACAAGAAAATACTTAAATTTGGTCCCTTATTTGTAACAAAAATAACTATTTTATATTAAAACAAGTTTATTCTTATTATAAATTTATCGTAAATAACTCGCCACATATAAATGTTTTTCTTATAGTGAAACCAAATATGCCGAGGCAGCTTTAGGATGCTACCAAGTTAAATGTGTTAGACTTGATCCTAGGTCTGACCAAAACATGATCAGATTAAACAATGATTTTATGTTGAAGACAATGAGCTAGGATATATCCCACTTTTAAAAATGAAAAGAGAAATGTTTTATCTATAAAAAGATCTCATAAATATAAGTCTACAAAGTGACGTGGTTTAAAGTAGTACAGTAAATTATAAAACTACTTTTATTGTAAAATAAATTTAATGTACATATAATATGAAATAATGTCAGTTTGTGAATTTACTTGGAGAGAATGTGAAATCCCCTATCAAGCTGAGCCTGATTGGGAGAGATACTTATGTCCCTCTCAGATTGGGCTAAGTCTATATTGAAGGCCCTCCATGCGTCAACCCTTTTACGCTCAACCCACAGGTTGCGTGAAGGATAAGGGGCCCAAGGGTCGAGTAAGAAGACGTCCAAAACCTAGGCGATAGTGAGACATATATAGGGTGACGGGGTGTCAACATTCCTAACTCCACCTTGCACACGTGCATCTTGATAGAGCCACGCCATTGAAAGGCTGACGCACACATGGGCATGAGTCATAGTAAGGCAACTTGTCCTTGATAGTGTGCGCGACATGACCCCCCATCACTGACAAGAGTATGCAAGAAGTGGTCGCGCCCACCAATTACCTGTCGCGAGGACATGACCCGCGAAGGCAACCGTCAAAAGCATCAAAGTAACGTCCTGTACGTAAGACAGGTACCTCTGACACGAGATACGAGGGACCACCTCGGCTAGCCGTATAAGAGCCAAAATTCAAGTCAGAATTAGCTATCATGCTTTCTTGCTTATTGAAATTCTCTTAAAGGAAGAAGAAGACTGACTTGGGCATTAAAGATTACCCGCAATCCCAAGCCACCATCTTATTTGTGTTGCAGGTAGTTGAGCCGGTAATCGGCATGCAAAACACATGTCATCAATATTATTTTTGTGTAATTTATTTGTGGCTATAATACTTCTAAAAAAAATTAAAGATGAAAAATGAAAAAAAAAAAGCGAGGCAGATACCAAACCCTTATCCGAGGAAAACGAAGGGCACGTAGTACTGTCCAATGTTAATAAAGGCCATTCATCTAACTCCAGTTTGCGCTTTGGCAGATTTTATGGCTCCAGCCAGTAAGTGCCATAAATAACAATACTGGGTTTGAATTCTAATAACTACTTTATTTGTTTCGACGACTAAATTTGTAATGCAAGGCCACTTAAAGTTATTGTTCAAATTATAGTACTCGTTTCTAGTAACAACAGCCGGCTGTTCTACCCATTTGCATTCAAAAGAAACAAACAAAGATTAAACACATTTTTGGATATAAGTTAATTTATGTTCCTAAACTTATAATTCATATTCTCTTACTATCATTTCCCTTGAAATTGATAGTATCTATTTAGCATAAAATATGATATACTATTTACATTATTTAAAATGGAAATGATCATATCTGTCAATTAATATATATATATATATCTTAGCAAAATTTAAACAATTTCCTAGAATGCCAAAAGTTTGATGGCCTGATAGTATGTGATTCGGTTTTTTAAATGAAAAATCTGGGTTTGAAACGCTTCACTCCCTATATATAAATACATATATATACACTAAGGAACGGCTTCTGGTGCGTTAGTTTCGGAGTGCACCTGACATAATGATTTAAAGAAAAAAAAAAGTGAAAAAGTCAGTAGCTTATTTGTCTGGGAAAAGAAAATATAAAGTTAAAGAAAGACAAAAAATAAAGATTAAAAAAAAATCTAAACTTCAGCAAAGTATGAGCATTGGTCTGCATCCATATTGAATTATTTATTTACTCTATATATAATAATAATTTAATATTTTTTTAATTTTAATTTTTATCACATTTTATAGTTCTTCTAATTAAAATATTAATAATAATTATATTCTAATTAAATTAATAATTAATATTATATATTGAGTGTTTTAAGTATTTTATTAGTTAAATTTACTTAAAGTTGAATTTTATAATGTGAATACTCTAAAACGTTTTTGTTCAAAAGAGTAAAGTCATTTTAATTTTTTTTATTTTTAAAAAATTGAAACAAAAAGAAACGAAAATGAGTACACTGTCAGAATAAAAATGAAATAAAAAAAAGACGTCAATTCATGTGCGCCGCGGGACTATTAAGGAACTTTTGGTAAAACATGATCTTTCGTTAAATTCTATAAGGGAGTTACACATCAAATGATCAAGGATCTTAAGGATGTTTTGTTAAAACATGATTCTTCATTAAATTCTACAAGGGAGCTATACGTTAATGGTGAAGGATTTTAAGGACCTTTTGGTAAAACAGGAGTTAACAGAAAAACAAGAAAAGTTAATGGAAAAATAACAAAAGTTAATACTTACAGTTAGATTGTCACTTATTATAATAGAGTAGATATATATATATATAAAACAATTTCTTAGAGCATGATGTATAAATATATATATATATAAAACAATTTCTTAGAGCTCATCATGCTCCATAATCTACAAGCATGATCCATGATATACAAAGGGTAATATATATCGTGTGTAGCATGCACCTACTACGTACCCATCTCTTTCCCAGAAGAAGAAAAAGTTAGTTAACTTGGTGGTTAATTCCACCGTTTTCGACTCCACCGAACTGCTAATCTAAATCACATTTTTTTGGAAAATTTGTCTTCCGCTCGAAATCATGAAAAGTTAGATATTGGTGGGGGTATGATAGAAAGTTGAAAGGATACATCTTTTGTTATAGCTTTATCTCGAAATTTCATGTCTCTTGTCATTTCTCAATCAAGTTGAGCTCCTCATGACTTGTCCACAGCGCCAATGGATTCTTCGCGTGATGTCTTTGTAGCTTATCACAGCCTTGTATTGGCCTTTTTTTTTTTTTTTCTCTATTTATTAAGTCGCTGAGCAACCTAAGCCAAGAGGCAACAAACCTTAGTAGAAAACTTCCAAAGTTTTCAGTGTTCTGGTTCACGTCTATTCAATCCAATTATGAATAATTATATTTAAATTCAAATTTTGTTCTTATAAACTAGTAATTAAAATAAATGAAAGAAATAATAAAAAAAATTATGACAGTTATATACGTAGGCCTTTTCAAAAGTCGATAAAGAATGAGATTCAAAGTCGAGGGAATGGGTTAAGGAAAGGAAATTACTTCTCGAATACATATTGGTAAGAATTGGTTCGTAATATTTATTGGGCATACACATAATTTCCGCATGATTAAACCAGAAGAGTAGTCGCAGCTGGATATGTACGCACTTTTCATGCTACAAGCTGCGGTCAACCTTCTGGGTTATGACCGGCATGGCGCGCCAACGCGTGTTTGGCCAAGAAAGGCTTGTGACTGGGCGAGCCTTCAAAGTCTTGGCTGTGCTTCTCTGACGATTGCATAATTTTATTTTATTTTTCCTTCCTTTATTATCATTAATTCGTAATTCCTATTATTTGAATTCGGATACATTTTTTTATGTCAGTCAAATCCTGAGATCTGCAGCCGAATTTATTTCTCCCAAAAAGGTCTTCCCCATCAAAGGGAAGTGTTTGGTTATATATATATAACATATCAAATTGACTATGTTGTTTTAAAGCTTATATACCATATATTATTATCATGATATAATTTAATTCAAAATATAAATTTTAACATTTAAATATAATAAATTAAATATTATCATTTAAATGATGTAGATTATGTCTTCTAAAATACATCCTCTCTATAATTGATATGCCAAAACTTCATTTGTAGGATAAGCTTAAATTTAAATATTTTATAAATTAAATCATGTCATGTCAATTGTGTAAAGAGCGTGTTCTCTATTTTGACTTATAAGAAAAAATAGTTTTTTGAGTAATATTCATTTTGTTGCGTAAATTTCTAATAACATTAAATATGTAATAAATATTTTATCAATTTGACTAAGTAGAAAATACACAATAATTTCTTGGTAAATAGTAATCTTATTAAATTACAGAAAATTAGATCACACAATTATTAAATTTCAGGAACTTTGATTGATGATCCAATGCAATCAAACACGACTTCCCTGACCATACAAAGCACGTGGAAACACGGTCCCCAAAACAAGCCTCCCTGAAAAGGCAAAAGAAATTAGCCATTCTTCCATCCGTTGCACAATTTTCACAAGTCGACGTCGGCCAGAAGGAAAAAAAAGAAAAGAAAATAGGTTGAAGTAAAATGGGTAAATTATCCTCCAACAGCTATGAAACACATCACAGCGGGTCCCATTTTCTGGAAAATCCACTCACACTTACATCCCTACTTGATTATATAACTTCCCTTTCAAGTCCATTCTCTCTCTCAACCATTTCAGACATCCTTTTTCTCAAGTCTTTCACATAACGCCAACAACCTTCCTGTTCTTTCTCTCTCTTCTCTCTCTCTCTCTCTCTCTCTCTGTGCGAAAGCCATCTCTGATTCTATCTAGCTTCGTGATGATCGGACTGGTGTTGGGTTAGAGAGAGATATGGGTTCGTGTGCATCGCTGCATAGAAACTCGAACTCCGACTCCGACTCGGCCATGAAATTCAGACTGTCGTTTCGCTCCAAAGACGACAAGCTCGTGATTCCACCCTCACCCATCAAGGAAAATCCCACCAATGGGAACCCTCCGACTCACAATAACAACAACGTTGTCCCTGCTAAATCTCAGTGGCCGGCTTCCAAGTCAACCACGAGTTTTGGAGGCTACGGTATATATGGTCCTTGTTATTGTCGTTAACCTTTTTTTTGTTCCCCCTCATTTTCAATTTCCATTAAATAGTCTGTTTTTCTTGATTACAAGATTCAAGAAATCAAATTGCTTTTTTGTTTCTAATTATCTTACTGTATAGAAATGTGATTATCTTTAATAATGGTTTCTTTTTGGATTTTTTAACGACGTGCGATCTGAAACGAAACAAGGGTGGGGTCTGTATATATGGTTACTGTATTTGATTTTATATGGCGAAGAAATCATCTCATTTTTTTTAATATTATCGGTTTTCCATATCTACTATTATATATGTTAACATACTGTAACCGGCATGTGTTGAGTGGTTGAGCTGCCTTTATTCATTAGATGCTATTAGATATTTAATTTTTTAATTATTTCAGTAATATCGAGGGAAGGGATTCTTTTCTTTTAATGGGTAAAGCTGTGGCAGAAAGTAAATTCTGTGGAAAAATCAATTTGTAACGTGTGACATCACTATTCACCGCACTTTCAGAATCATTTTGATGCTGAATAGATTTTCCTTCGTGGTTTTTGGCTAATAGGGTCTAGTCGTTATAGCTATGGAGGAAGATAGATATTGTTCAGTACTAATAGATTATGTTCTTGCGGTGGAATATCAAGGAAGACAATGGAATGGAATAAAGCTGGTATCCACTCTTTTGTGCTTGAAAATGGCATCATAAACAATTGAGGAAACCTTCTGTTGTTTTCAATATTTTTTTGTTATAATTCCTGCCTGTGATTAAAAAATATAGCAGCTAGACACATTGCCATGTGGTGGGGATTGTGGATTGGAGTGTAGCTCCAGACCCATGGAGATGTTGTTGCATCAGAAACTTGATATTGGAGCAGGTAAACAGAGTGGGAATGGCCTCTACTTTGGCAGTCTGAACTCTGTTATTCGTCATGCCTTCTTGGTTAACTCAGAGTCAGTTGAAATCCCTTGTCCTGTGTCCAGCTTTTGGTAGATAAGAAGTGTTATTATCTCCAATGATGTGTAGCTGTGGGCCATTGGTTTTGGCCATGCTTCTGAAATGCAAATGTGGTGGTTGTAGTGACTCTTAGGATATAGTTTCATGATATTAGCTGTATTGTATTCTGTCTCAACAACTCATTCAAATCTGATTAACCCATCCATATTGAATATAGTGGTCCATCCATCACGCAACCTTGTCTGAGTTCATGAGAATGAAATATTAAATTGGGCTCTCTTTTCGCTAGTCTGAGTTCATGAAAAGCAGCTTTCAATATTTTTTTAAAATCCATCGAGAACCCCTTCATTTTGAAAAATTGGGATGGGTTTGTGTTTGTCTAGTTATTTGTACATAATGCAATGCATTGTTAGGCTCTCTCCCAACAAGTCATTCCGAGATAGGAAAGAAGATCAATATTCCCAATAGGTCTGAAATAATGTTTAGGGGCAAATGTCACTGAAGTAGTTAGTTTCATGCCCTTCAAAATTGAATCTTTAGAAAAAAATTTAATGAGTTACTCTTGGTGTCTATTTTAGGCTTTAAGTTGAATTATGTCTTGCCTTTTTTGCAGGAAGCAAGGAGGAAACTTTTTTTGACTCCCAAGCCTGGTTAGAGTCGGATTGCGAGGATGATTTTCTTAGTGTCAATGGTGGTAAGAAATGATTTATAGCCATTTTGTCTTGCAAAAATGGTTCATGGTAGTACAGTTGTTCTTGAATCCGACGGTTGTATATAATGATTGTCTTCTGTTTTATATCTTGTTAGCTGAGCTGTGCAAGGAACAAAGAATGCAGGAGACAGACATGTAGAAATATAAGTTTATTGGCCCCATCAAATTTGTTGTATTCATTGATTCTTTTGCAGATTTTACCCCTTCCCGTGGCAACACTCCAGTCCATCATAACTTCTCTACGGAAACCCCTCAAGTCAACAAAGCGCATTTAGAGGACAGAATTCCTGGTTCCACTTCAGAGCCATCTCCCAAAAAGAAACTGGTTGAACTTTTTCGAGAGAGCATCCAGCAGGACCTAGATATTGAGGACCAAAACACCTCAGGCAATCAGAACATTTCCAAGGGAAAGATAAAAGTTAAACAAACTATACTTGACCTCCCGCCAAACTCAGCACATGATACTCCTCATGGAACTCACTCTGTATGTAGTAGTGAAAGGACCCCAAATGGAGACCTTTTAACAGAGAAGGAGAAACCAATTAGGCCTGTGCAGTGTTGTCTTCCAAGCTTGATTTCATGCCGTAGCTTTAGCGAGAGGAAGAAGAAGATGGAGCCTGCTATAGCGGTTATTGATTAACCGCAGTTTGCAATGACTCTGGTACAAGATAAATGGAAGAATCCAGCTTCTTCAGTCTCTGGGACCACAACTTCTGAGCTCCTCTGACCTGAGTTTTCTTCAGATACTGCAAAAGTGTAAGAGATATGGTCTGTTAAAGAACTCATGTCATATATGGATTAAAGGGCATGTAAAAAAGCAATAGTGGAGATGTTAAATGTCAAACTCCACACAAAGATTTTAGCTATCTCAATCAATCTCGGAAATGAGTATTTATATTTATTTTTCTATCATTTTTGGAATGCTGGTGGATAATAATGTAATTATACAGTTCCCGTCATTAAAAAAAAAAAAAAAAAGGAAAATCGAAATGGATGTGTTTGATATGAACATTGATCTTCCGCTTTGACTTTCAATTACTACATGTGAGCCCTACCTTTAAAATTTGAGACATATGTCATGAGTAATGTTAGATACATTACTTTTTCACGTGAGTATTATATTTATTCAATTTCTTTAAAGAAAGTGTACCGGATTTGTACATCTTAAAATTATAAATATCATTTCTCACAGTCATATAATCTTGAAAGAATTTACCGTGTCCATATTTCAAGATTATCTACTAATTATCTTATTATATAAATCTTGGTGCTAAACATAGCTACTTGATCTCTTTTATTTGCGAGAAGGTGCATGGATCAAACTACACGTACACCTGCAGGTGCATTGCAGAAAATCCAAGCATGGCTCTTACAAAGATAGGCCCCAGGATCAGCCCAATTGCGTAGCTAGATCCCTGCCGATTATTTTTTCTTTTTCCCTCGGACCTCGGCCACAGTGATCTTCTCCTTTAATTTCTTCATGCATCTTTGTTTCTGGTCTTTCTTTGTCGAGATTTTGAACCAGAAAATTCTGCAAACAACACGCTCGTCTCACTTTCAACCCTCTATAATGAGTTGTCATTACACATTAGCCTTTGAATTTATTTTTAAAAGAACTAAAAGATGATCCGAAAATGATAAAAGTGCCACATTTTATACAGTGAGATGAGAATATAATTTGCAGCATTACCATTTCGAAATAGAGAATAAGAAAAAGAATTTCATGGCTATTTTAGCATTCATAGTTATATGCGTTATAAAACTAATCTGAAAAACATTGCTAGGGTCCTGAAGCTTGGAATTAAGGAGATTACGTTGCTTGCAGTCGTAGGCTCCCGAGGAGATTTACCAGTTCGACAATGAGAGGCGGACAAAGAAGGTTGAAAAGTGATACCCAATATCGTCCGTGAGAGTTTATGTCTACAATAAAGTAAAAAAGCCCATCACTAAACCCGAGCCCAAACTGAAAGCAATGTCCAAACGGCCCAGATACTGTTCATCTTATCCCGCTCAACATCCCAGGGACATTAATAATCTTAAGGAATTATTTAATTCTTCGTTCTAGATCTTGTTTTAATAATCTTAAAATTGGGTGCATCATCAGCATCGAGCATGCACCCCACATGATGATAGCGTTGAATTTCTTCGTTCAAACAGGATTTTATATCACTAGCTATATATATATATATATCGTTTCCCATGATTCCCTTTTTGATGATTTCATTAACTTACAACTACTTTCGGATGGCAAAATTGTATTTATTTATTACTGTATTCGGTGATGCGCCAGTTTGCATGCCTTTGAAGTGACATCCGTCAATTTTGGCTTTGTTGGGATGGGGCTCAACTTCAACTAATTATCTTCCCTTTGTTTCGATCGTACGTCTAATTTATTAAAGAAACTGCATGGTTTTGAATACATGATGCATATATAGGATCATATGCCTAATCCATCACAAGATATTTTCATCAACCTAATTACCATTTATAATTATAGAATGTAAAAATAAATAGTGATTGATTCATAGAATTCTTCTATATAAAAATATGGCCATCCTCCAAAAACTCAAGCTGTTATGATCTGTTATATCCAGCTCTAGACATTGAATTTGCTGTGATCGATGACAGAGTCTGTCATGATTCTTCCATATACAGTTCCTCAAGAAAGACACCAACTGGGACCCACACTTATTCCTTTCTCACCGGAAAGATCCTGAAAAGTAGCCCCACTTTAGGCCAAAGACTTTCAATTTTATCTAGTCAGTTGAGCAGAGAAATTAGATATATAGAAAGAAAACAAGAGAGAGCCAATTCGTCTTCACACTACTCCTTGGTGCTCTCTCTCTTTACCATTATATAAAGGGAAGCTTCAATCTCAAACTCTCCACCCAAAACCATCCAAGACAATATATTATATGGCTTTGGTCCGAGGCTTTTTGGGTTTGACTGCTGCCTGCAGGGACTTCTGTGTCCTAGTAGTATTGGTCTTGGTAGTTCATCCTCATCGAGCAGACGGCTTTAGTCGTGGGTTCTTTGCCCCAAGCAAAGGTGTTGTCATCCCACCAGTGGCTGGTATTTGCGCAGCTTCGGTGATTGTACATGGCTACAAATGCCAGGAGCATGAAGTAATTACTCAAAACCTCTCCTTATATATAGTTTAAATTGTTTAACCATGCGATTTAGTTTCGCTAAACGCATGAGTTTTTCCAGGTGACAACCCAAGATGGATATATACTCAGCCTGCAAAGAATCCCAGAAGGTCGTGTAGTTCGAAATGGCGCCGGGAATAAGCGGCAGCCTGTCTTAATCCAGCATGGTGTTCTTGTGGTAATTGAATGGCACAAATCCTTGTTTAGTTTTAGCTGCGTTTGATAGAAAATAAAGGAGCACATTTTTGTCTTATCTAGTTGGTTTTTTGGGGGAATAACGAAGATCAAGGGATTTGACGTAGGAAATTACATATAATTGATTGTGAGGTTTGAACCTGACTCCAGGTTTTGACTCTGCTACAAGAGGGTTCAGCCGCCCGCGTCTGCGCCACGTTATGACACTGAATTAAGTTGCGTTCTGTGCCGCACTGTGGCACCAACCACCATGTGGTTTTCAATCATTTTGTTCAATGGACCAACGACAACATGTATGATGTCAGTTACTTGGTCTTTCTTAATAAAGAGTAATCTTCGGAGCGATGTCGCTCTGATGAATAGGAAAGGAAAAGCAAGTAACAAAGGCAGGCTTATTTTTATTTAAATGGGAATGCTTGAGTTACGCATATATTCCTGATCTATGGCAGAGCATTTAGAAGCATGTTCATAATATGGGAAGCCATGCATAGGTCGGCAATGGGCACCTCCATATGCCAAAGTAAGTACATGCAGTTATTCCCAAATAGTTAATAATCTAGCTAGCAGTATACAAGCATGAACCATTTAAAAAAAAAAAAATCGTGCTTACTATGTGAGGTTAGGCAAGCATCACGTTTACCAAAAAGATAGACCTTATAAAGTGCATTTGTCCAGGAGATATGGTCGCGTTCTTGTGATGCTATATATATATATATATTATATGTAGTTTATTCTATGATCTACTGATCAAAATCATGCACCGCTCGGCCAGAATTAGAATTTCCATGGGGACCAAAGTTCAAGATATATATATCTCTTCTTCCTGACTTCTGATTTGTCTTGACTAACGTCATGTGCTAAGATGAAGCCACGACATATTTTTGTGGGCGGGAAGTTTTGTTTGTGCTTGTGAATTTTAACGATATATTAGCTAGAATGCAACGTGGGCGTTGCTGCTGACTGCGTGTTTCATGTTCTTATTTGGTGCGTGTGGGTGCAGGATGGAATGACATGGTTTCTGAACCCTCCGGAACAAAATCTGCCCATGATTTTGGCTGATAATGGTTTCGACGTGTGGATTGCCAACACTAGAGGGACCAGATTTAGCCGACGACATACCTCCCTGGACACTAGCATACCGGTTTCCCTCGTTTCCTTTACTATAGTCTATTTAATAATTATAAGTTATTAATTTTAGAATAATATATAGGTAGTTAAAACCATTCAATTTATTAATTCCTATGTAAATAAATACTTTAAAACATAAGCTAACTTATCCTTTCATGTGCTGCATGTATGAACATATAAAGAGCTCTTTCTTGTTTGTTTGTTGATGCATGTGGGTAAATGTTATATATATATATATATATAGACATCGTATACCATTCATCATGTCAACCTGATCATGTGGTTCATGTGGATTTTTTTTATTTTACTTGCAATTTCATTTCTCGATCTTCTTCCTCATCCACAGACTAGCTAGGAAGAGTTCTGTATTAATGTGTGATCATGGTTTGTAAATATTGAAAATATGACAGGATTTCTGGGATTGGTCGTGGGATGAATTGGTGTCCTTTGATATACCAGCAGTTTTTGACTATGTGTATGGTCAAACGGGGCAAAAGATTGATTACGTGGGTCATTCCCAGGTGAGGATCATATTTTGCAATCTTCGAGACTCTGCCTCTTGACTAATTACTTAACCCGGCTCACTATCTCACTTGACTAGATGCAAATATAATGTTACGCTTCAAATCTTAGTATGCACAGTTCTTAGATTTCCGAAAGGAAAAGTCTCTTGCAAGTGAGTTTGCGCACCAAACTGCGTATCGATATTGACATATAAGACATTCATTTAATGAAACGGTACAAATTAAAGATAAAAATGATTTTCATAACATTTTCTCTCAAATTTTTATTTTTATTTTCAATAAAAAAAAGTGTCGGTAGGCCGCGTACCTAGCAAGGCTCTTTGCAAAATCCCTCTCAAAGCTATCATCCATCTTATCATTTCAGTATGGTCTATTGAAATTTGAACATGTGAATCATGTTTGGCAGGGGACTTTAATTGCTTTGGCATCCTTCTCAGAAGGTAAACTGGTGAACCAGATGAAATCGGCAGCCTTGTTGAGTCCCATTGCTTATTTGAGCTACATGAACACTGCACTTGGCGTTGCTGCTGCCAAAGCTTTTGTTAATAGCGAGGTAAATCACCGATATATGATGCTATAAATTGATACTAATGTTACTATTAAATAAGATTAATATGCAGCTTAATTGAAAGAAGTACTTTGTTTAATTTGGCACAGATCACCACGATATTCGGTCTTGCAGAGTTTAATCCAAAAGGGTAAGTACACCAAGTATTAAGCTGATAATCATCCTATATCTATTGATGGTGGATAAGTTACTTTTTGTTGGAATTAGAATGCACTAAAATATTGATGGTTTTCTGCAATTCCTCTAAATAGGGAACCAGTAGGTAACTTTCTCAAGTCTCTATGTGCATATCCGGGGGTTGACTGCTATGACTTGTTAAGCGCTCTTACTGGTATTAATCTGTGCCTACTTCTTGTACATGTTACCAATAATTGTTTTTCAACAGCAGCTTCTGTGTCTGTTGGGGTCGTAGATTTATATATATTCAATAGCACAGTTTACTTTTCGCATAGAAAACATTATTGAAATGACAACTTATGAAATCCTACTGACACCACATGCATGCTTGATTCTAGGTAATAACTGCTGTCTTAATTCCTCCACCATTGATCTCTTCCTGATGAATGAACCCCAGTCGACATCAACCAAGAACATGATACACCTTGCTCAAAGTGAGTTCATTTGTTCCTCTGGATTACTGATTTGGCATATTTCCAGTGAACATTAGATAAGATAAAAAACAAAGTAACAGATATTTTTACTCGACTCATCTTTTTAGGCAGTCGAGAAATGATATTTGCAGTCCTCATATGTGCAGGTTCTGCACATTATTTTTGAAGAAAGTGGGTAAATCTAGAACTCACATGAAAAATAATTTTTTTAACTATTGACTCTACTTTTTTTCAAAGAACATCTTAAGACTATATCTAGCATTACTCTTATTAGAAGCAAGCCAGAACTACCCAGTTATATTCACTTATAAAATGATTGACCGAGGAAGCTTTTGCAATAAAAATTTGCAGCTGTTCGAGATGGCATTTTGGCAAAATACAACTATGGCAGGCCTGACTATAATGTGATGCACTATGGGGAAGCCACACCACCTATTTATAACCTCTCTAACATTCCCCATGACCTTCCTATCTTCGTTAGCTATGGTGGCCAAGATGCTCTCTCTGACGTTGGAGATGTCATGCTTTTACTTGATATTTTTAAGTTCCACGATGTAGACAAGCTGTCAGTTCAGTTCATCAAGGATTATGCCCATGCAGATTTCATCATGGGGGTAAATGCTAAGGATATAGTGTACAATCAAGTAGTCGCTTTTTTCAAGCGTCAATACTTTGCATGATCCTTCATGAAGGCCTTGGTTCTGTGATCAGAAGTAATTTTCATTCCTTACCTAATAAAATCATTATAAAGTAATGTGGAAGCCGTTCTGTATATGTGTTTCAGGGGCAGGCTAATTAGCTGTAATCTGGAGTACTTAAACTGACAATTTTGAGCATTTTAAATGCTTGGCTAGAATTAGAAAATAAGATCGAGTGGCTTTGAATGATATGCTCTTGTAGCCTTCTTGTTTATAGTTTTCCATTATACTATATATACCTAATCCAAAACTACTCCGCACATACATGATCAGCTGAAAAATGATCACTTTTTACTCTTGATTGGTAATTTGGAAGAACATGGATGAAGACTATGGTTTATTGTTAAAAGCATCCTCAAAGCAAGCAATGATATGTACCCAGTGCTTGACCAAAGCGCTTGCATTCCAATAAATCTTGAAGAAAATGAAGAGATGATCCTTGAAGATTTCTGTTGTGAGTTCAACTTAAAAGATTTGATTCTTAATTCAAGGGAAGAATCAAATTAATTTGGAGCAAGGTGTGTATGCAGGGTAGATCACCTATAAAGTTACTGTGATCAGTACTTCATTAAGATCCCGATTAATCTTGTCTTTCAAGAGGTTCACAGGCAGTTGGTTTGTCAACCAGTTGATTATTCACATCTTTTTAATAAAGATTATGTGATTCATTCCAGCATAGTTATATATGTTTCCTTTGATGGAAGAAGCTGGTATCAGGAAAACGAGTACTGAAAATTGAGGCTTGACGTACTGTTTATGTAATTTTGACTTGTGTTTGATCTGAACATTGGTCTTCCACTTTGACTTTCAGTCATTATATGTGAGTCGTACCTTTAAAATCTGGGACATATATCCTATATATAATTGGTATAAGAATATTAATAATGAAAGAATTACTATTTACATATTTTAAGATTATCTAATAATTATTTCATTATATAAATCTTCTTGGGGCTAAACATATATAGCCGGTTGATCTGTTTTATTTGTGCTAGAAGTTGTATGGATGAAACTAAGCACCTTTTGGAGCATTGGTGAAAATCCAAACCAATTCAAACATGGCTCTTACAAAGATAGCTAGGCCCCAGGATCGATCAGCCCAATCGTATAGCCTAGATCCCTGCCAATTATTTTTTCCTTTTCCCTCGGCCACATTCTTCTCCTCTAATGGCCTTCATGCATCTTTGTTTCTACTTTCTAGTTTCTCTTTGTCTACATATTGAAACAGAAAATTCTACCTCATCTCGCTTACACGTAAAATTTTTAAATTTATTGGAATATTGAAATTTCGAAATTTATTTTTTTTTCTTTATATTTTTTCTCTATTAATTATTTATTTCATGTATCAGTTCATTGTTGATGGTATTCCTAAAAAATTTCAATTAAACTATTTATTCTAGCCTGAAAATATTCGACCCCTCCAAACTTATAATTCTTGCCTCATCCCTCCCACATTTATTCCTTTCTCACCGGAAAGATCCTGAAAATTAGCCGCACTTTATAAGGCCAAAGACTTTCAATTTAATCTCGTCAGTTGAACCGAGAAAGAGAGAGCCAATTCGTTTTCGTACTCCGGTCTTGGTGCTCTTTCGCATACTATTATATAAAAGTGAAGGTTCAATCTCATGAACCCTCCACCCAAAACCATCCAAGACAATATATATGGCTGTGGTCCGAGGCTTCTTGGGTTTTGCTGCTGCCTGCAGGGACTTCTGTGTCCTAGTAGTTTTGGTCTTGGTCGTTCAACCTCATCGACCAAACGGCTTACAGCGTGCGCTCACTGCCCCAAGCAAGGATCATGTTGTCAAACCACCAGTGGCTGGTATATGCGCGGCTTCGGTGATTGTACACGGCTACAAATGCCAGGAGTTCAATGTAATTACTCAAAACTACTCCCTATAGATAGTTTAAACAGTTTAACCATGTGATTTTCGCTAAACGCATGAGTTTTTCCAGGTGACAACCAAAGATGGATATATACTCAGCCTGCAAAGAATCCCAGAAGGTCGTGTAGTTAGAAATGGCGCCGGGAATAAGAGGCAGCCTGTCTTACTACAGCATGGTGTTCTTATGGTAATTGAATGGTACACATACATGATCTTTGTTTACTTTTCGCTGCGTTTGGTATAAAATTAGGGAGCACAATTCAGTCTTATCTAGTTGTTTTTTGGGTGGAATCTCGAAGATCAAGGGATTTGACGTAGGAAATTACATGTAATTGTAGTGTCTGATTTGTCTTAACTACAACGTGCTATGATGAAGGCACGACATATTTGGCGGGAAGTTAGTTTGAGCTCCTGAATTTTAACGAAAGCTGCGTGGGTTTTGCTAGCTGCTGACTGCTTATTACTTATTCTTATTTGGTGCGTGTGGGTGCAGGATGGAATGTCATGGTTATTGAACTCTCCGGAACAAAATCTGCCAATGATTTTGGCTGACAATGGTTTCGACGTCTGGATTTCTAACACTAGAGGGACCAGATTTAGCCGACAACATACCTCCCTGGACTCTAGCACGACGGTTTCCCTCGTTTCCTTTACTCTAGTCTCTAGTCATGATCTATTGTTAATTATAAATTATTAATATTAGAATAATAGGTAATTAAAACCATTAAATTTATTAATTCCTATTTAAATTATAAATACTTGATCAGAAGATGATCGAGTTAACTAGTTATCCTTTCATGTGCTGTATGATGATTAACATCGGATCAGTTCTTTCTTGTTTGTGTGATCATGCATGGTTGGTTTGTAAATATTGAAAATATGACAGGATTTCTGGAATTGGTCGTGGGATGAATTGGCGTCCTTTGATATGCCAGCAGTTATTGACTTTGTGTTTGGCCAAACGGGGCAGAAGATTAATTACGTGGGTCATTCCCAGGTGATGATCAGGATCATACTATTTTGCTTTATTTATCCCTGCTCACTATATATCTATCTCACTTGACTAGCTAGGTGCAAATTAATTTAATGTAACACTTCAAATCTTAGCATGCGGTACTCATGTTCTTAGATTCCCTCTCAAAGCTATCATCCATCTCATCATTTCATGAGTATGTTCTATTGAAATTTGAACATGTGAATCATGTTTGGCAGGGGACTTTAATTGCTTTGGTATCCTTCTCAGAAGGTAAACTGGTGAAACAGATGAAATCGGTAGCCTTGTTGAGTCCCGTTACTTATTTGAGCAACATGAACAGTGCACTCGGCAGGGTTGCTGCCAAAGCTTTTGTTGGCGAGGTAAATGATCACCGATATACAATGCTCTAAATTGATATTTAATTAATGTTACTATCAAATAAGAATATACAACATGAAATTAACAAGTACTTTGTTTAATTTGGCAACAGATCGGCACAATGTACCGGGGTTATGCAGAGTATAATCCAAAAAAGTAAGTAGCAAGTATTAAGATAATCATCCTGGATCTTTTTTTTTTTCTAATCAATCATCCTGGATCTACTGTTACTTTATTATGTTGGAATTAGAATGCACTAACTTGATGCTTTTCTGCAATTCCTCTAAATAGGGTAGAAGCAGGTAACTTTCTCAAGTCTCTATGTGCTTATCCAGGGGTTGACTGCTATGACATGTTAAGCGGTTTTACTGGTATTAATCCGTGCCTACTTCTTGTACACATTACCAATAATTGTTTTCAACAGCAGCTTCTGTCTGTTAGTGTCATAGATTTATACATATTCAATAGCACAGTATACTTTTCACATAGAAAACATTATTGAAATGAAAACTTATGAAATCCTATTGACACCACATGCATGCTTGATTCTAGGCAAAAATTGCTGTCTTAATTCCTCCTCCTTTGATCTCTTCCTGGCGAATGAAGCTCAGTCGACATCAAACAAGAACATGGTACACTTTTCTCAAAGTGAGTTTGTTCCTCTTCATTATTGTTTTGGCTTATTTCTAGTGAACATTTCTAAGAAGGAAACAAAGGAACAGAGATAATTTTAATCGACTCATCTTTTTAGCCAGTCTTTATTAGAAACAGCCTATAAAATGATTGACTGAGGAACCTTTTGCAATTTAAATTTGCAGCTTTTCGAGATGGCACTCTGGCAAAATACGACTATGTTTGGCCCTTCTATAATGTGATGCACTATGGGCAAGTCACACCACCTATTTATAACCTCTCTAACATTCCCCATGACCTTCCTCTCTTCCTTAGCTATGGTGGCCAAGATGCTCTCTCTGATGTTCAAGATGTCAAGCTTTTACTTGGTAATTTGAAGGTTCACGATGTAGACAAGCTCTCAGTTCAGTTCATCAAGGAATATGCCCATTTAGATTTCATCATGGGGTTAAATGCCAAGGATAAAGTGTACAATCAATTGGTCGCTTTTTTCAAGCGTCAAAACTCATGATCCTTCATGAAGCTAGGCCTTGGTTCTGTGAGCAGAAGTAATTTTCTTTCCTTACCTAAAAAAATCATTTTGAAGTGAAGTGGAAGCCGTTTTACTTTTCTCTACTTCTCAATTATAACAAGTTTCTATTAAGGATTATAGTTTTCTATAGGAGCCTAGTTTTGAGATTTTCTTTAACCCCCTTGCTCTCCACTTTGTATAAGGTACTCTTATGTTATAAGTAAGGGCTAATCAATAAAATTGGGTACCGCTCTCTTCTTAAGAAAAAGTGATGTGGAAGCCGTTATGTATATGTGCTTCAGGGTAGGCTAAGCTATTATTTGTTTGAAATATTTTAAAAATAATTATATATTATATTTATTATTAATAATATTTTGGATCCCAAAAATATTTCTTTTCTTCAAAACTTATTTTTAGATCTGTTCATTATGCAGAGAATAGATTTCTAATATCTTGGTTGAATAGAAAAATCAGAGGGTATTCGAGTTTAATTTCGTGTGTAGATAATGTAGTTAGATAAACAGACTTATTCTGAGTTTCATTATATATTGGAGGCAAACTTGCTTGTAACTTGTGTATATACCGTTATTAGTGGGGGCGAATATTGTCTTAAAGAAAGTGGCATTACAACAGACATGAAGCAAACTCTTCTTTCACTATTTTCTTTTTTTGCAGCCCGCTTTGCACCAACATTATCTGGAGTTAAACTGAATTTTGAGCTTTTTAAATGCTTTGGTTGGCTAAAATTAGAACATAAGATCAAGTGGCTTCGAATGATATGCTCTTGCAGTCTTCTTGTTTATAGTTTTCCATTATATATATACCTAATCCAAAACTACTACTCCGCACATGAGCTGAAAAATGATCAATTCTGACTGTTGATTGGTAATTTGGAAGAACATGGGTGAAGATTGCCCATGAAATCATAGAATGAATCTTTGAGATACTTGTTAAAGCATCCTCAAAGCAAACAATGATATGTACCCAGTACTTGACCAAAGCGCTTGCATTCCAATAAATCTTGAAGAAAATGAAGAGATGATCCTTGAAGATTTCTATTGTGAATTCAACTTAAAAGATTTGATTCTTCTAGGGAAGAATCAAATTTGGAGCAAGGTGTGCAGGGTAGATCACTTATAATTTTTTTTTTTTCCTTTTAGAGAAGCTCACCTAAAAAGTTAATTATGTTGGTACTTCATTAAGATCCTGATTAATCTTTAACTTTCAAGAGGTTTTCAGGCAATTGGATTGTCAACCAGTTGATTATTGACGTCCTTTTAATAAAGATTGTAAGATTCCAGCAAAGTTATGTTTCCTTTTATTGAAGAAGGTATCAGGAAAATACTCAAAATGGAGGCTCGATTTTGCTTAGGGGGCAATCCAAACACCGAAAACATATTGCACTTCACAAATCATGCCCCTGTTTCGTTCCTGAATCAGAAGTGATTGCTATAGTCCATTCTCCAGTATCATTTCATCCACAAAGGAATTGTATAAAAAGAATGATTACAAGAAAATGAAGTTTGATATTATTGCAGTATCTCACCCACTTTTGAATCTGAAGAAAGAATCATAAACTGTGGAAATAATTAAAACAAGTGCAGGAAGAGATGCGTAGCTTCAAGAAATCTGCTAAATGCCACTTGATGATTATGGAGAGACTCAATTCCCGTTTTCCCCGCTCTTCGACCTTGCCAAATGAGGAAAGGCAGTCAAGATGTTGCAGGGCCTCAAGTCCTGTCGGGTCAATATTCCTACCACTGGAGGCACCTAGAATTGGAAGACAACATATTTGGTTAGTGTTTTTCACCAGTAAATGACCATCTTCAGTACTTTTTGGAAGATAACCATTTCTGAGTAGTTACATGCAAAAAAATCCTTTTTGAATTGATTCTTTGAAAGGAAAAAACTTGGAAGACATTAAAAGAAGAAAAAAAGAGAGATGCTTGATAAACTCACCCCAGCTCCTTCGTACTTGGGCACAATGAGCAAATGTCGGAGTCCCACTTGCCTGAAAAGTACCATGGCTTTTGCCACTGACATGCTCTCCATTACAGTGTAAGGTGTTGTATTGGTAAGTATACCAAGTATTAAGCTGATAATCATCCTATATCTACTGATGGTGGAGAAGTTAATTTATTATGTTGGAATTAGAATGCACTAAATTGATGGTTTTCTGCAATTCCTCTAAATTGGGAACCTGTAGGTAACTTTCTCAAGTCTCTATGTGCGTATCCGGGGGTTGACTACTATGACTTGTTAAGCGCTCTTACTGGTATTAATCTGTGCCTACTTCTTGTACATATTACCAATAATTGTTTTTCAACATCAGCTTCTGTCTGTTGGGGTCGTAGATTTATATATATTCAAAGCACAGTATACTTTTCACATAGAAAACATTATTGAAATGACAACTTGTGAAATCGTACTGACACCACAATGCATGCATGCTTGATTCTAGGCAAAAACTGCTGTTTTAATTCCTCCACCATTGATCTCTTCCTGATGAATGAACCCCAGTTGACATCAACCAAGAACATGGTACACCTTGCTCAAAGTGAGTTAATTTGTTCCTCTGGATTACTGTTTTGGCATATTTCCAGTGAACATTAGATAAGATAGAAAACAAAGTAACAGATATTTTTACTCGACCCATCTTTTTAGGCAGTCGAGAAATAATATTTGCAATCCTAGTATGCAGGAGAGGAACCAGAAAATCTGGTTTGGGGGGGCCAAATACTAATTTTCATATAGTCTACTTTATAAAAAACCTTTCAAAATTTAATTTTCATCAAATTTTGAAAATTTTGGGGGTTCCAAGGCCCCCCCCACCCCCAAGCCCCTTAGTAGTTCCGCCCCTGCTAGTATGTGCATGTTCTGCACATTCTTTTTTTAAAAAGTGGGTAAATCTAGAACTCACATGAAAAATAATTTTTTTTACTATTGACCCTACTTTTTTTCAAAGGGAGTGCCTGAAACTTGCATACTCTAAGACTATATCTAGCATTACTCTTGTTAGAAGCAGCCAGAACTACCCAGATATATTCTCTTATAAAATGATTGACCGAGGAAGCTTTTGCAATAAAAATTTGCAGCTGTTCGAGATGGCATTTTGGCAAAATACAACTATGGCAGGCCTGACTATAATGTGATGCACTATGGGGGAAGCCACACCACCTATTTATAACCTCTCTAACATTCCCCATGACCTTCCTCTCTTCGTTAGCTATGGTGGCCAAGATGCTCTCTCTGACGTTGGAGTTGTCATGCTTTTACTTGATAGTTTTAAGTTCCACGATGTAGACAAGATGTCAGTTCAGTTCATCAAGGATTATGCCCATGTAGATTTCATCATGGGGGTAAATGCCAAGGATATAGTGTACAATCAAGTAGTAGCTTTTTTCAAGCGTCAATACTCATGATCCTTCATGAAGGCCTTGGTTCTGTGACAAGTAATTTTCATTCCTTACCTAATTAGCTGTTATCTGGGGTACTTTCAATGCTTGGCTAGAATTAGAAAATAAGATCGAGTGGCTTTGAATGATATGCTCTTGTAGCCTTCTTGTTTATAGTTTTCCATTATATTATATATACCTAATCCAAAGCTACTCCGCACATGATCAGCTGAAAAATGATCACTTTTTACTGTTGATTGGTAATTAGGAAGAACATGGGTGAAGATTGTCCATGAAATTATAGAATGAATCTCTGAGATACTTGTTAAAGCATCCTCAAAGCAAACAATGATATGTACCCAGTACTTGACCAAAGCGCTTGCATGCCAATAAATTTTGAAGAAAATGAAGAGATGATCCTTGAAGATTTCTATTGTGAGTTTATCTAAAAAGATTTGATTCTTCTGGGGAAGAATCAAAGTTGGAGCAAGGTGTGCAGGGTAGACCTATAAAGTTAATGTCGGTACTTCATTAAGATCCCGATTAATCTTTTAACTTTCAAGAGGTTCACAGGCAGTTGGATTGTCAACCAGCTGATTATTGACATCCTTTTAATAAAGATGATCCGATTCCAACAAAGTTATGTTTCCTTTCATGGAAGAAGGTATCAGGAAAATGACTGAAAATTGAGGCTCGATTTTGCTTACGGGGCAATCCAAACACTGAAAACATATTGCACTTCACAAATCATGCCCCTGTGTCGTCCCTGAATCAGAAGTGATTGCTAGATTCCATTCTCCAGTATCATATCATCCACAAATGAATTGTATAAAAAGAATGATTACAAGAAAATGAAGTTTGATATTATTGCAGTATCTCACCCATCTTTCGAATTTGAAGAAAGAATCATAAACCGTGGAAATAATTAAAACAAGTACAGGAAGAGATGCGTAGCTTCAAGAAATCTGCTAAATGCCATTTGATGATTGTGGAGAGACTCAGTTCCCCTTTTCCCCGCCCTTCGACCTTGCCAAATGAGGAAAGGCAGTCAAGATGTTGCAGGGCCTCAAGTCCTGTCGGGTCAATATTCCTACCACTGGAGGCACCTAGAATTGGAAGACAACATATTTGGTTAGTGTTTTTTACCAGTAAATGACCATCTTCAGTACTTTTTGGAAGATAACCATTCTGAGTAGTTACATGCAAAAAAATCTTATTTGAATTGAGTCTTTGAAAGGAAAAAACCTGGAAGACATTAAAAGAGGAAAACAAAAAAGAGATGCTTGATAAACTCAACCCGGCTCCTTCGTATTTGGGCACAAGGAGCAAATGGCGGAGTCCCACTTGCCTGAAAAGCACCATGGCTTTTGCCACTGACATGCTCTCCATTACAGTGTAAGGTGTTGTATTAGAGGATGCAAATCGATGTACATCACCATTTCATCTCTCGTCACGGTCACCTCCTCGATTTTTCCTTCCCTCTCAGCCAGATCAACCCAGCTAAATTTCTCTCTCACTTACCATTCCTCTGTTCTCCTTTTCTCCCTCAAGAACCATTTTTTCTTCAGAGCTTGAAGAAGATGAGCTCTTAGGATTATTCCATGTAGTTCGCCCCAGAGGATAGTCCCACTGGTGGAACAACCCCATGATCTACAACCGGGAAACCATTGTGTGTGGTATTTCTGAGGACATCCACAATTCGGGAAACCTTTTCCACTCCACAGAGGGAGACAACGGGTGGCTTGGCATCAGCAAGCTCACCAACGGTAAGATTGCACATCCAAGGCTCTGGATGTGAATCCAAGAAAGGTAGGCCTTTTAAGTGCAGTATAATCTCATAGATGCTTGGATTTAAACTGTCCCCAACAGTTTTGGAAATTAGGAGAACGATCATTGTTATGGGTAGTAAGAGAAGGTTGTTAGTGAGTTCAAGAAATATCATACAAAGTGAAACAGTCATCCTCATAGAGCCAGCCATAAGCAAGGCTGCACCAAGCACAGCAAAAAGCCCATGGTCGATATTTGTGTAAGACCCCATGGCAATACCTAGTAGGCGGCCATAACCTGAGCCCATAAGGATGATTGGGAGGAAGAGTCCAAACGGCACAGCAATGCCAAAGGTAAACAGTCCTAAGATGCAATAGAGTGCAAAGAAGATTAAAAGGGAGGAGATTTGATATTCTTTAGGAGTGTCTGAGGAGAAGATGTTCCGGACAGCATCATCATTGGTGGTAAGGAGTAGAGTTGCTAGCTCGTTGTAGTAACCATTTGGGCAGTTAAATTGCTTGAAGTTGCCTGAGCGCCCATTGGTGGGGCATTCAGTTTCTGAAAGGGAGGAATCACAAGGCTTGCATGTGGCTAGAAAAGGGAGACCATATTGGCACACTGAGGTGAAGAGTGCGACGGAAAGATTGAGAAGGAGCTTATGCATTCGGCCCTTCCTGCAACAAAATGAACAAAAACAAAAGAGCAATCACTAACTTTATCATGGCTTGCATATAAAAACCTAGGTCAGTTTTTGATGTATAGATTTTGAATAGTTTTGAGTCGCTCAAATTACTTCAAGAAACTTGGGTCTTGGGGTTGAATATTTTGGTCTGGGTTGTCTCTAACCTCACATTAAGCTCAAGTTTCATTCTCTCCTTACTGGACTACATTATAGTAACAAGAATGAAAATTGGATATGATGCTTACTGATTGATGAGATTGTAGAGTCTGAGCACCTTGTAAAGCACATAGTTGTAAAGGCCTCCCAAGAATCCACCAATAATTCTGATTACAACCACTGGGAATATATCCATCACATGATATCTAACAATAACATTGCTCACATCAAACATAATAAGGCCTCCTCTACCAAAAAGTCCACATTCCCCAGAGTTGCATATCTGAATAAAAGCCCTGAGTACCACCGCCACAACTGTCGTGCAGAAGAATGTCCTCCACAGGAGGGCACTCCTCCACCATGTAGCAACCTCTTCAAGAGCAAAGAGTACACCTCCCACTGGGGCTCTGAAAGCAGCACCGACTCCAGCTGAAGCACCGCAGGTGATAAGATCACGAAGGTCCCTGTCGTTGTTGAAGTAGCAAAGCCAATGCCATTTAAGCTGGTAATTACTAGGCCCTCCTTGGCCTAGTAAAGAAGCAAAGAAGGCGAATGTGTACCAAGGGCCCTTCTTTTCCTAGATCTAGTCCGGTAGAGATAGCTCCAATATTGCTTCCAATTATCTACACCAGCGAATAAATTTCAGGCCGCTCAGCTAAAAATAAACAAGTGTGAAAGGAATGAACTAACAGATACAAGTGCCATTTAACATTGATTGCAACTCTTTGAACAGGATTCTTATGATCCCCATCAGGTATAAGTCCCTCCTGGATCCAATTCTGATAATTCACATATATGAATTATATGCATATCACTGAAACTTTTTTTCTCCTATCAAAATATGTCACTTGTGACGCCCCGACTCCCACGTACAAAACAATACGGAATCGTGACATCGGGATGATGACAACACGGGTCACGCATCCCAACGACAAATGTTCAAGTGTGTGCAACAAGCAAAAAGTGCACAAAAAAACGCAGCGGATAATATAAATAAGTCAACTAAGTACCAGAATTTGTTTAATACAAATATCCAAAAGCAAAACAGAACCAATGTCCCAAAAATATAATACAAAGCTGAAAATACAAATACATATGATCCCAGATCACTCCTCCGGCGGAGCCAAATCCTCAGGCTCAGGCTCAGCATCTGTATCACCAACATCAAAATCTACGGTACCAGAAAATGGTGCCGCAGGTAAGTTATAATCCAAACCACTCCGAGATAAAAACACATTAATGTAACCAACCATGCATGCATATGATGCAATATGCATGAAATCCAAAAATATAATTTTCCCAAAAATGAATATTTTTCAACACACGCCAAAATCTCATTTTCGCTCAAAACATTTCCATCAATACATTTTCCACCATTTTCCCAGAAAATAGCCCAAAACAATAATCCATCATTTTTCCAAAAAATGACTCACACAAATCCTTTATCCAACACACGTCATTTTCCTAGAAAATAACCCATTATCCATTTTATTCGNCCAAGAAAGAAAAGAAAAGAGAGAGAATCAGGAGAGTTCTGAGAGAAAAGAAGAGAGTAGAGTTGAGTGGAGTGTCATCCTCCTCCTCTGTAATATTTTCTTGTGTACCACTATTTATTAGTGAAGCTCTTTTCTGTGGATGTAGGCAATTGCGGAACCACGTTAAATTTCTTGGTGTCATTGAGTGAGTGGGAGTGCTCTTTTATTTCCATTTTTATTTATTCCGTTGTGCCTGATTTTCCAACAAGTGGTATCAGAGCTTTTTTGCTGGAAGGAGTGTTTTTCTCAGAAAACACATTTTTAGTGGGTTGCTCATTTTAAAAATCTGAGCACACCACTGTGTTCGTCCTAGCAAGACAAGAAAAGTGGTGAAAACCAGAGGCCAAACGGACGCTGCACGTTCCCCCACGCGCCGCCTGAAGGTCCGAGAGTAAGCCCACTCTCGACACGCACTCCACGCGCCCAGCAGAGGCACAAGCGCTTTACTTCCACGCGCTCCAGAGAAGTCATCAGCGCGTGACCTTCACTCGTCTCACGCGCCTGTGACTCTAGAAGGCGCGTGAATCACACGCGCCTACGCGTTTTTCGCGGGCTACGCGCGGCAGATTCCTGTTTTTGGGTTTTTTGGGTCATCCTTGTGCTATCTGAGTCCGATTTTGACGAAACAAGACACGTTTTCAACAAAATCAGGCGTTCCGGACACAACCGTGCTATCCGTTTTGCGATATTCCACCTCGAAGATCCTATACTTGCATTTTGTATTTAGATTCAGTCTAAATCCATGGAGGATTCAGCATCAGGCGCCATGATAAAGCTGACTGCCTCAAACTACAGTCTTTGGAGACCTCGGATGGAGGATCTCTTGAACTGTAAAGATTTATCTGACCCCTTAGAAAATGAAGGGAAGAAACCAGATGAATTTACGGATCAAGTGTGGAAAAAGATGCACAAGAAGACTATCGGTCAGATCAGGCAATGGATCGACCATAGTGTCTTTCACCACGTGGCCCAAGAGACAGATGCATATAACCTCTGGAAGAAGTTGGAGGATATGTATCAAGCTAAGACTGCTCGAAACAAGGCCCTCTTGATGAGACGGATTGTTAACTTGAAATTGAAGAGCGACACCTCTGTTGCCGAGCATACTAGCGAGTTTCAAAACCTAGTTAACCAGCTCGGGTCCGTCAAGTTGAATCTTGGCGATGAAGAACAAGCCCTGCTACTTCTCAGTTCATTACCAGATAGTTGGGAGACGCTGGTGGTCTCCTTAAGTAACTCTACTCCAGATGGCAAACTTACCATGACGATGGTTAAGGATGCCCTGTTTAATGAGGAGGCCAGACGAAAGGAGACGGGCATGAATCAGTCTCATGTCCTAGTCACCGAGAGTAGAGAAAGGCCTCAAGGTAATGATAGAGGGAGAAGTGGAGGCAGAAACAGAGGAAAGTCTCAGCCACGTGGAAGGTCCAGCAGTAGCAGGAACCAGCAGACGGGTAACATGAAGTGTTACCATTGTGGCAAAGAAGGCCACATGAGGAAAAACTGCCGCAAGTTTTTAAGGGAGCAAGGTCAAAGCAATAAGCTGAAGAAAGAAGATGGTGAAACTCTTGTCACTCTTTCTGGAGATGTAGCAGTACTTTCCACCAGTGACGAGATGTGTCTGCACGTTGCAAGCCACGATGTTGAGTGGGTGGTAGACACAGCAGCATCATACCACGCCACTTCCCAAAGTGAATTTTTCACTACGTACAAAGCAGGAGACTTTGGTACGGTAAGGATGGGGAACGCCAGTTCCTCTAAGATCGTGGGAGTTGGTAAAGTGCAGATTAAAACCAACACTGGTTGCACCATGGTGTTGAAGGATGTTCGACACATTCCTGACCTTCGGATCAACCTGATTTCCGGAACAGCTCTTGATCGACAGGGCTATGACAGCCACTTCAGCAAAGGCACTTGGAAGCTGTCACAAGGTGCCATGGTTGTCGCCCGAGGACATATTTGCGGTACGTTGTACAAGACCCATGTGAAGATCAATACTGATAGCCTCAATGCAATGGAAGACGAGGCATCACCGAATCTGTGGCACAAGAGACTCGGACACATGGGTGAGAAAGGGTTGGATACGCTTGTGAAGAAGGCACTCATCAAAGTTGCCAAAGGAACAGCGTTAAACCCTTGTGAGTACTGTTTGTTTGGCAAACAACGCAGAGTCTCGTTTAATTCCTCTACAAAGAGAAGATCAGAGTTGTTGAGTCTGGTACACTCTGATATATGTGGTCCCATGGAAAAAGAGTCATGGGAGGTAACAGATATTTCGTGACATTCATTGATAATGCTTCACGAAAAGTCTGGGTATATATTTTGAAATCAAAGGATCAGGTCTTCGAGCACTTCAAAAGTTTTCACAACCTAGTGGAAAGAGAGACGGGAAAAAAGCTGAAGTGCCTGCGAACAGACAATGGAGGAGAATATATTTCCAAAAGGTTCGCTGCATACTGCGTTGATCGCGGTATTCGACATGAGAAGACGGTCTCATATACCCCTCAGCACAATGGTGTAGCCGAAAGAATGAATCGGACCATCATGGAAAGAACAAGATGCATGCTCAGTATGGCCAAGTTACCAAAGCCATTCTGGGGTGAAGCAGTTCGTGCTGCCTGTTACCTGATCAACAGATCACCTTCTGCACCACTGAAATTTGAAGTTCCTGAGAAGATTTGGTCTGGAAAAGATGTCTCTTACTCTCACCTGAGAGTGGTTGGGTGCAAAGCCTTTGCACACGTATCCAAGGAGCTGAGACAGAAGCTCGATGTTAAGTCAACTCCATGTATCTTTGTTGGATATGGAGATGAAGAATTCGGATATAAGTTATGGGATCCAGTGACAAAAAGAATTGTCAGAAGTAGGGACGTTGTGTTCCATGAAAACCAGTACATAGGAACTAAAGCTTCCTCAATGCCAGTAGAGCTTAGTTCCTATACTACAGATCCTGCACCATTACAGTTCGCCACAGATAATGAGGATATGCAAGATCGAGATCCAGAAGCAGAAGAAGAAGCTCAGGGTATTGAGCAGGGGGAGCAAGAACCCTCTCCACCAGAAGCTGGTGTACCACCACAAGGGTTAGATGGTGATGAACCTCCTTTGGTTGATGAAACTCAACCAAGAAGATCGGCAAGAGGCCGCCGACTGATTTCGTCGAGGAGACATTCGGAATCAGACTATATTCTGCTTACTGATGAGGCGGAGCCAGAGAGCTTCCAAAAAGTTCAAACTCATGCTGATAAAAGCCTATGGGTGCAAGCAATGCAAGAAGAGATGAGTTCTTTGCAGAAAAATCAAACCTATGAGTTGGTGAAACTTCCTGAAGGAAAGAAAGCCCTAAAGAACAAATGGGTGTTCAAGCTGAAGAAAGATGGCCAAGGGAAGTTGATAAAGTACAAGGCCAGATTGGTTGTCAAAGGATTCCAGCAGAAGAAGGGAATTGACTTTGACGAGATTTTTTCACCGGTGGTGAAGATGATGTCAATCCGAGTCATACTCGGATTGGTGGCCAGCTTGAATTTGGAACTCGAACAGATGGATGTGAAGACAGCCTTTCTCCATGGAGATTTGGAGGAGGAAATCTATATGGAGCAACCAGAAGGGTTTGAAGCTCCAGGGAAAGATCACTTAGTCTGCAAGCTAAAGAAGAGTCTCTATGGCCTCAAGCAAGCGCCGAGGCAATGGTACAAGAAGTTCGACTCATTCATGATGAGTCATCGTTACAAGAGACTTGTTGCAGATCAGTGTGTCTATGTTCGAAGGTTCCAGGATGACAAGTTTGTCATACTCCTTCTTTACGTTGATGATATGTTAATCATTGGTGAGGATAGGTCCATGATTAACAAACTAAAGAAGGAACTATCCAAGTCCTTTGACATGAAGGACTTAGGCCCAGCACAACAAATTTTGGGCATGAAGATTGTTCGTGATAGGAAAGCCAAAAGGTTGTGGCTATCACAACAAAAATATGTTGAACGGATAATTAAGTGTTTCAACATAGGAGATGCAAAGCCAGTTAATACTCCACTTGCTAACCACTTCAAGTTGAGTAAGAGCTCATGTCCCTCTTCAAAGAAAGAGATTGAAGAGATGGAAGCAGTCCCCTACTCTTCAGCAGTAGGAAGCCTGATGTATGCAATGGTTTGTACCAGACCAGATATTGCTCATGCTGTAGGCATGGTGAGCAGATTCCTTTCAAATCCAGGAAATGATCATTGGAATGCAGTCAAGTGGATTCTCAGGTACCTGAAAGGTACATCGAAGATGTGCTTGTGTTTTGGGGGAGCTAAACCAGTCTTGGAAGGCTTTACAGATTCAGATATGGCAGGAGATCTGGATAGCAGGAAATCTACTTCGGGATTTCTCTTCACATTTGCAGGAGGAGCTGTCTCTTGGCAGTCCAAATTGCAGAAGTGTGTTGCTTTATCTACAACAGAGGCAGAGTACATTGCAGTAGCAGAAGCTGGGAAAGAGATGTTGTGGATGAAGGGTTTTCTCCAAGAACTATCGCGTATCCAAGAAGACTACAAGGTATATTGTGATAGTCAAAGTGCTCTAGACTTGAGCAAGAATTCAATGTACCATTCCCGCACCAAGCATATTGATATCCACTATCATTGGATACGCAAAGCGATGGAACAACAACTGTTAAAGCTTGTGAAGATCCATACGAAAGAGAATCCAGCGGACATGCTGGAATGGATAGCATCTAGGTAAATGGGCATGGAGGGGGAGAATTGTTGAAATCCCTGCCCAAAGCAAGCAGTCATTGTTGACTGCTTGCTTCTCAGCTGGTAACGCCCAGCGGGTAACTGCATTTGCAGTTACCATTAAATGCATTCATATGCATTTAGCCCCTATAAATTGAGGCTCTCACTGTGAGCTTCAGATATACCAAGAAAGAAAAGAAAAGAGAGAGAATCAGGAGAGTTCTGAGAGAAAATAAGAGAGTAGAGTTGAGTGGAGTGTCATCCTCCTCCTCTGTAATATTTTCTTGTGTACCACTATTTATTAGTGAAGCTCTTTTCTGTGGATGTAGGCAGTTTCCGAACCACGTTAAATTTCTTGGTGTCATTGAGTGAGTGGGAGTGCTCTTTTATTTTCATTTTTATTTATTCCGCTGTGCCTGATTTCCCAACACTTGGCCTAGTAAAGAAGCAAAGAAGGCGAATGTGTACCAAGGGCCCTTCTTTTCCTAGATCTAGTCCGGTAGAGATAGCTCCAATATTGCTTCCAATTATCTACACCAGCGAATAAATTTTAGGCCGCTCAGCTAAAAATAAACAAGTGTGAAAGGAATGAACTAACAGATACAAGTGCCATTTAACATTGATTGCAACTCTTTGAACAGGATTCTTATGATCCCCATCAGGTATAAGTCCCTCCTGGATCCAATTCTGATAATTCACATATATGAATTATATGCATATCACTGAAACTTTTTTTCTCCTATCAAAATATGTCACTTGTGACGCCCTGACTCCCACGTACAAAACAACACGGAATCGTGACATCGGGATTATGATAACACAGGTCACGCATCCCAACGACAAATGTTCAAGTATGTGGAACAAGTAAAAAGTGCACAACAAAACGCAGCGGATAATATAAATAAGTCAACTAAGTACCAGAATTTGTTTAATACAAATATCCAAAAGCAAAACAGAACCAATATCCCAAAAATATAATACAAAGCTGAAAATACAAATACATATGATCCCAGATCACTTCTCCGGCGGAGCCAAATCCTTAGGCTCAGGCTCAGCATCTGTATCACCAACATCAAAATCGACGGTACCAGAAAATGGTGCCGCAGATAAGTTATAATCCAAACCACTCCAAGATAAAAACATATTAATGCCAACCAACCATGCATGCATATGATACAATATGCATGAAATCCAAAAATATAATTTTCCCAAAAATGAATATTTTTCAACACACGCCAAAATCTCATTTTGGCTCAAAACATTTCCATCAATACATTTTCCACCATTTTCCCAGAAAATGGCCCAAAACAATAATCCATCATTTTTCCAAAAAATGACTCACACAAATCCTTTATCCAACACACGTCATTTTCCTAGAAAATAGCCCATTACCATTTTATCCGTATGCACCATGATCTCTCCTAGGGATCATCCGTACATCCTGGCTTCATAACGAGCGATGCCCAGTTCCGCACCCAGTGCGTTCGTAGCCAAGCATCCTCTTGCCCCTGCTAGCAGAGGGGCCACGGAGTCGGCACGAGAGCTTTACCATCCCGTTCGATCCCCGTTGTCGCTCGGCGACAACCCAGGGGACGTCACTAAGTATATTCCACTCCCGAGTGACCAGAGGAGCTCCACCGAGATAATATCCCATCTCGGCTTGGGGTCGTGATACACACGCACCCAAAATCCTTTCCACATGAAAATCCAATTTTCAAATATCCACATGAACATAAATGCAATTACCTGAAAATTCAGTTTTCATTTACAAACATGAGCATCCGTGCACATGCAATGTACCAAACCAACATCAATATCCAACAACCAACCAATCCTAATATAAACCAAATACACAACTCCATCCTCCAATCCAACCGACCCCCTAACTCCTCGGACTCAGTCTGGCACAACCAACCAAACATAGTAAAATGAGTTAGTGCAAAAATATATTTAAATCTCAAAAGTTATTTGGAAAAATACTTACAGCGCTTTAATATAATTTTCGATGGATCACGAATGCTAGAAGCGGCAACACAGCAACTGAATAGTGCAAAAATGCACTGGGTCGTGGGTCTCAAAAATTCACTTTTGAACGAGGTCAAACGAAGACTTGAGATTGTTAGAGTAGGGTTTAGAGATGTTGGTGAAGCTAATGGTGGTGACCTTTAGTCGTGGGTGGCGGCACAAAAGGCGTTTGGAGGACAAAATGATCAAATCGGAAATGAGCTTGGCTGGGCATCACCGGTGATGGGTCGGAGCTGGGGATGAGTGTTTTAGGTTGCTAGGAGGTCGAGGAAAAAGTGGTGAAGAAATGGTGGTCAATGGCGGCGCGACGGCGGCGGGCGAGCACAAGAGGTGCCGCGGCTTTGAGGTGTGCGTGCAGGTCAACGGCGGCACCGGAGAGTTTGAAAACGAAGGGGTGGTGTCGTCGGTGGGTGGGGAAGGAGGTGGGAGGGACGGTGAGGACCGGTGGGTAGAGGTGAAGAAAACGGACGAAGGGGAGAGGGAGAGGCCGAGCGGGTCGCGCGAGAGAAGAGAAATCGAGGAAGAAAAGAAAAAGGAAGGAGAAAAGAAAAAAGAAAGAAAAAGGAAAAAGGGAAAAAGAAAAAAGAAGGAAAAAAAATGAGGTCCAATCCTCACAACTTGAGTCACAAAAATGATCTAACGAAAAGAATTTCAAAACAGTAAGATTAATAAAATAATTTAAACACAGAGAATAGCTTACATAAAATAATAATAATAAAATCCAACACAATAATTTTAAAACCCATAAACAAATTAATTTAAATTAAAGATCAATTTAAATGTAAAACAGTAATTAATATTAAAAAGTATAACAAATAATTGCCACATCTTAAAATCATAAAATAAACCCAACAAAAAACCCAATAAATTTTAAAACAAGAGAACCAATATTTAAAATTAATTAAAATAATCTTTCAATACACTAAAATATGGGGTATCACATCATTGGATCCAATTTTGATGACTCTCTGAATCTCTTTTTTCCCAATTGATACTATTTCATTGGATGTGGATCTGATAATGTTCATCTAATGATTACTATATCAAGTTTTCATCCTACTTCTTTATATTTTTTTCGCTCCCCTGAATGAATACTATTAGCTATCCACATATTTCCCAAATAAAGTCGGGCATTGACACAATTTGGATCTCGACAACCCTTACATAATAGGAGTGCTCTGATATCAGGAGTAGATCTCATGAGTTGATTTCTGATTGGAATTAAATACCATCTGAAGAAACTTTTATTCTAGTGCTAGCCGCATTGAGGTGTTCCTGTGATAAAACCCACTAGACCTTTTCCTCCCAAATCAGATTTTTTAGTTTTAGCATCCGATCCGTGATTAAAAACATACAGGTACACATGAAAGTAAGCCCACCTTGACAATCAATGTTGTAGCGCCAAACATGTTGGGAGTGTCAACTCCATTTAGATAAGCTTTGATTTCAGGTATGCCAGGCCCTGCTGCAGTTGGTGCAAACCAGACACACAGGAAAGCAGCTACCATAGTCAAAAGTAAATTAGCCCCAGTGAAATAGATGAACCCCATCAAATACCTGCACAAAATTCAGTATAGATCATCCAATCTCGTGTGCAAGTTGCAACATTTATTACAGGAGCTGTAAATGTTAAAAAATTAGATGGTGATATGTAACAACCCGATCCTAAGTTTAGACTATAAGATAAGTTTTATTATTATTATTATTATTATTATTATCAGATTTTATAGGATTAGTAAATTAGAGTTCTATCAAGATTAAGATTCCTAAACTTACTCGCAGTTTCACATGCACATGCACATGCACGTACGGCTCTCTTCCCCTCAGCTTTAGGGTTTTGTTTTTATTTTGTTGCAACCACATATCACATGTTAACTTCACAGTCCACGCACGTCTCCATTCTATTTTTTCGGCAACCGTCCCTTTATATATAGAACTCGTACGTGATAGACGAAAATATCTTCAACCTAGAGCTAGGGTTGCCGCAGCAGCTCCATGGTTTTGCACTAGCAGCCGTTGCCCCTGTCGTGAACTACCATGGAAATAAGACCCACGACCCTTCCTCTCGCATGGACGCAGCCATGTTTTGCATCATGCACGCTGCCCTCCACTTCATGCACAGCCTCCAGGCCACGTCCAGGAAGAACAACCGAAACCAACCCGGTTTTCATCCACTTGAAAAGAGGCGCAAACCTCCTTGCACCACCACCACCCCAAACTACCAACTCTGCCCAGCCCACCCTCAACCTCACGATAGCTCCCTGTTCTCGCACCGAAAAACAGAGCACCCACTCTTCCCTTTCCAAGCTGCCCAGCCGTGAACCACCCCGTGCAGAGCACCACGTAAGCCAACGGCCAGCCACATCTCTTCCACCTCATGCCGACTTGTATGCCGAGAACCACCACTGCCGAGAACCCAGCTCAACAGCGTTGCGGCCTCTTACACCCGTAGATGAGCAACTCGTCGCAGCCAGTCCAAGTGGTTTTGCCAGCCACCTTAAGGACGTCGGACCACCACCCACGGTGCCAGAAACCGCCGACCACCACGACCGCTAGCCACCCATAGCCGCCGCACATCAGCTTCTCTTCCACGGTGAGCCCCTGCTTCGCACGTCTCTTTCCCTCTCTCCCGAGCCCTCTGTTTCTCTTAATAGTATGAAGTTGTGTTTTTAGGTTTTTAATTTACTACATACTATAATAATAAGATTACCTTTATGCCCTTTTAATCTAGTATCTTGGAGGATTGTTTTAAATTACATATATGTCCTTTCTAAACCAGTATCTTGAACTTGAAGGAGGATTTTATGTATAATTATATTTATAAACCTACATTTAAGTCTATGTTAATTATGGATATTATTACATCATTTTATTTGAAGTTGTGTTGGGCTTAATATTTTAAATGTGAACTTTTACTTAAATATATATTTATATATATACATATTTATATATATATATTAGTTAAAGACTCATTTATTATAAAGAAGTGTTTAAAGAATTTGAAATATATGTTCAAGTCTAATATTGAACCTAATATTTTAGTTAATATTACTTTGCCTATTTAATAGGATTTTTATGCTCAATTTTAAATAGAAAACAATAAAGAAATTTTAAACTATATTATTTAGTATTAATTTTTATCATTAAATTTCAATAGTAAATAGCAAGTGTTTAATCGTTTATTTTAAATCTATGGTATGAAATGAACCTCTAGTATTTTTATAATAGATTTTGATATATTTATGCTATTGAAGTTGTAAATTTTTAAAATAAAGAAATATGTTAAGAGTATTTAAATAATATTGATAATTATTATATTTCTTATAAAATTAAATAATTATGTTAAGAAAGTAAATCTATTTTAAGAATTTAGGTTTTTATGACTTATTTATAATAGTCTAAGTATTCTACTAAATTATAATATGTTATTAGTATTTTAAGTAATTTAAAATATCATGATTTATTGATTATGGTGTTAAACAGAAAATTTATTTGACTATTTTCTAGATTATGAATTTAATTAAGTAGGAAATTAGTATATGTTATTCTAGACAGATTTAGTGACGTTTAAAATACTGCGTTTAGGTGACGAGCTACGAAGTGAGATTCAAGAAGAAGCGCATCAAGGTAAGTAATTTGATCACAAATTAGGATCATCACGGTTTAGCTTATATAGATTATTATTCAAGCCAGTTCATTGATAGCCATTATTTATGTACCACTCATGTCATATGCAAACATGTCATCCAGCATAGCATACGATCATGTCATTCCGCATCATGTTCAAATTCAGAAATTATAATTATGTATGTATTATGTCATGCATCTCATGGGCATAAGACACGTAAGCTATCTTAAGTTCAAGTGTAAGATAAGATCAGATCAGTTAGTCAGATGGTCATTCAGATGTATGGTACCAATGCAGTTCAGTTTCAGGGTGGATGTGCAAGCCACGGACTCAAGCGTGGTCCACCATAGTATGCTAGAATACTATCAGTGGCTCCCCTCGTGGCCACGGGACGTGGGGCCGGTGCACAACCTCGCACACAGGTTTAAGTGTGTTGGCCAGTCAGTTCAGTCAGTTAAATCAGAATAGTCAGTTAAGTCAGATCAGTCAGTTAATTCAGATAAATCAGTCATGCATAGCATAAACATTAGTATGAACAGTCATGAATTTTAAGCTCTCAGCATGAAAAACTTTTATGAAAAACCTTATGTTTAGTATGTTAACGTTGTGATGGATTTCTTACTGAGTATTCGACTCATTTTAGTTTGTTTTCATGTTTTTAACCACCCAGATGAGGATGATGATTACAAGCAGGCAGGCCAGGAATAGAATGAGCAGTTTATTTTTAGTTTCAGACCTTCTAGAAATAAATTTATTTTAGTGCTTTCATGACATGACTTTTATTCAGTTTATTGATTTAAGTTTTTAAGACATTTTTATCAGACACAGTTTTATGAAATAAATCCTAAATTGTTTTTCATTTAATATGAGATCTCTTGCTGGGTTTATTTTCATGAAAAATACGTGACGCACCTAGCCTACGGGAAGGGGGTGTTACATGATCAGAAGAGATAACATCGAACCTTTTCTTCTGAATCAAGTGAACAACAGCAAGAAGTTTGTAGCCAGCAATGTTCTCAATTGCAAGATTGATGAGGGTAGCAATCAAACCGGTAAGAAGTCCAACAAGTAATGCCAGTGTCCACTTCAAGAATACATACTGCAACACTTGGACTTTGGATCTGCTCCTCCGTCATGCTTGAATAGATCGTTCTCATTGATCCTACATCAAAGCGACTTTCGAGATTCATCTCTATGAATGTTTCTCGGAGACGAGCGCAAACATAGAATAAAGAGACAAGACGAGAGAAGGAAGGGGGAAAAAAACCAAATTCTTGGAACAAGGAGATGGTAATGTTTTAAGCTATTTACTCGTAGTCCAAGCTCTCAATATAGGAAACTTTAGCTCCAACCATGGCTAGTGGGTGGAGGAAAGCGTCCGGCTTCTCTGAAGAAGTGACTGGTTTAGTGGGTTGATTTCTGGGTCTCTTTCTTCTTCATCTACTTCCCCTTCCATGTTGGGGGTAGCTTTTGCAGCTGTAACTTGGCTGAACTCTTCCTCCATTGGAGCAATACGAGTTAGGACAGTGAAGTTTTAGAAGATATTAGAAGCCCTGAAGTTGGTTGGTGGTGCTTTTGTTGGTTCTGGATTGGGAAAAAGTGAGCTATCATTGCTGCTATGTTGGAATCTACATGTCCATACTCGTTTCGTCTTACTAAAGAATTTTATATTAATAAACACATGATTGATATAATGTATGTGAATGATGAATTAATTAGTAGGTCATCGCATTCAAATACAATGGAATAATGAGGCTTAGACGTTTGGCAATAAATGATTGAGAGGCATGATTTCCATACTTTCTAATTTCTTTTTTTCTGTCGACTCGCGTCTCTCTCGCAATCTTCTTGGAATATCTTCGGGTCTTCGTCTTTGACAGATAAGCACCAACCAGGGAACAGCCTATGCAAAAAACACGTGAGCGGCGGCTATGATAAAGGGGAATGGACAGATCAACGGTGTTAGTAAACCGGCGCTTGAGGTGATTGAAACGCCCATCTTATCCATAGAAAAATAGGAGCTTGCTCAAAATAATTAATGAAAACAAATATGATATGCCTCCATTTCCCCCAACCCTCGTATAAGCTTTTTATTTATTTTTCATCCGTTCATCCTAATTTATGTTTTGGTTCCAAATGATAAGAATGTGAAGTTTTAATGATTTTTCTTGAGATGTGTAGAAATCCCTAGTCGTTGAACAGGAAATTGGGATCGGATCATGCAGAGCTCCATTCCCAAGGAAAGGAAGGAGAAGAAGAAGTTCAAAACAATAGAGATGGAAGATTGCCTTGTGCGTTGGTAAGTCTTTCTCTCCCTCTTTCTCTCCGTTTTAAGAATTTATCAAACTCTAATTATGAATCTTTAATTTCCAGCGCTTACTTTTTCATGAAGTTCTCATCGCGAAAATCAGGGCAGTTGATCAGCGGATTGCATGAAGTAAGGCATAGAGGTGTTTGAGAAAGGTATCCTTTCTGTCTCTCTGGAATACAGAATCGAGGGGGCTAGAACTCAAATGATGATCGTCAGCGGTTTGATAGGTATTGGTGTTTATACTCACCGTCATATCTTGATTCACTCACTCTCATGGCGGATCAAGAGATGCTCTGAATTCTAAAATAAGGCCATGTGCATTCATATTATTGGCTTGTATATTTTTCTCTCTCAGCATTTGGCCTCTGTATTTCATCAACTTGGCTTCAAGTTTCGTCTTCTTTAAAATCGTCTCGAATTGAGATCAGATCTCGTACATTGCCAGAATAAATGTACAGACCATGAAGAAAGCAAGCAATAGAAGTATCTTAAAAGCAAATTATTACAGAAAAAATTAAAGCAGTTCTGGTAATCATGTAGTTACAAAAACACACACAGACAATGAAGAAATTAAGAAGAAAAAGATGAAGAACCTTGCATTAATATAGAATAAGACATCTCTGTTGTGAATGAACGTAATAAAATATAAGAGATAAGGTTTATTCAAGGAAACCAAAGACTCCAACGAAAGTGTTCTGTATTAAGAGCATCCGCATCCCATCCCCTGTATCACTATTATCTCTAAATTATAAGGAAAAAATTAGAGAAAAGCTCAAAAATCCTCCTCCATCCCATCTCCTAAATCATATTTTATCAATATTTTACTCTAATAAATAAAATAAATTCTTCTTCTAATCATTTATATTTTTTCTTATACTCATATTTATTATAGTATTAAATAATAATTTTTAAAATAATTTAAATAATTACTAAAATATTAAAAAATTAATTTTAAAAATATTATCATACCCATAAAAAAAATAATTTAAATTCTTGTTTTAAATATTCACTAGAGTAATAATTCAAAACATAATAAAAAATATTGAGTAGTTAAGTTTGTAAATGAAAGTGAGAGAAAAAAGTAATAAAAAAATAATAGAAGAATATTATTTTAATATAATAGAGAAATGATAGGGAATAGGATGTAGAAGGTTTTTTTGAAGATGAGTAAAATTTAGAATAAAATTATAAAGAGTGTCATTTTTAACTAAAATTTAAGAAAAAATATAGAAAATTCAATGTGAATGCTCTAACAAAACAACCGGGCCATTACAATAACTAAAATAATTATTGGACTGAACTCGTGATGCTTGGGCTCATAATACAAGACCCCCAAATCGGCCCACTTTCCTTGAGATCCTGCTCAGCAGTAGCCAGCACACACGTAACAGCATCAAACCCCTGCATCCTCTTGCTCCGTTGGCTCGCCACTGCCGTCTTCTTGAGGGCCTGATTCTACTTGAAGATTATTTGGATTGAAATAGTATTGCTAGATTGAATCATACATATTGACTAATCTAACATATATACTATTGAGTAATTCAATAATTTGTGAATATGGTTCGGATAATATCCTTATGGCAAATAGAGATAAAATAACCTACCTAAAGGTAGGGAAGAGAATCAATAATAGACAAGTACATGCAAGAACACCCGAGACGTAGCAAATAAGCCTTGCTGCATGGCGATAGCTAGCATTTTGAATGAGTCGGAATAACTCCATCAATGCTAGGAAGTAAACACACAGCTCTAATAAAAAGAGACATGATTGTGCGGTGTGTCTCGAATAGAGAGGAGGTTACGTTCTGATTTTGTACTTGAATAAGGTTCCCCAACACTTGGATGGTGAGTAAGAATTGGATGGATAGACCAAGGAATCCTCCTTGCTCATGACTGCAAACAAAAATCAAAGACTATAAAATGGTCAGAGTAATTTCCACAGTCAAATTGATCAAACACCCCTATATATGCACATCATTTTCCTTTCAATTCCTCTATTATTTTTGTCTTTGCCAGCTAAATAAATATTAATCTTCGAGTCAATATTGAGCATATAGATTGTATTAGCATATAAACTAAATCATTTCAAGACCGCCTCCATTAGCGCCACATGGACGATAGGAATCTTGGATGTGCCCTAGCTCGCAAAATTTGCCAAACACACTATTAATGTTGGTTCCACCTTAACAAAAAAAAGTATTGATGTTTTAACCTTTTTTTTTTAATACTGAAAATAATATTACATCTTATCATGATGAGAAGACATTGTATATCAATATTTTTCTATTTTTTTAAGAAAAATAAGAAATAATTCAAAGATAATGAAAAGTAACATATTTTCATAGTGGAATACGAGGGTCATATATAACATTATTTTTTTTATAACTATAATGGGCATCACAACAAATGGTTTACTGACACAACAAATTTGTAAGTAGTGAAACTCTTTTTTATTACCGCAAGATGTTAATGCGAGACTATGAGAATATAAACTAAAAAATTAATTTAATCTCTACTTACTAATTCAAAATTTTAAAACAATTAGTGATTTAATACAATATCATAATTGATATCTTAAATTTGATTATTGGAATTACATTTCACACTAATTTAAATTAAATATTCTATATGTGTGAAAAGGGCAAGTAGCAAATATTATTGAAATCGAAGTAAAAGTTAATTACAATGTCTTGCCTTTTATATACACAGTAAATGGACGCGTGTACCATAATACAAATCAAAGAATAAAATAAAATAACTATTATCTAATGAGTAATGCTACGTACAGTCTCTATTTGGAGACTGCAATGCAAGTTTAGGTAATTTTATTTTTAAATTTTTTTAAAATTATAAAAATATCCCTCCTAAAATGATATTTTTTTCTTATTTAATAAAGGGTCTGGACATACAATCCCTAAGTGGGGACTGCAAATAGAATTTCTCCTCTTTTTAATAACATGTTAAGTCTACTAATTAAGAAAAAGTTTCATTTCCGATAGAGCGAATAGATAATTAAATTTACATCTTCCACCTCCTTTTTAGTTTAGAGGCAATAAGTAATTAAACAGTTGCGTAACCTTCCTAACTTGGCATTGAAATTCAATATAATATAGGGTGAAAAACAAGAATAGTTGTGATTCAAGCAGTGAATCGCACATACTTTCGAGGAATGTTTGATCAAATGCTCTCTCTGTTTTGCCTTACCAGAGACTTGAGGCCTTCTTTGATAATAAAATATGTTTTGAAAATTTTTAAGTTTTCTCATAATTTCATTCTCAAAGATATAATAAATCTCAAAAACATATTCTATTTCAACTTTTCATTCAATAAAAATTAATACGATTTTAAAAATTCTAAAACAAAAAATAATTTTAATAATTATATTTAATCAAATTTTCAACTCAATCTATTTATTTTTGCAAACTCTAATGCAAAATTTATTTTTTAAAAATTTATTCAAGAATTTATCTCTACTGTCTCGTTTGAATAGTGAGATAAAATGAGATGATCTGTGAATAGTGATAGAATGATTTATGAATAGTAGTAAAATGTTTGAACTAATATGTTTTATGGAGTTTTAAAAAATGAGAGAAAAAAAAGTTGAATGAAAATTTTATAAAATTAAAATATTGTTATAATATTATTTTTATTTTAGAATTTGAAAAAATTAAATTATTTTTTGTATTTTGTTAAGAAATTTAAAAAAATTGTAATGATTATATAAAAAAATTGAAAATTTGAGATTAAATTTTTTTTTTTATGTATGTAGTGTTTGAATATTGAGATGTGATTGAATGATTTGGAAAGACTAAATTTACTATCCAAAACAGGCCTAAATCTAAAAAATTCTCAAGTTTTCAATAAGAGAAAAGATATTTATAACCGTGAATTGTGTAATCGTCGTGTAATCGTTTTAAAAAAAATGAATAAAACATGAGACCTACATAAAAAAAAATTAATTTTTTAATAATAAAATCCAACACAAGTCTTCTGTATTAACAGAACAACCGGGCCATTACAATGACTTGCTAAATAATGGAACTAGTGTCAGTAAAAATAAACCCACGTACTCAATATTGAAGAACGTTTCTCAACAACTATTGAACTTATTATAATTATTATTGGACCAACAAACATAAAATAATTATTGGACTGAACTCGTGATGCTTGGGCTCATAATACAAGACCCCCAACTCGGCCCACTTGCCTTGAGATCCTGCTCAAGCCAGCACACACGTGGCAGCATCAAACCCCTCCATCCCCTTGCTCCGTTGGCTCGCCACTGCCGTCTTCTTGCTCCATTGAGTTACCGTTAATTGCTTGAGGGCCTGATTCTGCTTGAACATTATTTGGATTGAAATAGTGCTGCTGGATTGAATCATATATATTGAATAATCTGACGGATATACCATCGAGTAATTCAATAATATGTTGATATGGATTGGGTAATATTCTAATGGAGAATAAAGTTAAAATAACCCCCCCAAAAGCAGGGAAGAGAATCAATAATAGACAAGTACATGCAAGAACACCTGAGAGGTAGCAAATAAGTCTCGCAGCATGGCGATAGCTAGCATTAGGAATGGGTCGGTATAACTCCATCAATGCTAGAAAGTAAATACACATAGCTCCAATAAAAAGATACATGATTGTGCGATGTGTCTCGAATGGAGATGAAGCTGAGTTCTGATTCTGTACTTGAAGAAGGTTCGCCAACACTTGAATGATAGTTTGGATGGTGACTAGGTGCTGGTCGGTTAGACCAAGAAATGCTCCTTGCTGATCATGACTGCAAACAAAAATTAAAGACTATAAAATGTTAAATTAATCTTTGTAGAAGCCACTGTTTGGGAGAAACCACTACACACATTACGTGTCCTCACCAGATTTAAAGTTAAAATCAAGTGATGAGAGAGAGAGAGTTGCAGAGAGATGAGAGAGAGCGAGTTGCGAGAAGAGAGAGTGAGAGTGATGAGAGAGAGAGTTGCAGAGAGAGTGAGGAGAGAGAGAGAGAGAGAGAGAGAGAGAGAGAGAGAGAGAGAGCGAGTGATGAGAGAGATGAGAGTTGCAGAGAGAGAGTTGCAGAGGGATGAAAGAGAAAGCGAGAGTGAGGAGAGAGAGAGAGAGAGTTGCAGAGAAATGAGAGGGAGCGAGTGATGAGAGAGAGTGAGAGTGATGAGCGAGAGTTGCAGAGAGAGTGACGAGAGAGAGAGAGAGAGAGAGCGAGAGTGATGAGAGAGAAAGCGAGAGTGAGGAGAGAGAGAGAGTTGCAGAGAGATGAGAGAGAGAGAGAGTGATGAGAGAGAGAGTTGCAGAGAGAGCGGCGAGAGAGAGAGAGCGTTGAGAGAGAGAGAGAGAGCGGCGAGGAAAAAAAAAAAGGTGGGGAGGAAGCCATGTAGTGGTTGCAAAATGTGCACCCACTACAGTGGCGTCCGTATAGCAGTGCTCTAAAATGTTCGGTAGTTTCCACCATCAAATTGATCAAACACCCCTATGCACGTGCATTTTCCTTTCAATTCCTCTATTATTTTTGTCTGTCCAACCAAATAAATATTCTTGGAGTCAATATTGAACATATAGATTGTATTAGCATATAAACTAAATCATTTCAAGACCACCTCCATTAGTGCCACGTGGACGATAGGAAATTTGGATGTGCCCTAGCTCGCAAAATTTGCCTAACACACTATTAATGTTAGTTCCACGTCCTTAATAAAATGTAAGGATGTTTTAAACTTTTTTTATACGGAAAATAATATTACATCTTATTTATTTTTGAGATGACATTTATCAATATTTTTTATTTATTTTTTTTAAAATAATAATCTAAAGATAATGAAAAGTATCATATTTTTAAAGTTGAATAAATATGTCGTCTATAGGGGTGTAAGTCTGGCGGTCCGGACCGGATAAACAGACCGGACCGAACTGTTTGGTCCGGACCGAAATAGTGGAAGACCGGTTTCGGTCTATAGAAATCAAGAAATTCGGTTTTCGGTCCGGTCCCGGTCTGGGCACTTCTCGGACCGGACCGGACCGAAACTAAATATTAATATTTTTTATTTTTATAAATATATTATTTTATATAATAATTATATAATAAATTATGTAATTTTCATCTAACCTATCTCTATTTACAAGTAACAAATTAACAATTAACAATGTAACATCATAAATATAATTATGAATTGATAACTAAACTAAATCACTATAAAGAAAAAAAATAGTCTATAAATATTAATTATAAAGAAATCACTATAGTCTATAAGTTTATAACTAATAGTCTAATATATAAGTTTATAACTATAGTAATAGACTAATAGTATAATATTAATACTATTATATAGTCTACTATATTATATAGCAATACTAAATCACTTAAGTAGAAATCACTATAATTATGAATTGATAATTAAACTAAATCATTATAAAGAAAAAAAAATAGTCTATAAATATTAATTATAAATAAATCACTATAGTCTAATATATAAGTTTTTAACTAATAGTCTAATATATAACTATAGTAATAGTATAATATTAATACTATTAAAAAAAATTTAATTATCATTTAAAAAAAAAAAAACCAAAATTGAAAAATAAATTTTGAAGCAAACGGCGCCGTTCGCATCAGCAGGCTGCTCTGCTTCATCAAAATTAAAAAGAAACCCTAGGTCCTTTCTAACCCTCCTAGACTCCCTCGACCCTCTGTGCCTCACTCTCTCTCGACTCTCGGCTCTCACCCAGTCACCCCGCACCCGCACCCGCACGGCCCACCCCGTCTGCGTCTCTGACTCTCTCATCTCTCAGCCAGCGGCCCAGCAACTGCAGCGAGCTCTCTCGTCCCTCGCCTCTAGCCTTTCGTCTCTCGTCCCTCGCCTTTCGTCCCTCGCCTCTAGCCTCTCGTCTCTCGTCCCTCACCAGTCGGGAATCACCACGCACAGTGGCACAGACCCTTCGGCCTTCACGCTTCACCTCACGGTAATTTACTAATTTTATCTTTTTGTGTTTTTTAAATTACTATAAATTACAATTTATGACCGAATGGTTTTATTGGGGTTCCTGAATCCGAAATTTAGGAATTTAGTGATGTTTGAAGTGAATGTTTCTAGGAATTTAGTCTAATTTAGTGAATTTTAGTCTAATTTAGTGATGTTTTTAGTGAATTTTAGTCTAAATTTAGTGATGTTTTTAGTGAATTTTAGTCTAATTTAGTGATGTTTATAGGAATTTAGTGATGTTTGATGTGAATTTGAATTGAATTTAGTCTAATTTACTGATATGAATAGGAATTTAGTGATGTTTGGAATTTATGACCGAATGGTTTGTCATAAATAATTGTTGCATGTGTTATTTTGAAGTAATATTATTTCTTTAAATTATTTTCTTTTATTGTCAATAAAGGATTGTCCTAAATTCTAATTTCTAAATGTAACATTATTAATTTATTCCATTCTTTTTTTTCTAGATGGACTCTATTCCAGAATTTATTCCACAACACTCTACTACAGATGAAGTTGAGTCAACACAACCTACACAAGAGCAAGACATTCCTCCACTCCCACCCAATGTAAGTACTAATACTAGACCGAGTGGTGGTGGTAGACATAGGTCAATGGTTTGGGATCATTTTACAATAATACCAAAAGGTGATCCAAATAAACCTAGGGCTGCATGTAATTACTGTGGTGCTTCATATGCATGTCATACTACGATCAACGGTACAAAGTCAATGAAATATCACATTGAACACCAATGTAAGAAAGGTCCGTTGAATAAGACGGATAAGTCCCAAACTACTCTTGGTTGGAAGGTGGGTGAAGGAAGTGGTAGTGGGGGATTAGTACCCATAGCATTTAGTGTTGAGACTTGTAGACAAGCCTTAGCAAAAATGATCATTCTTGATGAGTTTCCTTTTAGGTTCGTTGAAGGAGAGGGTTTCAAGCAGTTTATGCTCGTTGTTTGCCCTAAGTGGGTTGGGATTCCATCCCGTGTTACCGTTGCGAAGGACTGTTTTAGTGTGTATATAAGAGAAAAAAATAAGTTGATAAGTGCTCTTCAAGGGCAACGAGTTTCCCTCACCACGGATACATGGACATCCGTGCAAAACCTCAACTATATGTGTCTCACTGCACATTTTATTGATGATAATTGGAACCTACACAAAAGAATTCTTTCTTTTTGTTTGGTTGAGAATCACAAGGGTGATACACTTGGTAAGGCTATAGAGATGTGCTTGCATGATTGGGGGAGACCGAAAGTACTTGCAATCACACTTGATAATGCAAGTTCTAATAACGGAGCAATTTCTTACTTGAAGAAAAAAACCAAGAATAGGAGGGACACTATCTTGGAACATGAATTCTTGCATGTTCGGTGTTGTGCCCACATCCTAAATTTAATCGTCCGTGAGGGGTTAAGAGAATTTGATGAGTCTATTGTGAAGGTGAGAGGTGTTGTTAAATATGTTAAGTCCTCACCTCAAAGGTGGACTACATTTAAGAAGTGTATTGGGTTGGAAGAAATTAATGACAAAAGTGGCATTTGTTTAGATGTACCAACTAGATGGAACTCCACCTATCTTATGTTGGAGGGGGCTTTAAAATTTCGAAAAGCTTTTGAACGGTTGGAAGAAGAAGATTCCGGGTTCCTTACTAGTGTTAGAGACGATGATGAAGATGATGATGAAATAGGTGATGTGGTGAATAGAAGAACATCAAAGAAGTTAGGGCCTCCCAATAATAACGATTGGGAGAAGGCAAGGTTGTTTGTAAGATTTCTTCAACTATTTCATGATGCAACTCTATCTTTTTCGGGGGGTAAATATGTGACTTGCAACTCTTTTTTCCTGGAGTTAGTTAAAATAGCCGATGTAATTGCAATAGAGTGTGAAGAAGGAAGCCCCGTAGTGGGATTAATGGCCACAAATATGAAGAAAAAATTTGAAAAATATTGGGGTAACTTGGATAATATGAATATGTTGTTGTTTGTTGGAATTATTCTTGATCCTCGTTACAAGTTTAGATATTTTGACTTTGCATTGGAAGAGATGTATGCCAATGATCCCACAAAAGCAGTTGATTTGAGTTGGAAGGTTCGAGATGCTTTAACCCGCATGTATAAGGCATACGTTGAGAATGAGGAAGGTAACAATTCTAATCTACAACAAGCTCAACAGCAGCGCACAAGTTCCCCATGTGAAGCAGTAAATACTACAGATGGTAGTGGTAGTGGACTTACTGGTAGACATAAGGATAGGACAGCAGAAAGAATGGCCATATTTCAGCAACGGTTAGAGTCGGAAAACTCTTTGGAAAACAAGAATGAGGTTGATAGATACCTAACTGATAATTGTGAGAAGGCATTTCTTAGTTTTGACATTCTTAATTGGTGGAGGGTTAATTCAATTAGATATCCTGTGCTTTCAAAAGTTGCACGAGATGTACTTGCAATACCGGTATCTACCGTTGCCTCTGAATCTACATTTAGCACAGCAGGTCGTGTCCTTGATCCTTTCCGAAGTAGTCTATCTCCGATGATGGTTGAAGGTCTCATTTGTACACAGAATTGGCTTCGTTCTTCTTCTACTCCAATCAACCTTAGGACTTTAATGGATGAGGTGGAGGATTTTGATAGGCAGTTGGGTATGTTTCTTACTTTATTTTATAACTCTTAATTTGTTTATTATTCTTTGATTATTAATGGTAATAATTCTTAATTTGTTTTGTTTATTTATTGTGTAGAACTTGTTCGTGACGGTGATAATTCTATTGAGGCGTCAAATACAATGTCTACAACCAATGCAAGCTAATGAGGTGAATTTGTTTTAGCTTGTTTGTTTTTAATTTTCGCTTTTGCTAATTAATTGATTTGTTTACACTTTACATCATACTGTGAAAATCTTGCAGGTATGCCATGTCAAAAGATGCAGGAGGCTACGACTTAGGACTTGAAGTGAATTTGTATTGATGTAAATTAAAGTGAATTTGTATTGATGTAAATTGTAATTTGTATTGAGAGACGAGAGTTATGTTTAATTTTATTTTTTTAGTCTTTTAGACCTTTTAATTTTTCAATTTTTTGGACTTGTATAATTTTTAGTTTTCATTATCTATGCTTGGGATTTGAATGGTTGTTTTTATTTTTCTCTCTTTTACAAGTTAAATTTGCTTGAGAATGTTATTTCCATTTTCTTTCGTTATCTAGGATTCTAGTATAATTTTTAGTTTAAGTTTTTAATCTTGTTTAAATTGTTTGGATGGATATAGATAATTTTTTTTTTTTTAGTAAAACCTTTTATTCAAATATATTTTATATAGACAATTTTTTGTTGTTATGATTATTTTGTTTTCCTTTAAAGTTATTTTTTGGCTTAAAATTGGATAAAATGTTAGTGAATTTTTTCTGTTGGGCCAAAATAATATAGGAAATTTGATTGGGCTAATGGCCCATTAAGAATAGTGTGGACCGACCGGATCGGACCGGACCGAATTGGACCGGACCGGTCCATATGTCTATTCGGTCCGGTCCAGGGTGACAAAATCCTGGACCGAATTGGTCCGGTCCGGTCCGTAAAACATCCTCGGACCGGACCGGACCGGACCGAATTCACCCCTAGTCGTCTATTACATTATTCTTTTTATAACTATAATGTGCATCACAACAAATGGTATATTGACCCAACAAATTTGTAAGTAGTGAAACTCTTTTTGATTACCACAAGATGTTAATGCGAGACTATGAGAATATAAACTAAATAATTAATTTAATTTCTCCTTACTAATTTAAAATTTTAAAACAATTAGTGATTTAATACAATATCATAATAGATATCTTAAATTTGATTATTGGAATTACATTTCACACTTATTTAAATTAAATATTCTATATGTTAAGTCTACTAATTAAGAGGAAGTTTCATTTTCGGTAGAGCGAATAGATTATTAAATTTACATCTTCCAACTCATTTTAAGTTTAGAGGCAATAAGTAATTTAATAGTCGCGTAACCTTTCTAACGCATTGAAATTCAATATAATATAGGAGAAAAAATCAGAATAGTTGTGATTTTAATCAAGTAGTGAATCGCACATACTCTTGAGGAATGTTTGATCAAATGCTTCCTCTGTTTTGCCTTACCCGAGACTTTGAGGCCTTCTTTGATAATAAAATATTTTTTGAAATTTTTTAATTTTTCTCATAATCTCATTCTAAAGATATAAAAAATCTCAAAGACATATTTTATTTCAACTTTTCATTCAATATATATTTAGAAACAAAAATTAATACAATTTTAAAACAAAAAACAATTTTAAAAATTAAATAACTTTAAAATTTGTATTTAATCAAATTTTCAACTCAATCTATTTATTTTTACGAACTCCAATGCAAATTTTATTTTTAAAAAATTTATTCAAGAATTTATCTCTACTGTCTCGTTTGGATAGTGAGATGAGATGAGATTAGATAATCTATGAATAATGGTGAAATGATTTATGAATAGTAGTGAAATGTTTGACTTAGTATGTTTTATGGAGTTTTGGAAAATGAGAAATAAAAAGTTGAATGAAGACATTATAAATTAAAATATTATTATAATCTAAATTTTTAATATAATTTTTATTTTGAAATTTGAAAAAATTGAATTGTTTTTTATATTTTGTCAAGAAATTTAGAAAAATTATAATAATTATATAATGATTAGATTAAAAAGTTAAAATTAAATTTTTTTTTTTTATGTATTGTTTGAATATTGAGATATGATTGGATAATTTGGAAGGACTTTACTATCCAAAACAGGTCTAAACCTAAAAAATTCTTAAGTTTTCAATAATATCTTGTGCCATGCTAAGAAATTAATTTTTTTAGCAGTGAAGATCATATTTTAAAGAGGAATAGATGTGGCCGAAGTCGGGTTGGCACCGGCTGTCACGCTTTGGGCATTCAAAGCTTGATATTGTTCGATAGATAAATAAATAGCAGTTTATGGAAGAAACGAAATATAGAAGAACCAGTTAATGTATGAGAAAGATGAATGAAACATATATATCCATTGATGCAGCTTATGTTAAGTACATTTATATATAAATCATTCCTACAACTCATTTACCAAAGAGGACAAAAAACATTGCAAAATTAAAGCAGCAGTGATATTTGTTTTTAAACTACTAACCGCCGCTCCTGACGAAGATTGCCGAAGTTGTTTTCCTCCATTTTCGCTTTGTTCTCCGATCCCCGTGTTCTGTGCCAATTTCAGTAATGCAGCGCTTGGAATGATCTCTGCTAGTTCTTTCCTTGCTCTTGCTTTAAATAAGAGTCCCTACGCTTTGCTGACGGTGTCATCTAAAGAAGAATAAAAAAATAATTAAGAAAAATGTCTGATACAGAAAAATGTAATAAATAAAAAAAAATAAGAAAAGTGTTTAGACAGAAAAATGCAGACACTCTACACTTCCGCAGAGAAAGAGTAGAGAGTCTGCATTTTCTGCGGAAGCAACTTTCTCCTGCATGTTTTTCCGTGTTATCTAAATAAAATTAAAATTAAAAAAAGTGTACGAAACAGTAAAATAATAGAGGAAAAAGACAACTTCCAAAAGTTAGCTGTCCAAAAGTTATCTGTCCATCTGCTGACAGTGTCATCTAAAAAAAATAAAAATGAAAATAAAATTAAGAAAAGTGAAGGAGACAACAATTACATTCAGAAAAGTGAGGAGACAGAAAAGTAATTCTTGTCTCCTTCACTTTTCTTAATTTTATTTTTATTTTCAAATTTTTCTTTAGATGACATCAGCATCCTGGCCAGAGTGAGATGTGATACATACCGTTTGACCTAAAAAAGTAGGATGTTAGAAATAATTAATAAAAAATATTATAAAACTAAATTATTATTTTAATATAACTTTTTTTTAAAAAAATTAATTTTTTATTTTATTTTTTATTTAAAATTTTCTAAAAGATATAATAATTAATTTGAAAGTATTTTTTGTATGAGTGATATTTAATATAAAAAATGAGATAAGATAGAAATTATTTCTAAAACACTTTGTAATTTTTAAATATTGTGATGAGACTGGAGGCATTTGTCATCCGAATGAATTCTGGAGCTTCGTTTGTTTTCTAAATCGTTTGTTTTTCTAAACTCATCTCAATTTATCTCAATTTATTGTTATAATTTTTTTAAATTCTAACACAAAATATAATAAATAATTCAATTTTTTCAAATTTTAAAATAATAATATTAAAAAATAATATTTTAATAATATTTTATTATCTCAACTCAACTCAGTTTAACATCTAAACGCAACCTTAAGTAATCCGCTCAAACTTACCGCTAAGCTAGAGTGAACTTTTTTTTTTTTAATTTATATTTTTTATCATTTTAAAATATTTTTAAAAAAATATCAAAACAATATCAATATATAAATAGTCACTTTCTTAACTATTAAATATATATATGGGATGTCAAAATGATGGGACAAGTTAAGTAAGTAAAGTAGCATTTTTCATTTATAAATAAAATAAAATCATTACAAATACTATACAATCATTTTTAGAACTTATATATATATATATCTCATCTCCAACAACTTAAAACCATCTCTTTTCACTTCTAATCTAAAAATACAAAATTTTCAAAAATAATCTTAACTTCTCTCAACTCACGAATCTTATTGCTATTCACAAACAATCTCATCTCATCTCTCAATCCAAACGGAGCAGACTTCGTTTGTTTTTGCATATGAAATAAGATGAATTGAGATTAAAGTTAAAAGTTAAATAAAATATTATTAGAATATATATTTTTAAATATTATTTTTATTTTGAGATTTGAAAAAGTTGAATTATCTATTTTATTTTGTGTAAGAATTTGAAAAAATCATAATGATTAGATTGGATGATATGAGTTGAGAGGTGTTGTAAAAATAAACGAAGCCTAGATGTTGTTTCCTTCCCGTCCACGCTAGACGTCCTTATGTAGGAATGAAAAAGAGAGAAATGATAGTTATAATTGTGAATGCGCAAGCGCCATGTAATCACTTTAAAAAAATGAATAAATATGAGACCTATATAAAAAATAATAATTTTTTAATAACATATCTCATTTTTTTTCAAAGTAACTTCACGATATTTAGACACTTCACAATTACATGTAACATTACTAAAAATAATAATAATAATAAGTCCCACGCACAGAAATTCAGATCCCAAAAACTTATGTGGTTAATTACCACGTCTTTTTTTTTTTTTTTTTTGAACTCGTTAGGTAGTTGTCCCGTCCCTTTCCCGATTCGGTCCCCAAATCCAACCCAGTCCGTGGTTTGGGTTTCATCTCTCCGTTCCTAGCGTTTCTCGTTCAATTAAAAAAATATTAATTCTTACATTTTACATGACGTGTTTCAAATTTTCAATAAAAAAAATATTAGGGTTAATTATAAAATCAATTCTTGAGTTCTTGTTCATTTATAAGTTACGTTTCATTTGAATTTAAAAAGTGTTTCATTCCATTTCATTTCATCATTATAATTTTTTTAAATTTTCACACAAAATATAATCAACAATTCAACTTTTACAAATCATAAAAAAATAATAATAATAAAAAATAATATGTTTATCAACTTTCATCTAAAATCATATCATTTCATCACTAAATCCAAACCAACCTTACTCTTCCGGCTTCTTTATTTTAAAGGGATGTTTAAAAATGAGATGAGATGAAAATTTTATAACTAGTAATAAGATAATTTAAAAATAGTAGTGAAATAATTTCAATTAAATACTTATTAGATTTTGGGAAATGAGAAAAAAATTAAATAAAAAATATTACATAGTTAAAATATTGTTGGGGATGTTTGGAAAAGTCTTTCATCTCATCTCATCTTATCTTATCTCATTTCCTTCACAAACATCATTCAAATACAAACATTTTCAAACTAATCATTACAACTTTCCTTTAATTTCATATTAAAAAGAACTTCTGCCGCATAGAAGCGAGCTTCATCCTCTGACAAACGACCTTTCTGCAGATACAGGTAACTGATGGATTCCAGTAAAACCAAAGTTCATGTATAAGCCATCAAGGGATTTTAATTTAAAGAAAATCAGAGAGAATTCCACAATGGATGTATGCTATAAAATTCATTATAATCTTACCCTGATTATTTGATCAGAAAGCTCTCCACCTTCACAGGATTCAACTGCCATATCTTCGTGACATAGGGGGGGAAATATATATCAAATACTATCCCAAATAAAGTAAAACAACAAGAACAAACAGTGCATAAAGAATACCAGTACAAAAGAAGTGGAAGCTGAAGTAAAACATGAAAATCGAATAAGTATATTCTCCTGTAGAGAAGAAGAAAAGTGGCAAGGGTAAGCATGTTTTCAAATGATAAAAACAAAAGAAACCATTCAAAATTTTGAAAACCCTATCTTGTAAATATGCGTGAGTATGTGTGTATGCATACATAGATAGAAAAATAGATAGATGGATGGATGGATAGAGAGAGAGAGAGAGAGAGAGAGAGAGAGAGATGGATGGATGAAGAGAGAAAAATATTGTCCAACACAATATATAAAGACAGAATATTAATAAATAGTTAGTTTCAATTTCTTGAATATCATGATATCCACAAGATAACCATTAAAACGTGATGAGACTATATTTGCAATACTTACAATAATGCTAACTTACATAAACATTGAAACATTATACATAATCTGCCAGAAAAACCAATTATTCAACTATGATACATTAAATAATTACTCACTCAACTATGATACATTAAAGAAATGCTAAGCATATTCCTTAAAATCAAAATTTAAAAAAAAAACCTTGCATCACTCATAGTTGGAAAATTCAAACCAGGTTTGAAGAAATCGATTAGGCTAGAAGGAGAACTCAAAGCCAAAAAAGACAAATCAATTGGCTAAAGAATCCAATTCAACTATCCGGAATTTAACTAGTAAACAAATAAGCAGGCCAAATATACCAAACCAAACTGCAATTACGCAAAATTGAAAGTTGAGTTTCCAAATGCGTTTTAGGAGTTCATGACATCCTCCTAGATTTCAAGAGAACACCAAGCCCAAATCCATTACAAACGAGGTATTTCTACCAATGTGAAAGCATCCAAAAAAACAACAAAACCCATTCTTTCCTACCAACTGACCACGTAACCAAAGGATTGAAGAAAATAAAAACCAGATAAGACAATAAATCGACAAAATCAAATGGGATCGTTGCCCAACATACTCTTCAAAGAACTCAGATCGACGGGGAGAGAGAGAGCTTCGGTGGAGGGGCTGGGGACCGTTGAGGGTTAGCTACGCCGGTAGCTGGAGGTGGTGTGGCGGCTGCGGACGCGGCGGCACTGGGAACCCGAGGGAGAAGAGAGAGGGAGATCTGCGGGAGGGAGAGAAGCCGCGGCCGCGAGGGAGGAGCTTGGCTGGGTTGGCCGGCGACGGTGGAGGTGGAGGGTGACGGTGGGTCGACGGCGGCGTGCAATGGCTGCTGCGTGGAGGCGTGAAGAGTAGAGATCAGGGGAGCAGAGGATTCATGTACGGGCTAAAGTCGATTTTGGGGGCGGGGGGCAAGGCATTTTCGTGCATTTTGGCCGCCCAGTGATAAAACACTAATTCCATCGGATTTCATTCCGTCGCAACAAGTTTTCAAAACTTGCAGCGAATTTTTCTGTTGCAAAACGTGAAAACTCGCTGCAAAAATAGCAGTTTAATATTGCAGCGACTTTTTCCGTCGCGAAAGTAACAAATGCTGCAAAAGCAAACGATTTGGGATTGAGTGTCGTGTTTGAAATGTCAAACTTGATTTTATTTTCAAAAAAAAAATTATTGGCATCCGTTACTATTTATCATCCCATATTTCACACTTTATGAAAAATATCCTTATATCTTATAAAAAAGTTATAAATGTGAAATATGAGAATTAATAGTAACTGATGGACAATAAATCCTTCATACAAAGATAGTGATGTGAAAATTTTTATTTTTAAAAGATTTAATGTGAGCATCTGAACACTAATTATATTTCGATGAATGTTAGGTAGTCATTACACATATTTTATTTTTTTTATTTTTATTTTTATTAAATTAATTGAACTATTCTACTCATCCTCTCTACATTACATACCTGTTAAGAATAAAAAATCGAAGAGACGTGTAATATAGAAATGATAAATATAATGATTTATATTATTAACCATTTTCGCTGTGTTATAGGATCGAATTTCAATGATATCTGCCCCGTTTGTTTTGAAGTCCTGTTTTGTACGCTTACAATATATTAAATCAGCATGATTATTTGAAAGTATTTATATCACACATTATTCACACAATATAATTTGATTTTTAGGATTAAAATTTTTAAATTTATCTTCTAAATTAAATTAGGTCATGTAGATAATATGTGATATAAAGACATTCAAATAGAATTTGTGAAATATTTGTGAATAATAATAAATTATTTAAATTAAAATGTTTTATTAGATTGGAAAGCACGGTTACCCGGGTTCTAGGCAGCTTCTACTTCTATTGTTGTTTTTAAGGACCCATGTCTGCAAGTGCCATTACTTTCAAGACCGATCAATTACTTCGCTTTCAAGACCGATCAACTCCCACCCAATTTGAATTCCTGTAATGGAAAATATAGAAATCATTTGGACACGGGAACACTACTCCCGTTTCTATAACCTCGGACTCAAACTTCAATATTGGTCCACTGGTTCTTTGGAGCGTTGGCATTGGTTTCATTAAATTCATCTTCAAAATTTGATAAAAATTACATATTTTTCATAAATTCAAAACCTCATTATTCATAACCCTACATTGGATTAGCCATTTATTAATCAAAATTAATAATATAATATTATTTTCTTAATAATAATATTTCAAATTATTTTTTTCATATTTTACAATTACACTAACCATATATTAATTAAAGTAACCATAGTCATTGCAGGAATAGAACTTGTAAATATTTGCAAAATGTCAAACACTAAAATTTGGAGAAAATGTTGTGATATTGTATAGAAATTAAAGTAAAGGCTCCTCCAAATTGCCTACTTAAAAAATGAGTGGATTGTAGTAGCCGAATTGTCTCATCATACCAATCTGGATTCTACTTTCGAGTGTATCAATCACAGAAGACGCTCGAACATATAAATATTAGTTACTGATGTTGGAGTAGTAAATCAGTAAATCAATACAAATTTGCAGTATTTTCGTTCATTCATAAGCAGTAGTTGCTTCCAACATAGATAACAAATGAAGCAAAGAACTCCCTCCATTCATCAATCAGAACAAAAACTGGGTTATCGTCCTCTTCCTCTTTTAATTCCTCATAGTTATGCTCTTGTAACATCCTATTTCAACACCACCATGAAAGACCAATTTGAATAAGAAAAAGCAAATGGAAAATATTGTTGTAACTAGTTGGAATCTTTTTTATGCAGAACAATAAAACTAATAATGAATGTGTTTATGCTGATGTTAGAGCCTGTGAATCATTTTTTCTATTAGACATCAACAAATAAACAAAAAAATAGATATTCAAGGATCCAACTAGTACCATTGCCACAATTGACTTCTTTTGCGCAGTCGAGGAATTGGTTCTCTTCATATTTAGACAAGAAAACTGGCTTGGACTACATGGAACATGTTCTAATTAACAAACAAATTTCAAAGGTATTCTCTCATTTAGACCAATGAGTCTGAACATTTATAGCACGTTTTATTGAACAATGGTCTTAGTTTTGCAGCACCACGGATAATGAAAAGATGCAAAGTGCCAAACTTTCATAGCAAGCATGAAAATTCAATTTAGAAACAAGTCTCATTAGCCATATAAGTGAGAACTCTGCAGATAATCAACAAAAGAACCACAACTGTTATAGCCCATGACATCATTTTATACCTCACTCTTGTGCACAGACCTCGAAAGATTTTAATGCCTAGATACCCTTTTCATTACAAGTACCCCCTTGCTATTTTATTAACAGACCAAAAAGAAATGTCCACAACTAAACTCAAGGAGACAAATTACAAGGAGACGCCAAGACTTGAAAATCCCATGCCTTCTTGACTGATAATCTAAAACATCATATTAAAGGTTGCCTCTAAGACTAGTCATAGCTCAAAAGTGCACCTGTTAGATCATCCTAGAAATTCAATTTGGATAATCTTATCACTGAAAACCATGTTATTTTCTTAGCAGAAGAATTAGTTCATCAATGAGATGTTTTACAATTGATAGACTATTTCCTAGATAATATTTTGCATTCATCTTCCAAGAATGATAAGCAAGTTTGGGTTTGACACAAATTGACAGGCACAATGAAACCATTAACCGTCTGTGATGACTGATTCTCAAATATTGTTGCAACATATTTAACAGGAAAAAATGTGGATTTGAAATTACAAGACATCTTCCGCATCAAAGAAGATCTAGAGGTAGCGCTATTCATCCAAGCCGGGTTTTTTCTCGGCCCGGTCAGAAACCGAAAAACCGGATTCCGGTTCTGGGTTTCAATCCGGATCAAAATGAATTCGGAACCTGGATTGCCAAACCCGGACCAACACGGTCCGGGTACGGGTTAGGAACCCGGGTACCGGATTTAAACCCGGTACCCGGGTCTTTTTAAATGAATCCAACCCCCCCAGTCCGACTCACTTCTCTCTCGTCTCTCGTCTATCGCTCTCTCTCTAGATGCGCTGCGGGCTTGCGGAAGAAGCAGAAACCTTAGGTCCCTAGCCGTCGCCATTGTGACCTTGTCTCCGTCGCCGTCGCCGTCGCCGTATCTCCTTCGCCGGTACCTGGGTCTTTAAAAAAGAACCCTGTTGGTAAACCCCCCCGACTCACTTCTCTCTCTCTCTAGTCTCTCACTCTCTCTCTCGTTGCGCTGCGACAGAAGCAGAAACCCTAGGTCCCTAATCGCAACCATCGTGACCCCGTCTCCATCGTCGCCGCATCTCCTTCGCCGTCGCTGCATCTCTGTCATCGTCGACCTTTCCCTCTAGGTCGTTGTTCCGGTACTCTCTCTCTCTCTCTCTCTCTCTCTCTCTCCTTTTAACTATGTTTCTATGCTTGAGCACAAGGTCATTAGGTATGTGAACTATTTATCGTTGAGATGGGTCGTGCGGTGGTGGATGGATGCTGTGTGGTTTTTGGAATGTTTGGAAACTTTTTTTTTTTTTTTTTTTTGGTTCTAATCTGTATTGGGTATGACTTGTTTATGCATTCGTTTATTCTCTATTTTAATGAATCTGCTTGGTTGTTGGGAAAGTTGAAGGAAAAAAATCAAATTTGTTTACTTTGTCATTTTCACTCTCTGTACTCATCCACGTCCTGTTTGGGTCCAAGAGAAATTTCCATAAACATCATAGTTTGAGTCCAATCTATTTGGAATTCTTGATGTCAAGTCGATGACTTTTTCTTTGAGCTTAAAAAGCTTCTTTCAAAAAAAAAAAATTCTCGGGTACAACCCGGAACCCGGTTTCCGGGTTTCAAAAACTCGAATTCACCCGGGTTTCGGCCAGGCCTGACCCGAGCCAACCCGGTCCGTTCTGGCCCGGATTTGAAATCTGGGTTTCGGTCCGGGTATACCTGGATTCTTGGGTCGGAACCCGGATAAACACCCCTAGCTAGAGCACAATAATGTATAAATCTATAACGATTTGACCACAGACATGATCATAAGCCATCAGGATCTCAAAATGCAAATTGAAAGAAGAAAACGTGATCTCTAGACAACCTATACCAAGTAAGGAAACCAAGATGAATTAACAAGTTGTTAACAAGAGTCAAATAATAAAACCACAAAAAAAAAAAAAAAACTTAACTTAATCTGTGCCATGATAACTCATTATCTTAAAATGCTTAGTTAGTTGCCACGTATGTTAAAGTTGAAAAAAGAAAACAACTAAGATCAAAACTATAGTTTATCGAGCACCAATTGTTTACATATACCTGTTGAGAATCGACGCGACTTTGGCTAAAACTGAGATAGAAGCTTGAATCGAGCACTAGATGAACTCATTTGGATAGAACTGAGATAGAAGCTTGAATCCAATCGAGATCTTAAGAACCTAAAAAGAAACAGGTAGCATGATTTTTAGGAAAAAGCAAAGTAACTAGATAGCTTGGCGAAAAAAAAGGGGAGGGAGAAAGAGAGAGGAAGAGAAAGGGGATTTCGGGTTGTTGGGAGAGGGAGGAAGGCAGAGGAAGAGAAAGAGGGAGAAAGCAATGAATTCACTGGCGAAAGATGGTGATTTTGCTAATAAAATAATACAGATAGTAATGAATAGTAGATCTTCAAATTTGAAGATGAATTGAAATGTATTGTAGCTCATAGTTTCAAATTTTAAAGTATGATGAATTTAATACAGTGATTTTAAAGCCAAATTCATCAAATTTAAAGATTGGACTCCAATGCCAATGCTAAGCCGGAGATCACCTTAACCGAATATTTGTTCAAGAAGACTATATAGTATATGGCCTCATTTATTTTTGTAAATAAGATGAAATGAGTTGATATTAAAATTAAAAATTGAATAAAATATTGTTATAATATTAATTTTCTTAATTTAAAAAAGTTGATTATTTATTTTATTTTATATTATAATTTTAAAAAGTTGTAATAATTAAATGAGATGAGTTGAGATAAGTTGTGAAACCAAACGAGACCAAAACTCAATTACTGTACATGCTTTGAGATACGAAGAAACAGTACCGCTTCCATTTAATGCTACGTGGGACGTGGTTACGCCGAGGTTGCCTCCAGCATTTTTCAATTTCAAAATCAATTCTTGAGTTCTTGTTCATTTACAAATTACTCTTTCGGGCCTTTGGCTTCTTTATTTTAAAGGAATGTTTGAAAAATGAGATGAGATTAAAATTTTATAAATAGTCATAGGATGACTTATAAATAGTAATGAAATAATTTCAATTAAGTACTTCATGGATTTTGGGAAATGTGATAAAAAAAAATAAATAAAAAATATTACAAAGTTAAAATATATTAGGGACGTTTAGAAAAAAATTTCATCTCATCTCATCTTATCATATCTCATCTCATCTCATTTCTTTCTCAAACATCATTCAAATAAAAATACTTTTAAACTAATCATTTCAACTTTCTCAAATTTTCAAATAAAAAATAAAAAACAATTCAATTTTTTTAAATCTCAAAACAAAAATTATATTATAATAATATTTTAATCTTATAACATTTTTTCTTCAATTTTTCTCTCTCATTTTCTAAAACTCAATAAATATTTTAACTCAAACTATCTCATTACTATTTACAAACTACCTTACTACTCTTTACAAAATTTTCATCTCATCTCATTCCCTGAACATCTCATAATATAATTTTTGTTTTGAGATTTGAAAATTTTGATTTTGATTTTATTTTTTATTTGAAAATTTAGAAAAGTTGTAATGATTAGTTTGAAAATATTTTTTTTAAATGATGCTAGGTAAGACAATAAGATGAGATGAAAATTATTTCTAAAAAAGCTTGTAATGTTTAAATATTGAGATAAGATTGGAAGCTTTAGCCATCCGAACGAATTCTGGTTCTGTAACGAAGACTGAGAAAATTTTCCACACGGGCCTTAAGAGTTAAAGATTAGTCAGCCATCTAAAGAAAGTCGTCCTACTTGAAATATGGGCTGCCCCTTGCCTTCCAGCCATTGAGGTATTTGAGAAACGTATCCTCTCTCTCTCTCTCTCTCTCTGTGTGTGGAATACAGAATCGAGGGGCTTGAACTCACATGATCTTCAGCGGTTTTATAGGTATTGGTGTTTATACTCACCGTCATCTCTTGATTAACTCTCGCTCCTGGCGAATCAAGAGATGCTCTGAATTCTAAAATAAGGCCATGTGCATTCATATTAATGGCTTGTATATTTTTCTCTCTCAGCATTTGGCCTCTGTATTTCATCAACTTGGTTTCAACTTTCATCTTCTTTTCATGTTATAACTAGAAATGAATTTTACTTCATCTGCCAAACAATTACGTATGGCCAGAAAATCATCTTGAATTGAGATCACATCTCGTACATTGCCAGAATAAATGTATCTCAAGCAAGCAACATAAGTATCTTAAAAGCAAATTATTACAGAATATGTCTCACCTCACCGTAGAATAAATTAAAGCAGTACTAATAATCATGTAGTTACAAAAAAGCACACAGACAAGGAAGAAGAAGAAAACGATGAAGAACCTTGCATTAATATAGAATAAGACATCTGTTGTGAATGGAAGTAATAAAATATAAGAGATAAGGTTAATTCGAGGAAATCAAGGACTCCAACACAAGTCTTCTGTATTAACAGAACAACCGGGCCATTACAATGACTTGCTAAATAATGGAACTAGTGTCAGCAAAAATAAACCCACGTACTCAATATTGAAGACCGTTTCTCAACAACTATTGTTGAACTTATTATAATTATTATTGGACCAACAAACATAAAATAATTATTGGACTGAACTTGTGATGCTTGGGCTCATAATGCAAGACCCCCCATGTCTAATCTAGAGATATACCTTCGAGTAATTCTATAACCTGTGAATGTGGATCGGGTAATATCTTTATGGAAAATAAAGATAAAATAATTCATTCAAAGATAGGAAAGAGAATAAAAAACAAACAAGTACATGCAAGAACACCCAAGACGTAGCAAACCAGCCTCGCGGAATGGCGATACCTAGCATTTGGAATTGGTCGAAATAACTCCATCAATGCTAGGAAGTAAACAAACACATCTCCAATAAAAAGAGACATCGTTGTGCGGTGTGTCTCGAATGGAGAGGAGGTTGAGTTCTGATTCTATAGTTGAAGAAGGTTGACCAACACTTGGATGAGAACTTGGATAGTGACTAGGTGTCGGATGGATAAACCAAGGAATCCTCCTTGCTCATCACTGCAAACCAAAACAAGAGTATAGCGTCCTTAAGGCCTGTTTAGGGTTGCGGTAGAAGTGTTAAAAAGTATTTAAATTGTCTTAAAGTTTTTTAATGTAAAATTAGGTTGCTTGGGTGTTACATATTAAAGTATTTTTAATCTCAAATAAGCTAAAAAACACGTTTGATATTTTTCTTCTAATGTGCTTTTCCAGATCATGTGAAACGTAATTTGAATTTTAAAAAGATTATCAATGGACGAAAATAATCATACAACTTTCAGATAATTACAATTTTCAAACTTTCAATAATATGATCATAATTTTTAAAAATTATAATAAGCGTCATTTCTACCTCATAAATAACTTTTATAATTTGTTTCTAAACAAAGGTAACATGCTTGAAAGTGCTTTAAGCATGTGGTTACTAAACAATAAATTACTTTTCAATAGTAGAACTTATTTCTTAAGTTATAAGTTATAAGCTAAGACCAGCCATTAGTCACACTTAAAAAGGGACTATCATCTATAACCCCTCCTTAATTTGTTCCATTCACAACCAAAGCCGCGACTTAGGTTGTCCACTAGTTTTTCTTTTATACGGCTAATATATAACATAGTTATTCAAGTACGCTGTGTCACGCAGTACCATTTATTATTGATAATTTTTAGTTATAAAAAAAAAATCAAAATTCTATTTTTTGATCGATTTGGCTTGTTCCAATATTCTCTAGTGTAAGCGTGTCCACTGTCGAGATATAAACTTGCATGAAAGTCAAATTCACATGCAAAGGTATTCTTTTCCATAAAGGTTATCTTTTTTACAACTATATTTTATATACATGGAAATTGGAATGTGCGGTATTCGAATATTCTATTTAAATTAAATATAATTATATTAACTTTCAAAAAAAAAATTATTATATTAAAATAATATAGTTCTCAAATTTATTCATTCTTTTAAAATGAATTCGTAAATCAATGCAAATATCATTTTTCAGTCCCATCCAAGTAAGATTTATTCCACTCAAGGACGTCACAGACTCACAAGAGATCAGTAGTAAATTTAAGAAGAAAAAGTACTATCAAAACAGAAAGGAGGACGCAGGTAGCACACAGCCGCAAAGAGTGTTGCACAGGCCAAAAATTCCCTCTTAAAAATTATATTTATTGAAGCATAAATAAAACCTTTTAAAGTGGATTACATATCAGTGTTTTTGATCCCGGTATATGCCGTACTGGAATAGTGACCGGTATAGAAGAGATCTATATTTTGTACCTCTCAAGATACTGGCTATACCGGCCGTCACATACAGGTACCGGCTGGTATTTGATTTTTCGGTCGAAACAAGTATTTTGGCCGGTACATATTCTTCACCCGATTTGAAATCAACTTTGGATGGCATTTTCGTAATTTATGTTAATATCCAGGAGCTATTTTGGATTTTCATTACAAACTTAGGTTTTTTTTTCCCCCAAATTGGAAATTCCATTTTAGCATCTTCTTTCCCTACGCCTGCCCAAACCTTCGAAATTTCACGGTTTCACCCCTCCTTCACACATCGCCGTCCGTCTAGCCGCACGTCGCCATCGTCTCGTCGCACATTGCCGTCGTGCCCAGTGTCTCCGTCAGCTCCTCTCGACTCCCTATTTTGAATATCTCTCTTCTCCCTCTTCTGAGTCTGCTCTCATTGCCTCTCAAGTCTCATCTCTCTCTCTCTCTCTCTCTCTCTCTCTCTCTCATTTTGATGTTTTATTTTCTCTGAAGATTTTACAAGGTTTCGATATCAAAGGCTCAAAGCTGCAAGGGTCTTGTTTTGTCGCCTCTCTCTGTCCCTCTCTCAATATCACATAAGAGTGAGTTTTTTTCTTTTATTGATCTATTGGCTGTGATTCTATGAAACTAATCTATTGTTTGTGATTCTGTGAAAGTAATCTATTGATTGTGAATCGTGATTCCAGTGAAACTAATATATTGTTTTGGCTGTAAATATGTTGGGTTGTGTTTATTTGGCTTTGTTTTTGTCAGTTTACAACTAGTAAAATTGTGAAAAATCAAACTGATCTGGAAAATCAATGGATTATCCAGTGGGCACCCATTGCTGTTTTAGTATGACTCTAGTGAAAATGTGGGGCTGTTTTAGTCCAAAGTCCAATTAAATTAAAGTTTACTTAGATTTATGTTTTGTAGTTGTATGATTGAAACTTTTGAACTCATTTTCTTGAACATGATTATGTTTTTCTAATTGTTAATTTGAGCCTCTGCAGTCTGCACAAAATGGGTAAATATTTTGATAGGCTTTTTAATTTTTTTGATAGGACGAAATGGGTAAATATGAAAATGTAAATAGTCTAATTTTGATATCATACAGTCTAATTTTTGTAAATAATTACTGCATTGGCCACTTATTGTGAAGCTTAATTTATGAATTCTTTGAAACCTTGGTTAGGGATTTTGTACAACTTGTTAAATTTTGATTCGTTTTAAATTATTCATTGACCACTTATTGTGAAGCTTTGTTTTAAATAGTTACTGTTTTCTACGTTATTTACTATCTATAGCTTTTGCTTACTTATAAGTGTTAATTTTTATACTTTAATAGTTAAGAATGTCTAGTTGTCAATCAACCGGTGGTATGAGTATGACTTCAACACTTACTCCTATAAGATCAGAAGATCCAGCATGGGCCCATGCACGTGCAGTGCCAGGGGCAAGAAATAATACTAAATGTTTATATTGTAATAAAGTAATTAGAGGTGGCGGGATCACTCGGTTGAAACATCATCTAGCTAGGATTCCAGGCAATGTAGAAGCATGTAAAAATGTCTCTGAAGATGTAAAATGGCAAATGAAGGAGTTATTTGATAAAATGAAAAAAAGCAGAGAGAATAAAAGAAAAATAAGTTCAGAAATTGGAGGTGATATAGATTTAACATCTGATGATATTGATGATAGTAATATTATGGAGGGACAATCTCAGCTTTCTAAAGGTAAAGGGAAGTCAAAAGAATCTAGAACTGGAAAGTTTGTGGGGGGATTGAGTAGATTTTTTGCTCCAAGAACAACTCCTGGGTTCCAACCTTCAATTAAGAGTTCTATGTGTTCAAATGAGATGATTGTAAAAGCAAAGATGGTTATAGCACGTTGGTGATATGATGCTAATCTGCCTTTCAATGCAGCTCAATCCAAATTTTATCAACCAGCTATCGACGCCATGACTGCCATCGGGCCAAGGTTCAAGGGCCATTCTTTGTATGAGTTGAGAGGAAATTTGTTAAAGATGGCTGTGGATGAAGTTCAAGATTATTTGCAACAAATTAAGAAGGTTTGGAATGAAACCGATTGTTCACCAATGGCAGATGGTTGGACAAACCAGAAGCAACAATCAATAATCAACTTTCTAGTTTATTGTCCGAATGGTACAATGTTCTTGAAATCTGTTGATACATCTGGCCTTAGAAAAGATGCTGAAACATTGTTTAATATCTTTGATGAGGTTGTTCAAGAAATTGGAGTTGAGAATCTTGTGCAGTTCATAACGGACAATAATGCAAGTTATAGAGCTGCAGGAAAAAGTTAAAGCAGAAGTATGGCTCTTTCTACTGGTCCCCATGTGCAGCTCATTGCATAGACTTAATGTTAGAGAATTTTTCTGATCCAATATATTTTTCTCTTATTGATGATACTATAAAAAAGGAAAAAAAGATAACAAAGTTCATCTATAACCATGGTTGGGTTTTAGCATTGATGAAAAAAATACTTTACCAAATGTCATGATTTGTGTCGTCCTGCAATTACAAGGTTTGCGACAAAATTTTTAAGTATCCAATGCTTGCTCTTGTTTAAGAAAAAACTCAGATAAAATGTTTACTTGTGATAAATGGATTGCACTAAGTCATTCTAAGAGCAACATAGAGAATGAGATAGCTGGAATCATTTTAAAAGATAAAGAGTTTTGGGCTCAATGTCAATTTATTGTCAAAGTTAGTGAGCCTTTAGTTCATCTACTACAATTTGTTAACGGGAATAAGAAGCCTGTAATGGGACACTTGTATGATGTAATGGAAAAAGCCAAAGAGAACATAAAAACAAGATACAATAACAAAGTTAGTGTATTCAGTCCATTCACCAGGATCATTGATTCTAAATGGGATAAGCAGCTTCACAGTCTATTACATGCGGCAGGTTGTTTTCTTAACCGTAGAATTTACTATAGCCCCAACTTTAAAAATAAAAATGATGTTGTAAGAGGCTTCAACAGCTGTGTTATGAAGATGGAACTTGATCCCGATAATCAAGACAAGATCATTGCAGAACTTGACTTGTATAAGAACGCAGTAGGTGAGTTTGGACATATTCTTTAACAATCTGCCAACGTGATAAGATTAATCCAGGTATTATCATTTATCATTATCACTTGTTAAATAGTGTGACTTTGCACTTTAAATTTTATCTTATTTTATTTTTACTTGCATTTAATTAATAATTAATAATTGCATTATTGTTATAGTTGCATGGTGGACCCAATTTAGTTGTGAGGTTTCAACGCTTCAAAGGTTTGCTGTTCGAGTACTAAGTCAATGTTGTAGTGCAATTGGATGTGAGAGAAACTGGAGCACATTTGATTTTATTCATTCGAAGAAGAGAAATAGATTAGTGCATAAATGTTTGAAGAACTTAGTATTTGTTCGTTATAACTTGAAGCTGCGAGAGAGGTAAATTTTTTTAATACTAATGTTTTTCACTGTTGAAAAATATATAACATTTTCGCTTATGTTTGATTTTATTTTGACAGGAGCATAAAAAAGGGAAAAGAAGCTTTAAATCCAATCAATCTTGAAAACATTGATTTGATGGAAGAATGGGTGGATGAAGAATCTGAGCTTCTTGATGGAGAAGATTTGGATTGGGCAAGTATTGAGGAGCCATTAGCCTCACTAAATGAGGAAGACGATGATAATGTTGGTGATGGTGGTGACGTTGATGAAAATATTTTGATTAACATGTCGAATCCTAATCCTTATTGTCTTTTTTATGAGGATGAGTAATTTTTTATGACGGTGGTGATGTTAATGATTTTATCATGATAATGTTGGTGTTTATGTTAATTGTAACTTAAAACTTAAGACTTGTATTGAGAAGTATTGAGTTTATGACTTATTTTGTTGTTATTTTGAAAAACAGTTAATACTTGTATATATATAATTTATCCAGGTATAAACTATTCCTAAATGGTACCGGTACCAAACTGTATTGGTACCGAAATATTATCCCAAAACGGTATACGAGAAATATTTCGTTCCAGTGCCTTGACCAGTACGACTTCCGGTACGGTATTCAAAACTTTACTACACATATGATAAGTTTAAAATGAGAGCTTCCATTAAATATCTTTTATAATTTAAAAATAAATAAATAAAATGCGTTGATGATCTCATCATATTAAATATTGAAATTCACGTTAATATTCACCGATTATATTACCGAATTATAAAAAAGATTATAAAAAAAATCTGGATGATCCATAAATTAATAAAAGCCACTTATGCTAACCTCTTACAATTAATAAAATCCTTTTCGGAGGAGGATAAATAAATACCCGTTTGTGAATAAACGGAAAGTATAAGCAAAATAGCATACATTGGTGAAGGCTGGTCCAAAGTATAAGCAAAATATTCATGATATTTAGTACGGAAATTATTTGTAAAAATTACTACTAACCCTTGGTGATGAAGATTAATGTCGAAGCTATTTACATCCATTTGAAAGAAGAGTTATCAAAATTTTGGATGGGAAGACTGCTGCCATCTCCAACCTGTATTGTATCACCACCACTATATAGTTCAGAAGAAATATTCAAGTTATTGAAGTCATTAGTTATATGATGCGTAGCTGCCGAGTCCGCATACCAGGATGAATCAAACAATGATACAGGGGCATTGTAGTTAGCAGAAAATGATCTTGAAGCATCAAGTTGATAGGAGTGATCAAACTTGTATCGGCATTGAAGAGCAACGTGGCCAGATTTATTGCAAACCTGACATGTAGGGCGCTAGGCAGTATACTGAGGTGTAGGATTTGCAGAATTATTAAAGGAGTTGGTTCTTCCATCACGAAAGTTGGAATTGAATCGACCTCTTCCTCGACCCTGGCGTCCACCATGAGAGAAGCCTTGGCCACATTGGTCATGCCCACTTGAGGCTGTGAAGTTAGCAGTGGGTTCAACAGAGGATATAGTATTCCTTGTTAGATGGGATGCTCACACCTCATGTATGAGCAAGAGTTGGTATAGCTCATGTGACGAGAGACTGGTTGTTACCTAAGTGATAAAAGATTCATAAGATTGTCCAAGGCCATTTAGTAAGTATGTAACAATCTCTTTGTTTGGAAGATGAGTTCCAGTGGCAGCGAGAGAGTCCCAAATTATTCAGAGATCGGTTAGTCACCTCTAGAAAGATTAGTGAGTTGAAAATGCAGTTGAAACTCTTTTGCTTGGGAATAGGAGGCATACATTGAAGCCAAAAGAACCCAGAAAGCTCGGGCAAAGGTAGAGGATAGAACGTGACCAATAATAGAGTCAGATAGAGAGGAGAATAGAACGTTAAGGACAATTTGGTCTGTACGCCTCCAATGAAGAAAAGAGGGGTTGGCTTTGGGTATGGTAGTGGAGGATTCAGTGGTGGTTTCTGGGGGTGGGGAAAGAGACCCATCGACATAACCAAAGAGGTCTTGGCCTCTAAGATAAGCCGAAATTTATACCTTCTATAAAAGGTAATTATCACTGGTAAGTTAGGTGGAGATTATGTGTGAGAAGGAGGATAAGGTGGGAGCGGGAGGACGAGGAGGAGGCTCGGAAGAAGAGGCCATGGATCAAAATAGAAAAGACTATGGTTTGAAGGCTCTCAGTACCATGTTAGAATGAAGAAATATGTTGCTGGAAACTCTTTGTTTTCATTGATGAATTTTGTCTATTGCAGACGGTATTTATACATGATGTAAAAGAATAAAAAACAGTTGAATTGGTTACAAAATCACCGTAGGGACCAGTAACAAATTCCTTTACTGTTAGTTTCTAGAACTTGTATTTGGTTGTGTGGTGCTCCGCTGTTGTAAATTACAATGGCTCTGCAGTATTCCTCCATTGCTTGCTGTAGTGTCATGCCGAGTGCTCTCATTCTGTTTGTGAAAAGGTGGCATAAAATCATTTATTTCAATAAGCTCCGTCCGATAAGTACAAAAATATTTTTATTTTTTATTTATTCTTTTTCATCATTTTTTATATTACTTGCATGGAATCCAATATTCGGTGACTAGTATTTTTGTAAAAGAACCGTTTGGGGTATAAAGTATAAACTAAGCATCCGTTTCGGGCAAACTTTTCTTTTTTTAAACCTGCCTTGATATATAAAAAAAAAGTTAAAAAAAATAATGTTAATATAAATCTCAAATAGATAAATTATATACATGTTTTTTTTTTTTTTTGTAAAAAAATAATCCTGCTAAAAAAAAACATTTTTCTACACTTTTTCAACGTAAAATTTTATCTTTTAACAAAGAAATTGTGCAAAACTTGGGACTTATCTATTGAGATTTTTACAGTTCATTTCTAAAAATAAAAATTGGCCCCACCATTCCCATCCTCGTTCTAACCATTCACTAACAACTGATTCCGAGTTCTAGTGATATTTGGATAACAAATCAAAACATCAATGATTTGTTAGTATAAATAATGTGGAATATTTTTCTTTTTTTCTTTTTTTTTTTTTTACCGATACCATGTTTACCTTTTTACAAGTATTGATGTGGTATTTACTACAAAAGAAAAAAATCATAAAAAAATAAACTGACTGGCTGAAGGAAAGGTTCCTCCCCAGATGAGCAATTGGATTTGAGGCCTTAGACACGAGTTATTCATACCATATCAATTCACTTTACCTGAGATTTTCTTGCTTAATTTTCCATTATAGTGTAAAAGCTAATTCAAGAGGCCTCAGACCTCGTTTATTTTTACAGATGAGATGAGATAAGTTGAGATTAAGTTAAAAGTTGAATAAAATATTATTAAAATATATTTTTTTAATATTATTTTTATTTTGAGATTAGACAAAGTTAAATTGTTTATTTTATTTTGTGTAAAAATTTTAAAAAATTCTAATAATTAAATAAGATGAGATAAGTTGAGAACAATTATGAAAACAAACGAGGCCTAAAGAGGGCTAAGACCAACATTTAGGAGACACTGTTAATTATCATCTGAGTCTTAGCGACAAAAGTTTAGGAGATCTGTGTTCATCAATTTTCTCCAGGTCAACAGGACGCGAAATAGAATTTTTTTTCTTCAATTATCTACGAGCTCCAAAAGGCACAAGTATGGCTAAGAGCCTAAGACCAGACGTAGATAAGGGAACAGTATGGATGAACACTCGAAAAAAGTATTTGTATGTCCATCAGAAGCAATACTTTCCCCCCAAAGCAATTGAGCCAAATTAGAGATTAGAGCTCCTGCAAGGTCAGCCTTTCATGGAGATATTATATATCATCTCTCACTGCTTGATCCTTAATGCTTTGTCAGATGAAAGGGGCCTTAATCATATAGGACTAACTCACCTTCTATTTTTCAGTTGAGAATGGAAAAAGAAAGTGTTATTTTCCAAAGGAAGTCTCCCTCCTTATTCCTGACATTGGTAGCACTCCTAAATAGATGATAGATAAAAGTACCTAACATGATAAAGTGCTTTCAGATGGACACAAGAATGAAAATCTCATACATAAACAATAATGCAAAAGGGATATAATGCATTCCGTCAAAGAACAGGATTCACTTCATGCCATTTACATGGACCAAGAGTTTCTTGCACTCAAAAGGTGAAGACTTTTCTAAATTGAAGGCACGTTGAATGCAGTTAATAGGGGATGTCTCCCTCTTCAGGGAGATCCCAATTATCCTCATCATCTTCCTTCTTGTTTGTTGTGGCTTCNAGTGTAAAAGCTAATTCAAGAGGCCTCAGACCTCGTTTATTTTTACAGATGAGATGAGATAAGTTGAGATTAAGTTAAAAGTTGAATAAAATATTATTAAAATATATTTTTTTAATATTATTTTTATTTTGAGATTAGACAAAGTTAAATTGTTTATTTTATTTTGTGTAAAAATTTTAAAAAATTCTAATAATTAAATAAGATGAGATAAGTTGAGAACAATTATGAAAACAAACGAGGCCTAAAGAGGGCTAAGACCAACATTTAGGAGACACTGTTAATTATCATCTGAGTCTTAGCGACAAAAGTTTAGGAGATCTGTGTTCATCAATTTTCTCCAGGTCAACAGGACGCGAAATAGAATTTTTTTTCTTCAATTATCTACGAGCTCCAAAAGGCACAAGTATGGCTAAGAGCCTAAGACCAGACGTAGATAAGGGAACAGTATGGATGAACACTCGAAAAAAGTATTTGTATGTCCATCAGAAGCAATACTTTCCCCCCAAAGCAATTGAGCCAAATTAGAGATTAGAGCTCCTGCAAGGTCAGCCTTTCATGGAGATATTATATATCATCTCTCACTGCTTGATCCTTAATGCTTTGTCAGATGAAAGGGGCCTTAATCATATAGGACTAACTCACCTTCTATTTTTCAGTTGAGAATGGAAAAAGAAAGTGTTATTTTCCAAAGGAAGTCTCCCTCCTTATTCCTGACATTGGTAGCACTCCTAAATAGATGATAGATAAAAGTACCTAACATGATAAAGTGCTTTCAGATGGACACAAGAATGAAAATCTCATACATAAACAATAATGCAAAAGGGATATAATGCATTCCGTCAAAGAACAGGATTCACTTCATGCCATTTACATGGACCAAGAGTTTCTTGCACTCAAAAGGTGAAGACTTTTCTAAATTGAAGGCACGTTGAATGCAGTTAATAGGGGATGTCTCCCTCTTCAGGGAGATCCCAATTATCCTCATCATCTTCCTTCTTGTTTGTTGTGGCTTCCGGCTTGATCTCTGGTGGAGTTCTTAATTGGGGGCGCCTAGTTATAGAACGAGATAGACGGGCAGTAAGTAATCATTGAAAGGAGAGATCTAACAGAAGCAACTCTACATAACTGCATAACTGCATGTTGGTGAGGTGTTAAACCACAGGCTAGTAAACTTTATACCGCAGGGTCTAAAGAACCCACAAGAATATGCAACACAATTGTTAACATTATATGCCGACTATCAAAGCCAAAGATTAACACCCTATCAATCAGAACAAAATTCACTAAACCATCTATATAACACGAGAAATAAATTCGAGACAAAACCAAATTCAAACAAACATTTCCTCCTTATTAAGAGGACAAATATATATATATACACACAGAACATAGATACATTGATTAACAACAGGCAATAATTCTCCAGGGTAAACCAAACTGGCTTATGGTATTATAATTTCGTGTTTAAACTTGTCAGCCCAAATAGGGTCATAGAGAGACGTTTCAAAGCATCACACAGAATAAATAACTCTGAGTTGGTCACTTATAAAAAAGAAAATCTAAATTAGTGGAATTTCTTAGGATCCCAAACCTTACCCACATAATGTCATTTATAGTGTGATTGCTAGATTGAACTTTTCCCCATTCTAAATGGAGTATATGAACTTTGTACTCCAGGAAAGACGCAATTGATCCCTACATGGTGGCTGGGTTTTTAGGGGAACAGAACAGGGAGACTGGAGGAGCCTTAGTGCTACAAAAATCCCACATATTAAGCCAACCAATCCAAGATTCAGCAAAACTAACAACAGATAGCAATCAAATTGAACCTAAAGTGACCAAATTCTATTAACACCATTTGCAACCTAATGAAGAGAATCATAGGAACATCATAGAGAGAAATAAAACCAAGCCCTTGATTAGCTGAACATTTGACAAAGCCTAACCATTTTTTTAAAAAGAAATCGAAACAACGCCAAAGTAGAATAAATTAAGAGAGACAGAAAAGGGGACCTCCTTTTGTTGCGCTTAGCGGCCTCCCGCGTCTTCCGCTTCTTCTCGTCCTGCTTATTTTCAAAGAACCTTCTGCACTTACACTTTTGAATAACACCGCTAGAAAATCATCACGAATTGAGATCACATCTCGTACATTGCTAAAGGTTTGGGGGGTGAGATGAGAATTTTATGTTTTGTTTTAAAGTTTAAAATATTATTTTTTAATTTTGAGATTTGAAAAAGTTAAATTAGAATTTGAAAAAGTTATATTGAGATTTGAAAAAGTTGAATTGTTTATTATATATTGTATGAAAATTTGAAAAAGTATAATGATGAGATGAGATGAAGATGAGAAATCTCATCTTATCTTTGCCCCCAAACCTATCTATTAGTATCTCAGAATCTTTTCTTTTCTTTTCTTTTCTTTTTCCATCACATTTACACTGTATTGGTTGTTTTGGATATTTTGTTGGAAACCTACCCCTCTAACATGCATTTTCTTTTATTTTAATAAAGTTTACTTGGTTAGAAAAAAAAAAAAAAACATAAGTATATTAAAAGCAAATTATTACAGAGTATGTCTCACCACAAGGTAGAATAAATTAAAGCAGTACTGGTAATCATGTAGTTACAAAAACACACACAGACAATGAAGAAATTAAGAAGAAAAAGATGAAGAACCTTGCATTAATATAGAATAAGACATCTCTGTTGTGAATGAAAGTAATAAAATATAAGTGATAAGGTTTATTCGAGGAAACCAAGGACTCCAACGAAAGTCTTACGTATTAACAAAACAACCGGCCATCACAAAGGCTCGCTAAATAATGGAGCTAGTGTCTGTAAAAATAGACCCACGTACTCAATACTGAAGACCGTTTCTCAAGACCAGATAAAGTTTACTAACTCAACAACTATTGAACTTATCATAATTATTGGACCAACAAACATAAAATAACTATTGGACTGAACTCGTGATGCTTGGGCTCATAATACAAGAACCCCAACTCAGCCCACTTGCCTTGAGATCCTGCTCATCCGCCAGCACACACGTGGCAGCATCAAACCCCTCCATCCTCCGTTGGCTCGCCACTGCCGTCTTCTTGCTCCATTGAGTTACCATTAATTGCTTGAGGGCCTGCTTCTGCTTCAACATTATTTGGATTGAAATACTGCTGAATTGAATCATATATATTGAATAATTTGATGGATATACCATCGAGTAATTCAATAATCTGTTGATATGGATCGGATAATATTTTTATAGAGAATAGAGTTAAAATAACCAACCCAAAGACAATGAAGAGAATCAATAATAGACAAATACATGACCCGAGATGTAGCAAATAAGCCTCGCGGCAAGGCGATAGCTAACTCCATCAATGCTAGGAAGTAAATACACATAGCTCCAATAAAAATATACATAATTGTGCGATGTGTCTCGAATGGAGAGGAGACTGAGTTCTGATTATGTACTTGAAGAAGGTTCACCAACACTTGGATGAGAACTTGGACGGTGAGTAGGAATTGGATGGATAGACCAAGGAATCCTCCTTGCTCATGACTACAAACCAAAACCAAAGACTATGAAATGTTCAGTATTTTTCACCATCAAATTGATCAAACACCCCTATATATGCAAGTGCATTTTCCTTTCAATTCCTCTTTTATTTTTGTCTTTACCAGCAAAATAAATGTTCTTCGAGTCAATATTGAACATATAGATTGTATTAGCATATAAACTAAATCATTTCAAGACCACCTCCATTATTGCCACATGGACGTACGAATCTAGGATGTGCGCAAGGCTATAGCTCGCAAAATTTGCCTAACACACTATTAATGTTGGTTCCATCTTAATAAAAAGTATTGATGTTTTAACCTTTTTTTTTTTATATGCGGAAAATAATATTCCATCTTATCATGAGATGATATTGTCTATCAATATTTTTCTTATATTTTTATTATTATATTTTTTTGATGAGATGAAAAATAATATTATATTTTTCTTTTTAAAAAAAAAAAAGAAATAATCCAAAGATAATGAAAAGTATCATATTTTCAAAATGAGATAAGAGTATCGTATATAATATTATTCTTTTTATAACTGTAATGTGCATCACTACAAATTGTTTATTGACCCAACAAATTTGTAAGTAGTGAAACTCTTTTTGATTACCGCAAGATGTTAATGCGAGACTATGAGAATATAAAATAAATAATTAATTTAGTCTCTCCTTACTAATTTAAAATTTTAAAACAATTAGTGATTTAATACAATATCATAATAGATATCTTAAAAAATTTGATTATTGGAATTACATTTCACACTAATTTAAATTAAATATTCTATATGTTAAGTCTACTAGTTAAAAGGAAGTTTCATTTCCTGTAAAGCAAATAGATAATTAAATTTACATCTTCCAACTCATTTTAAGTTTAAAGTCAATAAGTAATTTAACATTCGCGTAACCTTCTAACTTAGCATTGAAATTCAAAATAATATAAGGGCAAAAAAGGAATAGTTGTGATTTTAATCAAGCAATGAATCCCACATTCTCTCGATGAATGTTTGATCAATACTTCCGCTGTTTTGGCTTACCCGAGACTTGAGGCCTTCTTTGATAATAAAATATTTTTTGAAAATTTTTAATTTTTCTCATAATTTCATTATGAAAGATATTACAAATCTCAAAAACATATTCTATTTCAACTTTTCATTCAATAAAAATTTAATACAATTATAAAAATTCTAAATCAATAAATAATTTTAATAATTATATTTAATCAATTTTTCAACTCAATCTATTTATTTTTGCGAACTCTGATGCAAAATTGATTTTTAAAAAATTTATTCAAGAATTTATCTCTGCTGTCTCGTTTGGATAGTGAGATGAGATGAGATGATCTGTGAATAGTGGTAAAATGATTTATAAATAGTAGTGAAATGTTTGAACTAATATGTTTTATGGAGTTTTGAAAAATGAGAGAGAAAAAATTGAAAGAAAATATTATAAAATTAAAATATTGTTATAATATAATTTTTTAATATAATTTTAATTTTGAGATTTGGAAAAGTTGAATTGTTTTTTATATTTTATTAAAAAGTTTGAAAAAATTATAATGATTAGATAAAAAAAATTAGAAATTTGAGATTGAAATTTTTTTTTTTTTTTTATGTATATTTGAATATTGAGATGTGATTGGATGACTTGGAAGAACTTTACTATCGAGAAGAGGCCTTATCTAAAAAATTCTCAAAGTTTTCAATAATATCTTGTGCCATGCTCAAGTGGTGGCTTTTCTTTCAACGCGGACAAGGGGAAAACACGCGGAAGTCATAGACTGCCACACAAAAAAATCATTATTTAATTCAAAAAATAATTTATTTTTTTGAATTAAGTAAATTTTACACAATAAGAGTTTAAAAAATATAAAAATCAATTTTAAAAAAGAAGAAGAATAATAAAGAAAGAACTCCCCACCAGATCGAATGGTGCGGCAGGACTACAATCGGATCGGAAGGACAAAATCTAGCCACTAGAAAGGGGCCCATATTTTGGTGGTTTGATTTGAATGATTGAATCACCACGAGACGGTTGATCTTCATTTTTAAATACTTGTTTAATTGAAATTATACAAAATTTTTAGGTAAATTATATATTTATTTTCACAACAAAAAATAAATAAATTACGTTTGCAATAAATTTATTTTTTTCACATGATAAAAGCCAACGTGGTGATGGTGGACGAATAGAGAGACTTCATTCTCACTCAGAATAAACTCAACTTTACATAAGTAGAAAAAGAAGCGTACTCAAACGTACCTTAAATCCTTGGGCGGATGGGCAAAAATCTTTTGGATCAATTGGCAATACTTTGATTTCTTTATGAGAACTAAGGATTGAATCCCTCTCCTCATAAAATAAAAGAAAAAAAAAAAAAGACAAATTGGGCAGATGGGCCAAAATCTTTTGAATCAATTGATAACAACTTGATTTCTCACTGAGAACCATGGATTGAATCCCCCGCATAAATAAAAAAATAATAATAAAAAAAAGAAGAAAGACACCGTGGGATGATGACCCGGTTTGGATTGGGGCCTAAAAATACTCTTCTTAAATATCCGTTTAATTTTTTTAGCAGTGAAGATCATCTTCTAATGCATATATAGTCGTGCAAAGTTAAGAACCATCTCGGTTAATTTTGAGATCAACCAGTGTCTCTTATGCATGAGAATGAATGAAACATATCCATTAATGATGCAGCTTATGTTAAGTACATTAATATAAATGATTCCTACAACTCATTTACCAAAGAGGATAAAAAACATTGCAAAATTAAAGCAGCAGTGATATCTGTTTTTAAACTACTAACCGCCGCTCCTGACGAAGATTGGCCAAGTTGTTTTCGTCGTCCATTTTCGCTTTCTTCTCTGCTCGCGTTCTTTTACTTGCTCGTTTTTCCTGTCTTGCTTTAAATAAGCTTAGACTCCCCCACTCTTTGCTCGACCAAAACAATGAGAGTCCCTGAGTGTTAAATGACTATTAACACCCCAACCGACTAGAGGGAAGCAAATTAGGAACGAGGAATGATGTTTTCTGTGATACAAAACATTCAAGCAATGATAATATAATATTATTTTGTAATAATAATATTGACTTTGTACCCGCTCATACTGCACACAACACTAACAAGGAAAAAGTGAGAAAATGGGGGTCGTTTTTTAAATGAATAATGATACCCACTATGCATATAACCCATTTCACAATTATATTTTAAGATAAACTTATTTTATAACATGATATTATTTTTATAACTTATTTTACAAAAATACCACTATTTTAAAATATAATTGTATAAAATATTATGTGTTGATCATTTTCCTGGTGTAAATACCCTAGGTGCACTTTTTAAGTTATTAGACGTATACAAACGGAGTGGAGAATGGAGAACTAGTTTTTGAAATTTGTTTTATTATTGACGACTTATATTGTATATTTTGTCTTAAAGATTCTCAAGACCTTTTGTTGGATCAAGTAGCCCTTAAGAATCATGGGTATCCATAGAGGATAAAATGCCCGGCCTACTGAAGGCCAGACCCAGCGAACCAAGCCACACTAGAGAACAAAATGGAGAGGAAGGGAGTAGGAGACAAGAAATGACCATGGGTGCAGGAAGTGTAAGAGAAGGGTGTCAGAAGGAAGTGGGAAATGGAAGCGGTGCTCAGACACGTCAAGGGTCATACTTGACCTTTACTAACAGTCACACAAAGGGACCAGTCACCTCCTAATAGGCAGGCACGCGCAATGGCGGATCAGATAAAAGCAAAGAGCCAGAGGACTAAGGGGCTTTCGGTTTTTTCTTTTTCAACCTCTCGAGGAAGACATCTTCTCCAGCAAGAAGAGCTCTAACTTTCTTTGTACAGTTAGAATTGAGAAGTCGTGAGAGATTGTAAATAAGTATATTATAGTGAATTTTTCCTCCCCAAACGCCTGTGGACGTAGGCAACATGCCGAACCACGTAAATCTGTGTGTCACTTTCTTTTTATTTTCTATGTACTTGTTTTCCACTCACTGTCATAGACATACGCATTGACACTGTACAGCAGCACCGGAACACTTTCGGGAGTTCCAAACAACACCGATCAAGGCCCAAGTCGACCTAGTGGGTCAAGAATGACTCTTTCTCTTCTTCCGGCCTGCTATGCAGTTTTTCCCGCATCAACAAGAGCCATGTAGGAAAATTGCAAGTGCTATCATTTGCATGGTTGTGCTCTCTTTGGTGCAGATACATGTTGGAGGATATAATATGGAGGAAGAGAAGTTGAATATTAGTGGGAAAGGTTGGTCTAAGAAGATGATGAAGTGCAGGCCGAAAAAATTAGTTGGAATAATAATAATGGAGGCCAATGAAAGGAAAGATGATCAAGAGACTGTAGGTAATTAACGCAGAAGGTCGGAATAATAGTTCAGGCAAAATGTTTCGTGTATATCGGAGCAGCTCGGGCATCGGGTACTAACTGACCTGAACAAGGGCCGGCTCAATAGATTTTAGAGTCTAATGTTAAAATTTTGAGTGAGATTTTTTTTAAAAGTAAAATTAAATAAATTTATTTTTATTTTTATATTATATTTTTATTTAAAAAAGAATTCATATCGTTTTGTAAAGTAAAATTATTGATTAAGATTTTATACCACATTTTTAACTAATAATTGACTTAATATTTATTAGGTGATTTTTTATTTAGCGAGAATTTTATCAAATCTAGTTTTACAAGTACTTTAAACTCGTAGACATAATTATAATCATTATTGTCAATAAAGTTCTATAAACAACTTATACATTTGAAAAAAAAATAAGTCATTGCCTCTTCAAAGGATTATATAAAAACTTTTTATGAATACTGAAAAATTAGATTTTGCTATTTATAATTTTCACATTAATTATATTGTTAGAGGCACAACTTTCCTGAATATTGATCATATATTACTATGTGGTGACTGTGTATATTTATACACTTTACAAAGGAATCAAATCAGTTACAAAGAGAATCAAAATAACAGAAATAAAATCCTTCGTGTGGATCGTCTTCGTGGGTAGCTTCATTAGACATTGGTAAGATCTCTCCTTTTCTTTTCTCAGTCAACTACTAATCTCAACTGGATCTTCGTGTGTATTTGCTCCATTTCGCAAGAAGATGTGAATTGATTCCCCTTCAATTTTTGTCTCTAGTCCTGAGCTTCCAATATTAGTAATCTCTGTAAGCTGCCAAGGCTTAGTACATTCATTTGGCAGTGATCTCGAGCTGGCAATCTTGCCCATTCTCTGAGTGCTAAGCCCAGTTTCTTTGGCCTTGTGCTTCTTTCCTCGAACGTGTTCACTGAAACCTTTCTCAATAAACAATGGAGATTGTTTTCTCGCAATGTCCATGGAACATCGAAACTTCTGTAATACCCAAAGAAATAATCTTCCATTTAATAAAAGTAGTTTGCTAAAATAGGTACTAATTGACTAATATGATAAAGGACTTACTGAAGTTTTCTTCAAAGATTTTGAAAAGTGGAGAGGCAGAGCTTCGTGGGAAGACGAAAGTAGGGAGAGCCATCCCTTCGTGGGAAGGCAGTGCTTGGTGGGAAGACGATGGTGCAAATGGAAAGGCAGAGCTTCGTGGGAAGGAAGAGGTGGGAAGACAAAGAGAGGGAGAGTTCATGGGAAGACAAAGGGAAGGGGATCTCTTTGGAACGAAACGATTCGTTTAAGCACATACTAAAACGGTGCGCTTCATTTTTTTGGTTCTCCCACAGTTGCACACCGCGACTGGATTCAGCACTTTTCTTTTTCAATACCGCTGGGAGCTACCGCTGGCTCTAGATGTGTTTTTTATGTGTATTTTTTTAATTCTTTTTTTATATAGATGTTTTTAATAATTTTAATTCTTTTTAGTAATTAAGGAAGTATTTTCTAATTATTTTTTTTTACTTCGTGAGTAAGAAAGTATTTTTTAATAATCTTGTGAATTTTTTTTATTTTTTTAAAATACTTAAAATTGTTAAAAACATCTATATAAAAAAGATTAAAAAAATACACATAAAAATATACATACTAAAGCCAGCTAGTAGCTCCCGGCTCTAGCCACTGCTCTTTTTTTTTTTTTTTTTTTTTTTTCATTCTTTGTAAGCACTCCCCACGATCATCTTATCATGAAAGCGTGTCTTCTCTGCGAGTCTGCCTCAACTGTCATTTTCACAATTACCTTTAGTTAATAAAAAATGAGTCATTGAGAAAGGGAAATGAATTGTTAAACAAAAATAATAAAGTTACTGCTGTTATACAATTATCCAATAAAATATTAATTCTTATTTTTAACTTGAAGTGTTTTAATTGAAAAAAATATTAGAGTTAATTAGAAAATCAATACCTCTTGCTCATTTACAAATTACTTTTCCGATTTCATTATTTTTTATTCTTATTATTTTTCTAAATATTTTTTTAAACTCTTTAAATATTTTAAAAATAAAAATTTACAAATTCATTAAAAATACTTTCTTAACTATTAAATAAATAAATTAACTAGTAAATTAATTTTTTTTTTAGAGTTAGTTTACATACAGTTCTCAAATAGAGACTACACATATAAGTCCATATAATTATATTTTAAAAAAAATTAAATTATAATAATATTCTTTTTAAAATAATATTTTTTTTTTATCCATATTTATCAATAGAACGGTACAAGCAGTTCTACTACAAATTTGTTTAATTTTTTTTTGTAAAGTAACTTTTTCCGATGGCCACCAGTGGCATTTCCCTTTGCCACACATCACCGACTATGAACGCCTGAAACCACAATCACAATATGAGAGTAATCTTTGTCCGACGAGCAACGAAGACTTTGAGTCAGTCATCTAAAAAAAGTCGTCCTACTTGAAATGGGCTGCCCCTTTGCCTTCCAGGAAGTTGCAGAAAACAAAACCCGTTTCTCCCAAAAGACAAACTTTCTTTCTTAAACCTGCCTTGATTTGATTCTCGTAGCTAAAGTGGCCCCATCTCAACCCCACTACTTTCGTATCTCGTCGTTCTAAACATTCGGTAACAACTGATTCCAAGATCTAGTTTTTGACTGATTGAAGAGAAGGTTCCCCAGATGAGCAATTGGACGAGGCCTTAGACACGAGCATTCATACCATATTAATCGATCTCACCAGAAATTTTCTTGCTTATTTTTCATTATACTGGAAAAAGTTAATTCAAGAGCCCTCTTTAGAAACCAACTTTTAGGAGATACTTTACATTTGAGTAATGAGGTGATGTCAGATAATTTGTAAATAATAATAAAAAAATAATTATAAAATAATGAATAATAATAAAAAATAAATAAAAAATAATTATAAAATAATCACGGAGATCACTCCACTATTCAAACACATCCTACTCATCATCCGAGTTGGAGCAACACTAATTTTCATAGCTTTGTGCTGATCAATTTCTCTCCTGGTCAACAGAATTTTTTTTCTTCACTTTTGTACGAGCTCCGAAAGGCACCAGTGTGGCTAACGCCAGACCAGACGTAAAAAAGCATTTGTATGCAATACTTTCCCCCCAAAGCAATTGAGCCAAATTAGACCTCCTGCAAGGTCAGCCTTACGTGGGGATATTATATTAGATATTATCTCTTGCTGCTTGATGAACCTTGACATTTTGACAAAAGAGATGGGCCTCAACCATATAGGACCAACTCACCTTCTATTTTTCAGTTGAGAAAGGAAAAAGAAAGTGTATTATTTTTCAAAGGAAGTCTCCCTCCTTATTCCTGACATTTGGTAACCCTCCTATATATGTGATAGATAAGTACATAACATAAAGTGCCTTCAGATGGACGCAAGAATGAAAATCTCATACATAAACAACAATACAAAAGGGATAATGCATTCTGTCAAAGAACAGGCGGATTCACTTCATGCCATTTAAGCCTAAAATCAATATCTGCCAAACAAGTACGTACGGCCTGATAATCATCTCAAATTGAGATCACACATTACTGGAATAAATGTATCTCAAGCAAGCAACATCAGTATGTTAAAAGCAAATTATTATAGATTATGTCTCACCTCACTGTAGAATAAATAAAAGCAGTACTGATGTAGTTACAAAAGCGCACACAGACAAGGAATTAGAAGAACCCTTGCATTAATATAGAAGAAGGCACCAAACCTCCATTGACCTGCCGCCACCATCTTCTTGCCCCATTGTCTCACCACAACCGTCCTCTTGTTCCATTGAGTTACTGTTAACTGCTTGGGGGCCTGATTATGCTTGAAGATTATTTGGATTGAAATAGTACTGCAGGATTGAATCATATATATTGACTAATCTGACAAATATACCATCGAGTAATTCAATAATATGTGAATATGGATCGGGTAATATCCTTATGTAACAATTAAAATTTTCAATTATATTAACCACTAAAAATGATTGTATACCAATTATATACAAGAATGATCATGCATATAATTCTTCATAAGTCTGTGTCACGCACCATTTATTATTGATAAGTTTTAGTTATAAAAAAAATCAAAATTCTATTTATTGATTGATTTGCCATGTTCCAATATTCTCTACTGTAAACGTGTCGAGATATAAACTTGCAAATAGATTTTTTTTTTTTTTTTTTTTTAAACAGAAAACGCATGAAAGTCAAATTAACATGCAAAAGTATTCTTTTCCAGAAAGGTTATCTTTTTAGAAATATATTTTATATATACGGAACGTTTAGTAATCGCATATTCTAGTCTATTTGAAAAAATATATAGAATTATATTAAAAATATATAGATTTCAATTTTTTTTTTTTAAATGAGTACGCCAACTTAATGCAAATATCATTTCTCAATAGTCAATCCCATCCAATATATGAAGATTTATTTCACTCAAGGACGTCTTTACACCACACATTATTCACATTAAGATGAAGAACCTTGCATTAATATATCTGTTGTGAATGAAAGTAATAAAATATAAGAGATAAGCTTAATTCGAGGAAACCAACAAAAGTCTTCTTTATTAACAAAACAACCGGGCCATTACAACGACTTGCTAAATAATGGAACTAGTGTCTGTACAAATAGACCCACTTACTCAATACTGAAGACCATTTGCCACTAAACTGAAAATCTTCAACTCAATCGTGAGCTAAATAATCTATTGGACCAACAAACATAAAATAATTATTGGACTGAACTCGTGATGCTTGGGCTCACAATACAAGAACCCCAACTCGGCCCACTTGCCTTGAGATCCTGCTCATCAGCCAGCACACATGTGACAGCATCAAACCCCACCATCCTCTTGCTCTGTTGGCTCGCCACTACCGTCTTCTTGCTCCATTGAGTTACCGTTTGCTTGAGGGCCTGATTCTGCTTCAACATTATTTGGATTGAAATACTGCTGGATTGAATCATATATATTGAATAATCTGACGGATATACCTTTGAGTAATTCAATAATCTGTTGATATAGATCGGGTAATATTCTTATGGAAAATAGAGCTAAAATAATCCACCCAAAAGTAGGGAATATAATCAATAATAGACAAGTACATGCAAGAACACCCGAGACGTAGCAAATAAGCCTCGCGGCAAGGCGATAGCTAGCATTAGGAATGGGTCGGTATAACTCCATCAATGCTAGGAAGTAAATACACATAACTCCAATAAAAAGATACATGATTGTACGGTGTGTCTCGAATGGAGAGGAGACTGAGTTCTGATTCTGTACTTGAAGAAGGTTCACCAACACTTGGATGAGAATTTGGATGATGAGTAGGAATTGGATGGTTGGATCAAGAAATGCTCCCTGCTCATCACTGCAAACCAAAACCAAAGACTATAAAATGTTCAGTAGTTTCCACCATCAAATTGATCAAACACCCCTATATATGCACGTGCATTTTCCTTTCAATTCTTTTTTTTTTTATTTTTGTCTTTGCCAGCAAAATAAATGTTCTTCGAGTCAATATTGAACATATAGATTGAATTAGCATATAAACTAAATCATTTCAAGACCACTCCATTAGTGCCACATGGACGACGGAATCTAGGATGTGCCCTAGGCTCTAGCTCGCAAAATTTGCCTAACACGCTGTTAATGTTGGTTCCATCTTAATAAAAAGTATTGATGTTTTAACCTTTTTTTTTTTTTACACGGAAAATAATATTACATCTTATTATAAGATGACATTATCTATCAATATTTTTTTATTTTTAAAAAAAAAATAAGAAATAATTCAAAAATAATGGAAAAAGTATCATATTTTCATAGTGAAATAAGAGTCTCGTATATAATATTATTCCTTTTATAACTTTAATGTGCATCACAACAAATGGTATATTGACACAACAAATTTGTAAATAGTAAAACTCTTTTTTATTACCACAAGATGTTAATGCGAGACTATGAGAATATAAACTAAATAACTAATTTAATCTCTCCTCACTAATTTAAAATTTTAAAACAATTAGTGATTAAATACAATATCATAATAGATATCTTAAATTTGATTATTGGAATTACATTTCACACTAATTTAAATTAAATATTCTATATGTTAAGTCTACTAATTAAGAGAAAGTTTCATTTCCGGTAGAGCGAATAGATTATTAAATTTACATCTTCCAACTCATTTTAAGTTTAGAGACAATAAGTAATTTAATAGTTGGTAACCTTTCTAATTTAGCATTGAAATTCAAAATAAGATAGGGGAAAAAACAGGAATAGTTGTGATTTTAATCAAGCAGTGAATCGCACATACTCTCGAGGAATGTTTGATCACATGCTTCCTCTGTTTTGCCTTACCCAAGACTTGAGGCCTTCTTTGATAATAAAATATTTTTTGAAATTTTTTAATTTTTCTCATAATTTCATTCTAAAGATATAAGAAATCTCAAAGAAATATTCTATTACAACATTTCATTTAATTTATATTCATACACAAAAATTAATACAATTTTAAAAATTTTAAAACAAAAAATAATTTTAAAATTTGTATTTAATCAATTTTTCAACTCAATCTATTTATTTTTACGAACTCCAATGCAAAATTTATTTTTAAAAAATTTATTCAAGAATTTATCTCTACTGTCTCGTTTGGATAGTGAGATGAGATGAGATAATATGTTAATAGTAGTAAAATGATTTATGAATAGTAGTGAAATGTTTGAACTAATATGTTTTATGGAACTTTGGAAAATGAGAAAGAAAAATTTGAATAAAAATGTTATAAAATTAAAATATTGTTATAATATAATTTTTATTTTAAAATTTAAAAAAATTAAATTATTTTTTTCATTTTGTTAAGAAATTTAAAAAAGTTATAATAATTATGTAACGATTAGATTAAAAACTTAAAAATTAATTAATTTTTTTTATGTATGTAGGGGTTTGAATATAAGATGTGATTGGATAAGTTGATACGACTTTACTATCCAAATTCTCAAGTTTTCAATAATATCTGGTGCTATGCTAGGAAAAAGTTTTCTTAGCTATTCTTTCACCACGGTCGAGGGGGGAACACGCGGAAGTCATAGACTGCCCCGCGAAAAATCATTTTTTAATTCCAAAAATAATTTATCTTTTTGAATTAATTAAATTTTACATAATAAGAGTTTAAAAAATATATAAATCAATTAAAAAAAAAAAAGAAAGAAGAAGAAATAAAAAAAGATCTCCCCACCAGATTGAATGGTGCGGCAGGATTACAATTGGATCGAATGGCCAAAATCTAGCCACAAGAAGGGGCCCATATTTTGGTGGTTTGATTTGAATGATTGAATCACCACGAGACGGTTGATTGTTACAAGGCTGTCGGTGACAGCTTGGCCAGGGAGAGGTGGCGGCAGCAGCAGGGTCAAGAGGAGACAATGGTCTTCGGGTGGAAGTCGAATGCGAAGGAACCCTAACTCTCTATGTTCACATGGAATCTAAGGATAGTAAAAGTGTTTGAGAATGTTTGTGAATAATAATAAAAAAGTAATGAAAAAGAAATAATAGAATATTGAATTGTTGTAAAAAGTAGATAAAAAGTAATGAATAGTAAAAAAAATAGATAAAAAATAATAATAAAGTAAATAATAATAGTAAGAGTGTTTGAGAGTAATTGAATTAATTTCATTAGCTAAATCCGTTAAACTGAAAGTCTTCTGGAGTGTTTTGTCTAAAGTATGCTGTTGACTGCAGGAGACGAGCTGGGCCCGGCGTGCATGGGCTTAAGGGATTTTCCCTGGGCCATTTATCATTTACTTTATCCATTTTGTATTTCAGTTAGGGCTGTAAATTAGGAAGCCCAATTCAGGCCCATGGCCTTTCTGCATATAGCAGGCGCCGAATGATTCTACCCCTTGTGCAAAAAGTTATGAATGTTTGAATTTATTCCCTTCTATCTCTTCTTCTCTACCTGTTCTGAGTGTGTGAAATAGCTAGAGTGAGACGGTTGATCTTAATTTTTAAATACTTGTTTAATTGAAATTATACAAAATTTTTAGGTAAATTATATATTTATGTTCACAAAAAAAAAATAATAATAATAATAATAATTACGTTTTTAATAAATTTATTTTTTCAGCACGCCAACGGTGGCGGACGAATAGAGAGACTTGTGTCTCACTCAGAATAAACTCGAGGGGTTATTTGAAGGAGAAAAAGACTTAATTTTAAATAAGACACGTTGTGCTAAAACTAACTCTTCTTAAATATCCTTTTAATTTTTTTAGCAGTGAAGATCATATTTTAAAGAGGAATAGATGTGGCCGAAGTCGGGTTGGCACCGGCTGTCACGCTTTGGGCATTCAGAGCTTGATTTTGTTGGGAAGATAAATAAATAGTAGTTTATGGAAGAAACGAAATATACAAGAAGCAGTTAATGTATGAGAAAGATGAATCAAACATATATATTCATTGATGCAGCTTATGTTAAGTTCATTACTATAAATGATTCCTACAACTCATTATCCAAAGAGGAAATAAAACATTGCAAAATTAAAGCAGCACTGATATCTGTTTTTAAACTACTAACCGCCGCTCCTGACGACCATTGGCCAGGTTGTTTTCGTCGGCCATTTTCGCTTTGTTCTCCGATCCCCGTGTTCTGTGGCAATTTCAGTCGCACCTGCGGCACCTGCAGGCTGCAGTGGCTTGCTTTCTGTGAAATATATGTGTAATGATACCAATGACTTTTCTCGGTAGTGGCTTGTTTTGGTATCATTACCCGTCTATTTTATACCAATGACTTCTCTTGTCGCGTAGTAGTAGCGAATGCAGTCGCGAATTTCGCGTCGTAGTGAAAACAGTCGCTTTCGAGGATGTAATTGTAATTGTGAGTCGCGTACGTAGGGATGTAATTGTAATTGTAATTGTAATTTGGGCAGTCGAGTAGTATCGAATGCAGAGGCGAGTCGAGTAGACTGCGAATGAAAGCGACTGTAAGTAGCGAAAGCAGTCGCTTTCGAGCGAAAGCAGTCGCTTTCGAGCGAGGATGTAATTGTAATTGTGAGTCGAGTCGAGTCGTAGTAGCGATGTAATTGTAATTGTGAGGCATGTAATTGTAATTGTGAGTCGCGTACGTAGGGATGTAATTGTAATTGTAATTGTAATTTGGGCAGCGGTTTTGACTTTGAGTACCGTTTCTGGAATCAAATATTTCGATCTTAGACTTCAGAATCGTTTCAAATATAATTTCAGTATAGTTTATATATAATAAATTAATTATATATGTATAAATTATATTTTAAAATAATATTAATATAAATCTTAAAAAATTAAAATACATATTTATAAAGTTTAATAATACTTTTAAGTTAAGTATAAATACTGATAAGATGATTTATAAATAGTAGTGAAATAATTTCAATTAAGTACTTAATGGATTTTGGAAAATGAGATAAAAAAATTAAATAAAAAATATTATAAAGTTAAAATATATTGGAGATGTTTAGAAAAAAAATTTCATCTCATTTCATCCCATCTCATTTACTTCTCAAACATTATTCAAATAAAAACAATTTCAAACTAATCATTACAACTTTTCTAAATTTTAAAATAAAAAATAAAAAACAATTCAATTTTTTCAAATTTCAAAATAAAAATTATTTTATGATAATATTTTAGTTTTATAATATTTTGTATTAAACTTTTTCTTTCTCATTTTCTAAAATCTAATAAATATTTTAACTCAAACTAACTCACTATTATTTACAAACTATCTTACTATTATTCACAAAATTCTAATCTCATCTCGTCTCATTCTCTAAGCATCTTAGATTATAATTTTTTAATATAAATTTTGTTTTAAGATTTGAAAATTTTTATTTTTATTTTATTTTTTATTTGAAATTTTAAAAAAATTGTAATAATTAATTTGAAAGTATTTTTTTAATGATATTCGATAAGAAAATAAAATGAGATGAAAATTATTTCTAAAAAATTATTATAATATTTAAATATTAAGATGAGGATTGATTTTACCATCCGGACGAATTCCCATTCTGTAACGAAGGGTGGAAAATTTTCCACACGGGCCTTTAAGATTAGAAAGCCATCCAAAGAAAGTCGTCCGTCTTGAAATGGACTGCCCCTTGCCTTCCAGGAAGTTGCATAAAAGAGAGCAGTAGCAGCATGAGCTCCGTTCGGATAAGAACAAAAATATTTTTTATTTTTATTTATTCTTTTTCATCATTTTTTTTAGTAATGCTAGATATAAGTCCAAAGATGCAAGCCTTGTACAAGCTTTTTGTAAAAATGTGGACCCCATCATGAAAAAGTAAATTTTTCACACTTTTTCATGGTGGGATCTACTTTTTTATAAAGGACTTGTGTGGGACTTGTACATTTGGGACTTGTATATATTATTTCTCATAAAGTATAAACTAAGGTATCCGTTTCTCCCTAAAAGGCAAACTTTTCTTTCTTTAAACCTGCCTTGATATATAAAAAAAAGTTAAAAAATAATGTTAATACAAATTTCAAATAGATAAATTATATACATGTTTTCTTTTGCAAAAAAATGAATCCTGCTAAAAAAAAATAGATTTTTTCTACACTTTTTCAACATAAAATTTTATTTTTTAACAAAGAAATTGTGCAAAACTTGGGACTTATCTATTGAGATTTTTACAGTTCATTTCTAAAAATAAAAATTGGACTCACTATTGCCATCGTCGTTCTAACCATTCAGTAACAATTCCGAGTTCCAGTGATATTCGGATAACAAATCAAAACATCAATCATTTGTTAGTATAAATAATGTGGAATTTTTTTACATAATTGATATGTTGAGTGTCAAAAAAAAAAAGTTACAAATAGATTTTTTCATTAGGATAACCCTTTTTTTTTTTTTTTAACCGATACCATGTTCACCTTTTTACAAGTATTGATGTAGTATTTACTTAAAAAAAAAAAATCATAAAAAATTAAACTGACTAGCGGGAAGGTTCCTCCCCAGATGAGCAATTGGACTTGAGGCCTTAGACACGAGTTATTCATACCACATCAATCGACTTTACCTGAGATTTTTTTGCTTATTTTCCATTATACTGTAAAAGCTAATTCGAGAGCTCTCGAAACCTCGTTTGTTTTTACAGATAAGATGAGATAAAATAAGACTAAATTAAAAATTAAATAAAATATTATTAAAATATATATTTTTAATATTATTTTTATTTTAAAATTATAAAAAATTAAATTGTTTATTTTATTTTGTATAAAATTTAAAAAAATTATAATAATTAGATAAGATGAGATAAGTTGAGAGCAATTATGAAAGCAAACGAGGCCTAAAGAGGGCTAAGACCAACATTTAGGAGACACCGGTAATTATCATCCGAGTCTTAGCGACACAAGTTTAGGAGATCTGTGCTCATCAATTTTCTCCAGGTCAACAGGACAAGAAATAGAATTATTTTTCTTCAATTTTCTACCAGCTCCAAAAGGCATAAGTATGGCTAAGAGCCTAAGACCAGACGTAGATAAGGGAACAGTATGGATGAACACTCGAAAAAAGCATTTGTATGTCCATCAAAAGCAATACTTTCCCCCCAAAGCAATTGAGCCAAATTAGACCTCCTGCAAGGTCAGCCTTTCATGGGGATATTATATATCATCTCTCGCTGCTTGATCCTTAAGACTTTGTCAAATGAGGGGCCTCAATTATATAGAACTAACTCACCTTCTATTTTTCAGTTGAGAACGGAAAAAGAAAGTGTTATTTTCCAAAGGAAGTCTCCCTCCTTATTCCTGACATTGGTAGCACTCTTATATAGTCGATAGATAAAAGTACCTAACATGATAAAGTGCCTTCAGATGGATGCAAGAAAGAAAATCTCATACATAAACAACGATGCAAAAGGGATATAATGCATTCTGTCAAAGAACAGGATTCACTTCATGCCATTTACATGGACCAAGAGTATCTTGCACTCAAAAGGTGAAGAGTTTTCTAAATTGAAGGCACGTTGAATGCAGTTAATAGGGGACGTCTCCCTCTTCAGGCAGATCCCAATTATCCTCATCATCTTCCTTCTTGTTTGTTGTGGCTTCCAGCTTGGTCTTTGGTGGAGCTCTTAATTGGGGGCGCTTGGTTATAGAACGAGACAGAAGAGCAATAAATAATCATTGTAAGGGAGAGATCTAACAGAAGCAACTCTACATATACACAGAACATAGATACATTATTAATAACAGGCAATGATTCTCCAGGGTAAACTAAACTGGCTTATAGTATTATAATTTCGTGTTTAAACTTGTCAGCTCAAATAGGGTCATATAGAGACGTTTCAAAGCATCACACGCAATAAATAACTCTGAGCTGGTCACTTATAAAAAAGAAAATCTAAATTAGTGGAATTTCTCAGGATCCCAAACCTTACCCACATAATGTCATTTATGGCGATTGCTAGATTGAACTTTTCCCCATTCTAAATGAAGTATATGAACTTTGTACTCCCGGAAAGACGCAACTGATCCCTACATGGTGGCTGGGTTTCTAAGGGAACAGAACAAGGAGACTGGAGTAGCCTTAGTGCTACAAAAACTCCACATATTAACCCAACAAATCCAAGATTAAGCAAAACTAACAACAAATAGCAATCAAATTGAACCTAAAGTGACCAAAATCTATTAACGCCATTTGCAACCTAATGAAGAGAATCATAAGAACATCATAGAGAGAAATAAAACGAAGTCCTTGATTAGCTAAGCACTCGACAAAGCCTAACCTTTTTTTGAAAAAGAAATTGAAACAACACCGAAGTAGAATAAATTAAGAGAGACAAAAAAGGCAGAGACCTCCTTTTGCTGCGCTTAGCGGCCTCCCGCGTCCTCCGCTTCTTCTCGTCCTGCTTATTTTCGAAGAACCTCCTGCGCTTACACTCTTGAGTAGCACCGCCAGAAAATCATCTCGAATTATGATCACATCTCGTACATTGCCAGAATAAATGTATCTCAAGCAAGCAACATAAGTATATTAAAAGCAAATTATTACAGAATATGTCTCCCCTCACGGTAGAATAAATTAAAGCAGTACTGGTAATCATGTAGTTACAAAAACACACAGACAATGAAGAAATTAAGAAGAAAAAGATGAAGAACCTTGCATTAATATAGAATAAGACATCTGTAGTGAATGAAAGTAATAAAATATAAGAGATAAGGTTAATTCGAGGAAACCAAGGACTCCAACACAAGTCTTCTGTATTAACAAAACAACCAGGCCATTACAAAGGCTTGCTAAATAATGGAACTAGTGTCTGTAAAAATAGACCCACGTACTCAATACTGAAAACCGTTTCTCAAGACCAGATAAAGTCTTACTGACTCAACAACTATTGAACTTATCATAATTATTGGACCAACAAACATAAAATAACTATTGGACTGAACTCGTGATGCTTGGGCTCATAATACAAGAACCCCAACTCAGCCCACTTGCCTTGAGATCCTGCTCATCAGCCAGCACAGACGTGATAGCATCAAACCCCGCCACTGCCGTCTTCTTGCTCCATTGAGTTACCGTTAATTGCTTGAGGGCCTGATTCTGCTTCAACATTAGTTGGATTGAAATACTGTTGGATTGAATCATATATATTGAATAATCTGACGAATATGCCATCGAGTAATTCAATAATCTATTGATATGGATCGGGTAATATTCTTATTGAGAATAGAGTTAAAATAACCTACCCAAAGACATGGAAGATAATCAATAATAGACAAGTATATGCAAGAACACCCGAGACGTAGCAAATAAGCCTCACGGCATGACGATAGCTAGCATTAAGAATGGGTTGGTATAACTCCATCAATGCTAAAAAGTAAATACACATAGTTCTAATAAAAAGATACCTGATTGTGCGATGTGTCTCGAATGGAGAGGAAGCTGAGTTCTGATTCTGTACTTGAAGAAGGTTCATCAAAATTTGAATCAGAACATGGATGGGGATTAGGTGTGGGATGGTTGGATCAAGAAATGCTCCCTGCTCATCACTGCAAACCAAAACCAAAGACTATAAAATGTTCAGTAGTTTCCACCATCAAATTGATCAAACACCCCTATGCACGTGCATTTTCCTTTCAATTCCTCTATTATTTTTGTCTTTCCAGCCAAATAAATATTCTTCGAGTCAATAGTGAACATATAGATTGTATTAGCATATAAACTAAATCATTTCAAGACCACCACCATTAGTGCCATATGGACGATAGGAATCTTGGATGTGCCCTAGTTCGCAAAATTTGCCTAACACACTATTAATGTTGGTTCCACGTCCTTAATAAAATGTAAGGATGTTTCAAACTTTTTTTATACGGAAAATAATATTACATCTTATCATGATAAGATGACATTTATCAATATATATTTTTTATTTATTTTTAAATAATAATCCAAAGATAATGAAATGTATCATATTTTCAAAATTGGATAAGAGTGTCGTATATAATATTATTCTTTTTATAACTGTAATATGCATCATAACAAATTAATAGTATATTGACACATCAAATTTATTTGTAACTAGCAAAACTCTCTTTGATTATGACAAGATGTTAATGCGAGACTATGAGAATATAAACTAAATAATTAATTTAATCTCTCCTTACTAATTTAAAATTGTAAAACAATTAGTGATTTAATACAATATCATAATAGGTATCTTAAATTTGATTATTGGAATTACATTTCACACTAATTTAAATTAAATATTCTTTATGTTAAGTCTACTACTTAAGAGAGCTTCATTTCAGCGAAAAGATAATTAAATTTACATCTTCCAACTCATTTTAAGTTTAGAGGCAATAAGTAATTTAACAGTCGTGTAACCTTTCTAACTTAGCATTGAAATTCAATATAATATAGGGAAAAAAACAGGAATAGTTGTGATTTTAATCAAGCAGTGAATCGCACAAACTCTCAAGGAAGGTTTGGTCAAATGCTTCCATTGTTTTGCCTTGCTCGAGACTTGAGGTCTTCTTCGATGATAAAATATTTTTTGCAAAATTTTTAGTTTTTCTCATAATTTCATTCCCAAAGATATAATAAATCTCAAAAACATATTCTATTTCAACTTTTCATTCAATATATATTAGAAACAAATTAATACAATATTTTTAAAAAATGAGAGAAAAAAAGTGTTGAATGAAAATATTATAAAATTAAAATATTGTTATAATATAATTTTTATTTTGGGTTTTGAAAAAGTTGAATTGTTTTTTATATTTTATTAAGAAAGTTATAATGACTAAATGAAAAAGTTGAAAATTGGAGATTGAAAGTTTTTTATGTATGTAATATTTAGATATTGAGATGTGATGGGATAATTTGGGAGGACTTTACTATATAAAACAGGCCTAAATCTAAAAAATTCCCAAGTTTTCAATAATATCTTGTGCTATATATGCTCAAGTGGACAAGTTTTGTTAGCGTTTCTTTCACCACGGTTAAGGGGGAAAGACGCGGAAGTCATAGACTGCCCCACGAAAAATTATTATTTAATTCAAAAAATAATTTATTTTTTGAATTAAGTAAATTTTACATAATAAGAGTTCAAAAAATATATAAATCAATTTAAAAAAAAAAGAAGAAGAAGAAGAAGAAGAAAAATATAATAAAAATTAAATCAATGATTGAATCACCATGAGACGGTTGATCTTCATTTTTAAATACTTGTTTAATTGAAATTATACAAAATTTTTAGATAAATTATATATTTATCTTCACAACAAAAAAATAATAATTACGTTTTTAATAAATTTATTTTTTTCACATGATACACGCTAACGTGGTGGACAAATAGAGAGACTTCTTTCTCACTCAGAATAATCTCAACCTTACATAAGTAGAAAAGGAAGCATACTAAAACGTTCCTTAACACCTTGGGCGGATGGGCCAAAATCTTTTGGATCAATTGATAACACCTTGATTTCTTATTAAGAACTAAGGATTGAATCCTCCTCTTCATAAAATAAAATAAAATAAATGAAAAAAAAAAGACACCTGGAGCAAATGGGCCAAAATCTTTTGAATCAATTAGCAACACCTTATTTTGAATGAGAACCAAGAATTGAAACCCCCTTGTAATAAAAAATGAAAAAAAAAAAGGGAAAAAAGAAAAAAAAGACACCTAGGGCAAATGGGTCAAAATCTTTTGGATTAATTGGCAACACCTTGATTTCTCACTTAGAACCAATGATTGAATCCTTCTCCTCATAAAAAAATAAAAAAAAATACACCTTGGGTGGATGGGCCAAAATCTTTTGAATCAATTGGCAACACCTTGATTTTGAATGAGAACCAAGAATTAAGCCCCCTCCTCATAAAAAAAGAAGAAAAAAAAAACTCCTTGGGCAGATAGACCGGTTTGGATTGGGGCCTAAAAATCACTCTTAGTACAATATAAATGTTTCCTACAACTCATTAACCAAAGAGGAAAAAATACATTACAAAATTAAAGCAGTGATATTTGTTTTTAAACTACTAACCGCTCCTGACGAAGATTGCCGAAGTTGTTTACGTCCATTTTCGCTTTGTTCTCTGCTCGCGTTCTTTTACTTCCTTGGCTCTTGTCTTGCTCGTCTTTCCTGTCTTAGCTTTAAATAAGCGTAGAATCCCCAACTATTTGGAAGGTGCAGCGAAAAAATTGTGAGACCCTAGAGTGTTACATGACTAGTAACACCCCGACCGACTTAGGAACGAGTAATGATGTTTTCTGTGATACAGTCAAGCAATGATAATATAATATTATTTTGTAATAATAATATGAGACCTACTTCTAAGCGGTCCGACTTTTTATTAGATATGTGTCATAATCCCTCCTATCATAATCACCCACGTCACAATTTACATCAAAAGCAAAATAGTTACAGCCACACACAATTAATCCTACTCCCTTCAGAACCACTTCGTCCTTGCACTTTCACTGTCTTGCTCCTTTCGAAATTCATCTCACTGAGACACAAGCATCTCTTCCGTCCATTTGCACCACCGCTGCAACTCATCTCGCCGGGGCCCCAGCTACCTTCCGTCGGAATTTCTGCCATCTCTTCTTTCGAAATCTCACTAAGCCAAGTAATAGCAATATAGACCCAATTACAAGAACACTGGTGTCAACAATCTCCTAAATTAACAATCCCAATCAGCAAATTTTCAAGGAAAAATAATCATGAATTCAAGGCAGTTACCCATTACCCATATATATATATGAAATTCAAGGCAGTTACCGAAAACATATTGAGGGAGAGAAAAATCAGTGTGTTTCTGGATCGAAAAAGAAGAGAGAATCGAAGAAGAAGAATCTTGAGGGAGAGAAAAATCGAACCATTCTAGGGTTTTTGGATCTGTCGTGAGAGGGGGCTAGGGCTGTCCGTCTCCATAGCCACGGTCGCGGGGGTTGGGGCTGTCCATCTCCTTGCCACGGACGCGAGGGGAGGTGCTATTCGCAGCACCGTCGCGAGGGTGGGTGGTGCGAGGGGGGCTGCTATTCGCGAGAGGGGTCCTGGTGCGAGGGGGGCTGCTGGTGCGAGGGAGGCTGGTGGTGCGAGGGGGGTACCTGGGTTGAAAATAGAATGGGCGAAAACAGAGATGAAAGGTAAAAGAAGGTAATCGGGTGAGGTGCGGCCACATGAATACATAAAATGCACACGTGTCTAGATATTATTGGTCGGCTGTTTTTAGGGACTTATAAACCCAACCGGTCAGAAGGTTTTCTCTAATAATATTGACTTTGTACCTGCTCATACTGCACACAACACTAACAAGGAAAAAGTGAGAAAATGGGGGTCGTTCTTTAAATGAATAATGATACCCGATACAACCCATTTCACAATTATATTTTAAGATAAAATTATTTTTATAAATTATTTTACAAAAATACCACTATTGTAAAATATAATTTTATAAAGTATTATGTGTTGATCCTTTTCCAGGTGTAAATACTCTGGGTGAACTTACTTTAAGTTATCAGACATATACGCGCGGAGTGGAGAACGGAGAACCAATTTTTGAAATTTGTTTTCTTATTGACTACTTATATTATATATTTTATCTTAAAGATTTTCAAGGTATTTTGTTAAAACAAGTCGCCCTTAAGAATCATGGGTATCTATAAAGGATAAAATACCTGGCCTACTAAAGGCCAGACCCAGCCCACCAAGCCACACTAGAGGACAAAATGGAGAGAAATGGAGTAAGAGACAAGAAGTGACCATAGGTGCAGGAGGTGTAAGAGGAGGGTGTCAGAAGGGAGTGGGAAATGAAAGTGATGCTCAGACACGCCAAGGGTCAGACTTGACCTCCACTGACAGACACACAAAGGGACGAGTCACCTCTTGGTAGGCAGGCACGCGCAATGGAGGGTCAGATAAAAGCAAAGGGCCAGTGGACTAAGGGGCTCTCGGCTTCTTCTTCAACCTCTCGAGGAAGACATCTTCTCCTGCAGGAAGAGTTCCAACTTTCTTTATGTAGTTAGAATTGAGAGGCTATGAGAGACTGTAAACAAGTATATTATAGTGAATTTTTCCTCTCCAAACGCTCGTGGACGTAAGCAACATGCCGAACCACGTAAATCTATGTGTCTCTTTCTCTTATTTTCTTTGCACTTGTTTTTCATTCACTGTCATAGACGTACGCATCGATACCGTACAGCCTCACCAAAACACTTCCGGAGACTCCAAACAATACCGATCAAGGCCCAAGTCGACCCAGTAGACGGGGAATGACTTTTTTTCTTGTTCCAGCCTGTTATGTGGTTTTTCCCTCATCAACAAGAGCCATGTAGGGAAATAGCAAGGGCTATCATTTGCATGGTTGCGCTCTCTTTGGTGCAGATACACGTTGGAGGATATAATATGGAAGAAGAGAAGTTAAATATTAGTGGGAAAGGTTGGTCTAAGAAGATGATGAAGTGCAGGCCGAAAAGAGCAGCTGGAATAATAATAATGGAAGCCAATGAAAGGAAAGATGATCAAGAGATTGTTGGTGATTAACGCAGAAGGTGGGAATAATAGTGCAGGCAAAATGTTTCGTGTATATCAGAGCAGCTCGGGCATCGGGTACTAACCGACCTGAACCGATTAAATCTGGAAGAGATTCGGTAATTTCCGATTCCGAACCGTGTCGAAACGGTCCATATATTTTTGATCGGGTCGGTCGAAAATTCGGCTTGAACAGGTCGAGAGGCTTTTATGTACAGCCTTACCCACCAATCATCTTCTAATGCATATATACTGGTGCAAAGTTAAGAACCATCTCGTTTTTGAGATCCACCAGTGTCTCTTATGTATCAGAAAGATGAATGAAACATATCCATTAATTGTGAATTCCAGGAAGGAAAAAAACAAGACCGGGTAAATCAGTAAGAGCATCCTTATTGAATTATAATTTGTATAATATTTTATAATTTTGTATTTGACTATTCTATTTAAAACTTATTTTCACATTGAATTATCTATCTATTAGTTTAAATAAAAATAAAATATTAATAATTTAATATTACCTTTTCCTAATTCTTTTTTAATATTTTACAATTCTACCAATTATATGTTAATTAAAAATCAAATTATAATTAACATATGATTAGTAGAAACAAACGGTAAAACTCCTAACAAAAGAAAATAGAGACAATTTGTAAAAATCTGAATTATAATTAACATATAATTGGTAGATACAAATGGTAAAAATCCTAATTAATAAGTAAAAGATGCATGAGTGATGTAGCCTTTTGAAAGGAAGTTGGAGAAAAAGAAGATAGGGGTGAACATTGTAGTGGTTTTAAAAAATTGGTTTTAGAAAATTATTCCATAAAACAACGTAATTTCTAAAAACTCAAAAATAATTTTTACACTAATTACTTTGTTTTCCAGGCAATCAAAGTGCAAAGAGAGAATGTTTTCGAGGGAAGAAATAATTTTTTAATGCTTTTAGTCTAGCTACAGTAAACACCAAATATGACCCAATGATTTGTTTTAATGTAGTTAAAAGTCATTTTTGTTTACATTTGCATGATCCAGCACGTTTTTATGTTCTATTAGTCAAATTTCTTACTTTATTTGTATTACGGTTACAGATCAAGATCAAGATAAAGTTCAAGACCAAGAAGATCAAGATCAAGATAAAATATTATAAATATGTATTTGATTCATTCGGACTTAACTTGTATATGAAAACACCATTATAAATACAAAGGCAGATCACCCAAAATATTTACGGTGATCTTTACAGAACATTCACATGGTATCACAGAGCCTCTTTTTGGATTAACATCCTCGTCGATCCCATGGCCTCCATCAACCCCACTCTGCCCTTCACCACCATGGTTCACCTTCTCACTATCAAATTATCCTCTTCAAACTACCTTCTTTGGCGCAGCCAAGTCTTGCCGCTGCTGCAATGCCAGAATCTCCTTGGCTATATTAATGGTTCACTTGCCGAGCCCTCCGCCACCATTGTTTCTGGTGACTCTGTTTCTGCAAATCCCAAGTTGGCTGAATGGAAACAAATAGACCAGCTTGTGCTTAGTCTGCTACTCTCCACCTTAACAGAGGAAGCCATGTCCGCTGTTGTTGGCTTATCTACGTCTCGGGCTGTTTGGTCTCAACTCGAAAATACCTTCAGCCATCGATCGAAGTCTCGAGAACTTCGACTCAAAGATGATCTTCAGACCATGAAAAAGAATGATAAAAGTGTTCCTGAGTTCTCTCGGGATTTCAAGGCAATCTGTGATCAACTCGCAGCAATGGGACGTCCGGTTGATGATCTTGACAAACTCCACTGGTATTTACGTGGTCTTGGTTCTTCTTTCTCTATTTTTTCTACCACTCAATTATCTCTATCCCCCCTCCCCATCTTTGATGATGTTGTGCCCAAAGCCGAAAGCTATGAAATTTTCGTTCGCTCCTTGGAGTCGACTCCCACTCCGGGCTCCACTACCGCTGCCTTCACTGTATCTCGTAGCTTCAAACCCAGTGCACATACAGGTGGTCGTGGAGAGGGTCGTTTCTCTCGTGGAGGACGTGGACGTGGTGGCCGAAATAACCGAGATCGAAATCGTCCCATCCGCTGCCAGATCTGCCGTGGTGAAGGTCATTACGCTACATCTTGCCGAGAGCGTTATAATCGGCCTCCTACTGCTGCAAACTTGGTTGAAGCTTTCACCTCCTGTTCACTTAATGATGGCCAAGATTCTGATTGGTATACGGACACCGGCGCTACCGCTCATATGACTCATGATGCTGCTCAGTTGGATAAAGCCAACACATATTCTGGTAAGGATTGTGTTGTAGTTGGTAATGGTGCCTCTCTTTCAATTTCTCACACCGGTAACTTCTCTCCGACTTCCTCTCTCCATTTAAAAGACGTTCTAGTTGTGCCTGGCCTTACTAAAAATCTTATATCTATTAGTAAACTCACCTCTGATTTTCCTTTCTCTATTACTTTTACTAATGATCGCTTTACTGTGCAGACTCGCGACACAAGAAGGGTGGTGGCAACCGGTCGACGTGAAAATGGACTCTATGTGCTTGAACGTGGTCATCAATCTTTCCTTTCCGTTTTTCCTAATAATTGTCCGCGGGCATCCTTTGATGAATGGCATGCCCGTTTAGGCCATGTTTCTCACAACATTATTTCTCTTTTGAATAAAAATCGTCACCTATGTGTTACTTCTTTACTCCCAAATCCTACTGTGTGCTCTAGTTGTCAACTTGCTAAAAGCAAAAGACTTCCCTTTTCTCTTAATACAAACCGTGCTTCTCATGTCTTGGATCTTGTTCATTGTGATTTGTGGGGACCGTCACCTATCCCTTCAAACCTTGGATTTCGATATTATGTTATATTTATTGACGATTATTCCCGATTTACTTGGCTCTATCCTCTGAAACATAAATCTGATTTCTTTCGTATTTTTCTACAATTTCAGAAATTTGTTGAAAATCAATTTTCCACTAAAATCAAGATTTTCCAAAGTGATGGAGGAACTGAATTCACTAATCATCAATTTCGAAATCACCTAAATTCCTCGGGTATCCGTCATCAAATGTCGTGTCCATACACTCCATCTCAGAATGGTCGTGCTGAGCGTAAACACAGACATATAACCGAAACAGGTCTTGCTATGCTTTTTCACTCTCATGTTCCTCTTAAATTCTGGGTTGACGCGTTCAGCACTGCCACTTTCATTATCAACCGCTTGCCGACGCCCCTTCTTGATAGTCGCTCTCCTTTTGAGGTATTGTTTGGTAAGCCTCCTTCCTACTCTAATTTTCATCCGTTTGGCTGTCTTGTTTTTCCCTACTTACGTGATTATGCCCCTCACAAATTAGCTCCCCGTAGTCGTTCTTGTGTTTTTCTTGGATATAGTATGTCTCATCATGGTTTTCGCTGTCTTGATCGTCTTACTAATCAAGTATTTATTTCCCGACATGCCGTCTTTGATGACCATGGCTACCCATACAAAAATAACACTCGCTCTGGACTTTTCCCTACTACCTCAATTTCTACTTTCCTAGAGCCCACTGCACTCCCCTCCCCAAACACAGTCACATCAGGGGCCTCTTTATCTTCTCAACCCATCCCGGAGTTATGTGGCCCATGTTTAACTGATCTATCTTGTAGTTCTATGCCAACTTCAGTTTTGCAAGTACCTGCTGTTAATGGGTCCGGATCCCCCTTGGCACCCATTTCGCCAACTTCAGTTTCAGCTTCGGGTCCATCTCCCGCTCCAGCTCCAGCACCAGTTCTTAGCACTCACCCCATGCAAACAAGGGCAAAATCTGGGATTTTCAGGCCTTCTACTCGGGCCCTTCATACATGCACTGCTCCAAATTCCAATCTCCTTCAATCCTTACTCACCATGCGCGAGCCCAAAGGGTTCAAGACTGCTGCCAAGCATCCCGGATGGATTACTGCCATGGATGAGGAGCTTCAAGCTTTGCATCACAACCACACTTGGGATTTAGTGCCCCGACCGCCAAATAAAAATATTGTGGGCTCCAAATGGGTTTTTCGCATCAAGTATCTCGCAAATGGTTCCATTGATCGTCTCAAGGCCCGTCTTGTTGCTAAAGGCTACACCCAGCAACCAGGCCTTGATTTTAATGATACTTTCAGCCCAGTTGTCAAAGCCTCCACTGTTCGGGTTGTTCTCTCCTTGGCAGTCTCTAATCATTGGCCACTTCGCCAACTTGATGTCAAAAATGCTTTTCTAAATGGCATTCTTCAGGAGGAAGTTTATATGGAGCAACCTCCAGGTTATGTTGATTCAAGATATCCCTCTCATGTTTGCAGGTTACGTCGAGCTTTATATGGGCTCAAACAAGCTCCACGAGCCTGGTTTCATCGGTTTAGTGCTTTTCTCCTTGCTGTTGGTTTTTCTTGTAGTCGGGCCGACTCCTCCTTGTTTGTTCTTTCCAAGGGTGCTGATTTAATCTATCTATTATTATACGTTGATGATATTATAGTGACCAGCAATAATTCAGATCTTCTTAATGGTTTTATTGGCAAACTATCTAAGGAATTTGCCACCAAGGACATGGGCTCATTAAGCTATTTTTTGGGTCTTGAAGCACATCGGACTTCCTCTGGTCTTTTTCTCAGTCAGGTTAAATATGCTCATGAAATTTTGCAGCGTGCCAAACTTGTTGATAGTAAACCCGTGAGCACTCCCATGGTCGTTGCACATCACCTGTCCACTGATGGTCCTGATTTTGATGATCCCTCACTCTATAGGTCACTTGTCGGTGCTCTTCAATATCTCACTATCACTCGGCCGGACCTCACTCATGCTGTCTCTGCCGTAAGTCAATACATGCACAAGCCTTCCCTTTGTCACTTTCAGGCTGTTAAAAGGATCCTACGCTACATCAAGGGAACCTTGCGATATGGTCTCTCTTTCACTCCATCCTCTTCCTGCGATATTCTCGCTTACTCGGATGCTGATTGGGCCGGCTGTCCTGATACACGACGATCTATCTCTGGCTATGCTATTTACCTTGGTGATAACCTTGTCTCTTGGCGTTCCAAGAAACAACCGACAGTGTCTCGTTCAAGTTGTGAATCAGAATATCGGGCACTCGCCAGCACCGCTGCCGAAGTCAAGTGGCTTGGTCATCTTCTTCGTGATCTCAATGTGACATCTTCCTCTTCTCCAATTCTACTTTGTGATAATCAGAGTTCCATATTTCTTGCCGCAAATCCAGTCTCTCACAGTCGCTCGAAGCATATTGAGCTCGATTATCATTTTGTACGTGAATTGGTCGCCTCTGGAGAACTTCGGCTTCAATATGTCCCTACCAATCTCCAGCTTGCCGATATATTTACCAAAAGCCTTGGTCGTCCTGCATTCATATTCTTTCGTTCCAAGCTTCGCGTTCGGGACTCTCAAACGCTAGGCTTGCGGGGGGGTATTACGGTTACAGATCAAGATCAAGATAAAGTTCAAGACCAAGAAGATCAAGATCAAGATAAAATATTATAAATATGTATTTGATTCATTCGGACTTAACTTGTATATGAAAACACCATTATAAATACAAAGGCAGATCACCCAAAATATTTACGGTGATCTTTACAGAACATTCACAATTTGCATTTGCATAATCCAATGAGAGTGCTCTAAAAGTAATTTACTATGCCATCCAGATTTGACCACAGTCTAGTGCAAATTGTATTTTTTTTCTTTTCAAATATTTTTTAAAAATTAGAAAAAAAACATCAATACATTAATAATAGTTACTTCCTTAATCATTAAATAAGAAAATTCAAAATAAAATAAAATACATGAACAGTTAAATTGAAGGGATAAAGTTAGGCGGCATAGTATTATTTTCCAAATGAATAATGATATCTATAGTGCGCACAATACTTTTTAAGGTAAAGGGTTCTGCTAGCGGGTTGTCTAGTGTTTACTGCTGGGCGTACCACTAGTACAAATTTGTAATTTTTTTAAAGTATTTTTTTAACATTCTTAATCATTAAAAAAATATACAACTTCACTAATAATCATTTTCTTAATCACGAAATTTAAAAAAATTTTAAATTTAAAATAATCGAGCAGTAATCATTAAGTAGCATTTTGCTTAAGGTAAAAGGGAGGGAAAAGTCTTCTTACAAGCGAGTTTGTGTATCGATGCTGACATGTAAAGCATTCGTTTAATAAAACTGTGTGAATTAAGACGAAAATGATTTTAGTGAGACAGAGAACCTTCTTCTCCCAAAATTTTCCTTCTTTTGTTTTTTTCTTCAATAAAAAAAAAAACCATGTCAATGTCGGTACACGGTTTGACACACAAATCGCTTGTACCTAGCAAGGCTCCACACGTACCCACACGTTACATTTTTCACTTGCCCTCGCCGCTCCTATCGATCTAGGTGTACCTATCTGTACAGAAATAACCGTTCCGAAGCAAAACGAGTAGGAAACACTTTCCATTTCAGTTTCGAGTTGGATGTGTTAAGTTATTACCCGTTACCTGAAAATAATAACCGAATTATCCTATACCTGATTTTAAACGGCACCATTTTAGCCATTTAGTTGAGTTTGGCTTGCCTTTCAGAATTAGGTCCTCTCTTTCAGGGGATGCTTGGAGAATAGGGCTGAAAAAATAAATTGGTGAACCGGCCTGAAATGGTTTCTGGGACCCATTTTGCCATTTTTTAAATGGGTAAAAATAGATCCGGTTTTTATTTTAGGTTTTCTGGCACCAAATCGGACCGGACCGGTTCTTATATTATATTATATAATTATAATATATTTAGTTATATATAAAATAATTTTATGCTATAATTTATATGCCAAATTGCTAATTAATATAAGATTAATTTTTAAAATCTTATTACTCATAACAATCAAATAACATAAAATTAATATAAAATTTGATATAATATAAAATTAATCTTATAAACCTTAATATAACCTTTTTAATTTTATAACATAAAGTTTTAATATTAAACATGAACATTTATTTGATAATATGTTATTAATATAAAATATATATTAATTACATTTTATGGCTTAATAAATTCTCAATATATTCCTTTTAATAAATATATTTCTATACATTTGACTATATGGTTGAGAGGAAGAAGAAGAAGAGTAAGGAGAAGACGGATGTGGGCCCAAGATAGAGGAAGGAGATGATTAGACGGTCCCAAACCAGCTCCCTTCGACCTCGCCAGTTCATTGATGATACCATTAAGTGGCCTCCACCTCGTGCTCTTCTCAGTGACTGAACCACCATTCCCGAATCACCCACAAGCTTCACAGAAGCTCAGAAGTACCCCGAATGCCATGAGACTATGACAAACGAGTTCAATGCTCTTCTAGCTAATCATACATGGTCCTTGGTTCCATCTTCACAGGCCTCTAACACCGTTATGTGAAAATGGGTGTTTCGTACCAACGGCTCGTCGATGGCTCCATTGAATGCCGAAAAGCTCGGCTAGTCACCAAGGGTTTTCTTCAACAATCTGAGGTAGATTTTGATGAAACATTTAATTAGTCCCGTTGTGAAGCCCACAACCGTGTGTTCTATCATTGCTCTTGTTGTAACTCGTCAGTGGCCAATATGTCAATACGACGTTCATAATGCGTTTCTCCACAAACCCTTGCATGAAACCGTGTTCATGACCCAACCCCCTGGATTTACTCATCCTCAATTTTCATCTCATGTTTGCAAGTTGCATAAGGCTATCTATGGACTTCGCCAAACACCACGTGAATGGTACTCAAGGCTAAGCTGCCATTTGGTTGATCTCAGGTTCACAATTTCCTCAACAGATCCCTCACTATTTCTACGTAAAACCAAGTCCAGCACAATCTTTGTCCTTGTCTACGTTGATGATTTGTTGATCATTGGTTCCTCAACTTCTCATATATCAGAACTAATCACCAACTTGCATATTGATTTTCCCATTACCGATCTCGGTAACCTGCATTACTTTCTTGGTGTTGAAGTGACCTCCACACCAAATGGTTTGATTTTAACCCAGCAGAAGTACATTCTCGATCTCCTTACACAGACCAATATGCAGCTTGCTAAACCTATAAAGACTACCATGGCCACCTCTGAAAAATTAAGTACCTTTACAAGGAACATCTTTGAAGACCCTACACTATACTGAAGCACTGTCGGTTCACTTCAATACTTGTCTTTCACAAGGCCTATTTTATCTATGTTGTTGGCAAGGTGTGTCAATATATGCATGCCTGTCGTGTACCCCATTGGCAAGCAATGAAACGCATCTTGCGCTATCTAAACCACACATCACAAGTTGATTTGCAATTTTCACCATCTTCAAATCTCAATCTCACTGCATTCTCTGACGTCGACTGGGCAGGGTATCCTGACAATCGCAGATCAACAAGTGGCTTTTGTGTCTTTTTTGGAGATAATTTAGTATCTTAGTCTTCGAAGAAACAACCTACCGTCGCCCGTTCTTCAACTGAGGCCGAATTTAATGCCGTTGCTAACACCACAGTAGAGGTCATTTGGCTACAACATCTCTGCCGTGATTTGGATATCACTCTTACTTGTGCCCCTTTGATTCATTGTGACAATATGGGTGCGACTTACCTTTCCTCAAATATAGTTTTTCATGTCCGAACTAAACATGTTGAGATCGACTTCCACTTCATACATGATCGGGTCTTAAATAAGTCACTGCAAGTGGCGTTTATTTATGGAAAAGATCAAGTCGCTGATGCATTAACAAAGCCTCTCTTTGCTGCATGATTTGCCTCTATGTGTTCAAGTCTGCACCTACAACACTTGCCGCTTGACTTGAGGGGTATGTCAAGGCTAATATTGTCCCAACAATAAAGCCTAGTTCACAAGTCTCACAACCAAAGGATTATAGCAGCATCATGTAACAAACACCTGCAGCATGCAGCGGTGCACCTCATTCCGTTTGCAACAAACCTAGGTCTAGAATATTCTTTCATATAAAGCCTTTCATTTTCAGCTATAAATGTACAAAGCATTACTGTAAAACTTCAAGCAATGAATATAGAAAAATAGAGGAACCTTTTCTCCAACATAGCGAAGCCAATGCCATTTAAGCCGGTAATTACTTGGCCCTCCTCGGCCTAGCAAAGAAGCAAAGTAGGCGCCAATGTGTACCAAGGGCCGTTCTTTTCCTAGATATACGGTAAGTTTGAAATCAGATCTTCCTAATTTTTTTCCATTTATAAATATCTTCCGACGAGCAACGAAGACTTTGAGTCAGTCATCTAAAAAAAGTCGTCCTACTTGAAATGGGCTTCCCCTTTGCCTTCCAGGAAGTTGCAGAAAATAAAACCCGTTTCTCCCAAAAGATAGGTAAAAAATAATGATAAAATAATCACTGAGATCACTCTACTATCCAAACACACCTACTCATCATCTGAGTTGGAGCAACACTAATGTTCATAGCTTTGTGCTGATCAATTTCTCTCCTGGTCAACAGAAGTTTTTTTCTTCACTTTTGTACGAGCTCCGAAAGGCACCAGTGTGATCTCATAAATATCTTTTATATCTTTTATAATTTAAAAATAAATAAATACAACACGTTGATGATCTCATCGTATTAAATATTGAAATTCACGTTAATATTCACTGATTATATTACCGAATTATAAAAAAGCTTTAGCAAAAAAAAATGGATTATCCATATGTTGATAAAAGCCACATATGCTAACCTTTTACAATTAATAAAATCATTTTCGGACCTCGGAGAATGATAAATAAATACCCGTTCGTGAATATAAACGGAAAGTATAAGCAAAATAGCATACACTGAAGAAATATCCAATAATTATTTATATTATTAAGCATTTTTGCTGAGTTATAGGATCGAATTTCAATTATATCTATCCCGTCTGTTTTGAAGTCCTGTATTGTACGCTTACAATATATTAAATTAGCTTACTTATTTTAAAGTCTTTACACCACACATTATTCACATTAAGATGAAGAACCTTGCATTAATATATCTGTTGTGAATGAAAGTAATAAAATATAAGAGATAAGCTTAATTCGAGGAAACCAACAAAAGTCTTCTTTATTAACAAAACAACCGGGCCATTACAACGACTTGCTAAATAATGGAACTAGTGTCTGTAAAAATAGACCCACCTACTCAATACTGAAGACCATTTGCCACTAAAACTGAACTAAATCTTCAACTCAATCGTGAGCTAAATAATCTATTGGACCAACAAACATAAAATAATTATTGGACTGAACTCGTGATGCTTGGGCTCACAATACAAGAACCCCAACTCGGCCCACTTGCCTTGAGATCCTGCTCATCACAGCCAGCACACACGTGACAGCATCAAACCCCACCATCCTCTTGCTCTGTTGGCTCGCCACTACCGTCTTCTTGCTCCATTGAGTTACCGTTAATTGCTTGAGGGCCTGATTCTGCTTCAACATTATTTGGATTGAAATACTGCTGGATTGAATCATATATATTAAATAATCTGACCGATATACCTTCGAGTAATTCAATAATCTGTTGATATAGATCGGGTAATATTCTTATGGAGAATAGAGCTAAAATAACCCACCCAAAAGCAGGGAAGAAAATCAATAATAGACAAGTACATGCAAGAACACCCGAGACATAGCAAATAAGCCTCGCGGCATGGCAATAGCTAGCATTAGGAATGGGTCGATATAACTCCATCAATGCTAGGAAGTAAATACACATATCTCCAATAAAAAGAGACATGATTGTGCGGTGTGTCTCGAATGGAGATGAGACTGAGTTCTGATTCTGTACTTGAAGAAGGTTCACCAACACTTGGATGAGAACTTGGATGATGAGTAGGAATTGGATGGATAGACCAAGAAATCCTCCTTGCTCATGACTGCAAACCAAAACCAAAGACTATAAAATGTTCAGTAGTTTCCACCATCAAATTGATCAAATACCCCTATATATGCACGTGCATTTTCCTTTCAATTCCTCTATTATTTTTGTCTTTGCCAGCCAAATAAATGTTCTTCGAGTCAATATTAAACATATAGATTGAATTAGCATATAAACTAAATCATTTCAAGACCACTCCATTAGTGCCACATGGACGAAGGAATCTAGGATGTGCCCTAGGCTCTAGCTCGCAAAATTTGCCTAACACGCTGTTAATGTTGGTTCCATCTTAATAAAAAGTATTGATGTTTTAGCCTTTTTTTTTTATACGGAAAATAATATTACATCTTATTATCTTATTACGATGAGATGACATTGTCTATGAATATTTTTCTTTTCTTTTTTTAAGAAAAATAAGAAATAATTCAAAGATAATGAAAAGTATCATGTTTTCATAGTGAAATAAGAGTGTCGTATATAATTTTGGTCAAAAGTTAATATCTGTTGATCCATCATACACAGTATTCAATTGTTGACCGTTCCGATTCAATATATTTAAGAAAATTAAATAATACAGAGAATGTTGAAGTGAATTTCAATAGACTACTTTGTTTTTTTAATTGCTTATTTTAAAAGATAGATATAGATTTCGGATTCAACAAACCCTAATGGCTAATATCAGTGTATCACAGATTCACAAATCTCATCTATCATAGATTCATAATTTCAAAGTAATTTCACAAACCCAATCACAAAACCCTAATATTACAAACACAATTTCACAAAACCCAAACACAAAACCTAATCAAAATAAATTTCGGATTCAACAAACCCTAATGGCTAATATCACAGATTCATCACAAAACCCTAATATCACAAACACAATAATAAAAAAAATCACAAAAAATCCTAAATTCGGATTCAAAAACCCTAATATCACAAATCACAAAACCCAATCACAAAAACCCTAATATCACAAAACCCAATCACAAAAATGCTAGTATGTAATTTCAAAAACAGAAAACAATAAAAATAAACAAACTTACCGTTACACGTTGATGGAGAATCGGAGACTCGGGCCTCGGCAGAGAGAGTTGAGAGAAGAGAGAGTGAGAGATGGCTCGAGAGTGAGAGACGAGAGAGTGAGAGAAGGGAGAGTTGAGAGTTGAGAGTGACCAAGTGAGAACCGGGAGGAGCTGAGAGTGAGAGCAGAGTGAGTTCTCACCGGGGCAGGGGCAAGAATTGGGAGCGAGAGGCAGAGTGAGGCGTGAGCGGCGTAAGGTAATCGTGAATCCTAGGGTAGAAATGTAGAATTTACACCCCTTAGGAAAACGGCGCCGTTGGGTTTAGTTATAGGAAATTAATAATATATAATAATATTAGTATAGTTATATTATACATTAGTATAATAATAGTAATAGTATAAATGATAGTTAATTTTTTTTTAATTTGTAATACATTTAATATAATATTAGTATTAGTTATAGTGATTTAGTATAACTATAGTCTATATTAATAACTATAATCTATATTAAACTATTAGTATTAGTTAAATAGTTAAACTATTAGTATAGCTATATAATATATGAGACTATATAATAGTATTAATATTAAACTATTAGTATAGTTATATATTAGTATTAATTACATTGATTTAGTGTAACTATGTTAATATAAGTATAACTATAGTCTAGACTTTATATTAAACTATTAGTATTAGTTAAATAGTTATAGACTTATATATTAGTATAGCTATATATTAATATTAATTATAGTGATTTAGTGTAAGTGTAACTATGTTAGTATAAGTATAACTATAGTCTAGACTCTATACTAAACTATTAGTATTAGTTATATAGTTATAAACTTATATATTAGTATAGCTATATAAATTATTAGACTTTATAATATTATTAATATTAGACTATTAGTATAGCTATATATTAGTATTAATTATAGTGATTTAGTGTAACTATGTTAGTATAAGTATAACTATAGTCTAGACTCTATATTACACTATTAGTATTAGTTAAATAGTTAAACTATTAGTATAGCTATATATTAGTATTAATTATAGTGATTTAGTGTAACTATGTTAATATAAGTATAACTATAGTCTAGACTCTATATTAAACTATTAGACTATTAGTATTAGTTAAATAATATTAAATTATATAATAGTATTGATTAAATTTTCATTTTTAAGATTAAATTTTTACTTTTTAATAATATTATCTTATATATAATTATATTAATAATAATATAATTTATTAATTATACATTATATATAAAACTTATATATATTAATATATAAAAAATATTTTTTATAATTTTAATTTTATAAACCGGTCCGAAAAATCCTATAACCGGAACCGGACCGGTTCCGGCCGGTTTAAGCATTTTAGAAACCGGTTCCGGACCGGACCGGTTCAAAACCGGTAAATCCGGTCCGGTCCGAACCGGTTTTCCGGTTTAAATTTACACCCCTAAGTAAAATAATTATTATATATGATATTTTTAAAAACAAATAATGACATAATATCTATTTGATTTTATTTATATTCTCATTCTTATTGAGTTAACTAAAGTTTTTTATTAGGTATATATATTTTTTAAAATTCTACTTTATATATATTTTTTTTTGGAATCTTCCTCCATTAGAGGTGCAATTTGCCTAACTCGTCTAATGGAGCAGCCAGCTCTGACCTGAACCGATTAAATCCAGGAGATATTCGGTAATTTCCGATTCCAAACCGTGTCGAAACGGTCCATATATTTCTGATAGGGTCGGTCGAAAAATTCGGTTTGGACAGGTCGAGAGGCTTTTATGTACAGCCTTACCCACCAATCATCTTCTAATGCATATATACTCGTGCAAAGTTATGAACCGTCTCGGTTAGTTTTGAGATCCACCAGTGTCTCTTATGTATGAGAAAGAAGAATGAAACATATCCATCGATGCAGCTTATGTTAAGTACATTACTATAAATGATTACTACAACTCATTAACCAAAGAGGAAATAAAACATTCCAAAATTAAAGCAGCAGTGATATCTGTTTTTAAACTACTAACCGCCGCTCCTGACGAAGATTGGCCAAGTTGTTTACGTCGTCCATTTCGCTTTGTTCTCCGATCCCCGTGTTCTGTGCCAATTTCAATCATACAGCGCTAGTAATGAGCTCTGCTCGTTCTTTCCTGTCTCTGGCTCTTGCTTTAAATAAGGGTCTTTTTGCTGACGGTGGAACGAAAAGATTGGATTTTGGAAAAAGTGTTGCGGAACGAGAGACTGCCACATTGGATTAAAGTTGGAAAAAGTGATGAAAAAACCTGCACTGCCATGGCCGACTGGAAGAAGATAAGAAGATCGTTGTGATTTTAATCGTCGAAACTCAATTTACATCTTCAAACTCATTTTAAGTTTACAGTCATTAAGTAATTTAACAGACCTTTCTAACTTAGGATTGAAATTCAATAATATAGGGGAAAATAACAGATATCGTTGTGATTTTAATCGAGTAGTGAATCGCCCATACTCTCTAGGAATATTTGATCAAATGCTTCTCTATTTTGCCGAAGACTTAAAGTCCTTGTTGGATAATAAAATATTTTTTGAAAATTTTTAACTTTTCTCATAACTTCAGTCTCAAACATATAATAAATCTCAAAAATAAATTCTATTTCAATTTCTCATTCAATATTTATCCAGATACAAAATTCAATATAATTTTAAAACTCTAAAAACAAAAATAATCTTAATAATTATATTTAAATAATTTTTCAACTCTATCTATTTATTTTCACAAACTCCAATATAAAATTTATTTTTTAAACGATTTATTCAAAAATTTCTCTCTACTGTCTCAAAATCCGATAAATCTAAAAAATTCTCGAAAGTCTTCTTACAAATAATATCTTACCCTATGCTCAAGTGAGGAAGAAGTTTTCTTCGTTAGCTTTTCTTTCACCACGCGGAAGTCAATAGACTGCTCCCACGAAAATCTAGCCACAAGAAGGGGCCCGGTCCTGTTATGACCCTTCTGGAGAGGCAGGAGAAAAAGGCTTGCTGTCGTGAGGAAGAAGAATAGTGCGAAATGAGGAGACACACCGTTTGAAGCTGGAGAAATAAAGCAACACACCGTTTTGCTGAAGTCCGCATGGAGTGCACCGTTTCGTTTGTAGGAGTCTTATGTTATTGCTTGTATTCTTGCATTTCCTTAGTCAGTAGTTCGTTATTTCTATGTCTACGTGTTAGTATATTAGTGGATGGGTCTGTTACCCGTAGGAAATATAAGGGAGGGAGCACAGAGGAAAAGGGCATTCTGGAACCTTGTGTGAATTGATCTATGGAGGTTGGAAACCCTCGAAGCTTTCCACTATCAATGAATATGAGTCTATGAGACTCTTTATCAAACACTTTCCCTGCAACTATATTTCTTCCGCAATTACTCTGTTTTATTTACAGCAGCCTGCATCTCATTACAAACAATTCCCAATTCTAAAATCATCTGACAAATTACCTTCCATATACAAGCAGGTACATAACAGGTCCCCTTGTTTGAACCATCATTAGACGGTTGATCTTCATTTTCAAATACTTGTTTAATTGATATTATACAAAATTTTCAGGTAAATTATATATTTATTTTCACAAAAACAAATTAATTACGTTTTTGATAAATTTATTTTGTCCACATGATGCACGGCAACGATGGTGGACGAATAGAGAGACCTCTTTCTCACTCAGAACATTCTGAGGGGTCCTTTCATATTTGAAGGGGGGAAAAGAAGCACATAAAGTCAAACTTAAATAAGAATCACTTGTCTTAAATATCCATTTTTTTTAGCAGTGAATACAATCTTTTAAAGAGGAATAGATGTCGCCGATCGAAGTCGGCCGGTTGCCACTAGCTATCACGCTTTGGCTGCTTGGCATTCAACGCTTTATTTTGTTCGGACCCCGCGCGGAGGAAGACAATAAATACCAGTTTATGGAAGAAACGAAATACATAAGCAAAGTTTTGACAAATATTACGTAGTGAACGCCGGGCCCGAAGATTTTGCCCCCACCAATCTTCTAATGGATAATCACGCAAACTTAAGAACCCTCAGAGTCTCTTATGTATCAGAAAGATGAATGAAACATCCGTTGAAGTCGAATAATCAATGCTTATTTAGTAAAACAAACAAAAGGGAATGATCATGTAGGTGGATTCATTGGTTATTAACGCTTATAAAACGAAGCTGATGATCATGATGCGCGCAGCTTTGGTACAATAAAATTATTCCTACAACTCATTAACCAAAGAGGAAAACATATTGCAAAATAAAAGCACTGATATATATTTTTTTAATACTAACCGCTGGTGACGAAGATTGGCGAAGTTGTTTACGTCCATGTTCGCTTTGTTCTCTGATCGCCGTGTTGTGTGGCAATGTCAGTCGTATAGCGCTTGAAATGAGCTGCTTGTTATTTCCTATGAGCTAACTCTACTTTAAATAAGCGTGCTAATTTGAGGGACCTAAAATTGGATAACATTGACCTCTGCAGCTTTTCGCATTATTTTGTCCTTTTTCATTCGTCGTCTGGTCGCCGTGTTGGCTGGAAATGAAATGTCACAATACACCAGGAACCCAACAGGTGTAGTGTGAATTCCAGGAAGGAAAAAGAAAAACATTCGAGGCTTTTTGCCGCCAACCTATTTTGAACATGCCACTTGCGGAGATGGAGGTTGGACTGTTGCTGAGGCGGAGTTTGGGGCTTTTGATAAGGTGGAGGTAAAAACAAGACCGGGTAAATCAGTAAGAGCATCCTTATTGAATTATAATTTGTATAATATTTTATAATTTTGTATTTGATTATTTTATTTAAAATTTATTTTTACATTGAATATCTATCTATTAGTTTAAATAAAAATAAAATATTAATAATTTAATATTATTTTTTCCTAATTATTTTTTAATATTTTACAATTTTACCAATTATATGTTAATTAATAATCAAATTATAATTAACATATGATTAGTAGAGACAAACGGTAAAAATCTTAACAAAAGAAAATAGAGACAATTTGTAAAAATCATAATTATAATTAACATATAATTGGTAGATACAAATGGTAAAAATCCTAATTAATAAGTAAAAGATGCATGAGTGATGTAGCCTTTTGAAAGGAAGTTGGAGAAAGAGAAGATAGGGGTGAACATTGTTGTGGTTTTAAAAAATTGGTTTTAGAAAATTATTCCATAAAACAACGTAATTTCTAAAAACTCAAAAATAATTTTTACACTAATAATTACTTTGTTTAACTTGAAGTGTTTTAATTGAAAAAAATATTAGAGTTAATTAGAAAATCAATGCCTCTTGCTCATTTACAAATTACTTTTCCGATTTCATTATTTTTTATTCTTATTATTTTTCTAAATATTTTTTAAACTCTTTAAATATTTTAAAAATAAAAATTTACAAATTCATTAAAAATACTTTCTTAACTATTAAATAAATAAATTAACTAGTAAATTAACTTTTTTTTTTTAGAGTTAGTTTACATACAATTCTCAAATGGAGACTACACATACAAGTCCATATAGTTATATTTAAAAAAAATTAAATTACAATAATATTCTTTTTAAAATGATATTTTTTTTTTATCCATATTTATCCATATTTTTTTTTTAAAGTAACTTTTTCCGATGGCCACACGTCACCGACTATGAACACCTGAAACCACAATCACAATATGAGAGTAATCTTTGTCCGACTAGCAACGAAGACTTTTGAGTCAGGCATCTAAAAAACGTCGTCCTACTTGAAATGGGCTGCCCCTTTGCCTTCCAGGAAGTTGCAGAAAATAAAACCGGTTTCTCCCAAAAGATAGGTAAAAAATAATGATAAAGTAATCACTGAGATCACTCCGCTATCCAAACATTACTCCACTATCCAAACATTACTATCCAAACATTACTCCACTATCCAAACACACCTTGCTCATCATCCGAGTTGTAGCAACACTAATTTTCATAGCTTTGTGCTGATCAATTTCTCTCCTGGTCAACAGAATTTTTTTTTCTTCACTTTTGTACGAGCTCCGAAAGGCACCAGCGTGGCTAAGGCCAGACCAGACGTAAAAAAGCATTTGTATGCAATACTTTCCCCCCAAAGCAATTGAGCCAAATTAGACCTCCTGCAAGGTCAGCCTTACATGGGGATATTATATTTAGATATTATCTCTTGCTGCTTGATGAACCTTGACATTTTGACAAAAGAGAGGGGCCTCAACCATATAGGACTAACTCACCTTCTATTTTTCAGTTGAGAAAGGAAAAATAAAGTGTTATTTTCCAAAGGAAGTCTCCCTCCTTATTCCTGACTTTTGGTAACCCTCCTATATATGTGATAGATAAGTACCTAACATAAAGTGCCTTCAGATGGACGCAAGAATGAAAATCTCATACATAAACAACAATACAAAAGGGTTAATGCATTCTGTCAAAGAACAGGCGGATTCACTTCATGCCATTTAAGCCTAAAATCAATATCTGCCAAACAAGTACGTACGGCCTGATAATCATCTCAAATTGAGATCACACATTACCGGAATAAATGTATCTCAAGCAAGCAACATCAGTATGTTAAAAGCAAATTATTATAGATTATGTCTCCCCTCACAGTAGAATAAATAAAAGCAGTACTGATGTAGTTACAAAAGCACACACAGACAAGGAATTAGAAGAACCCTTGCATTAATATAGAAGAAGGCATCAAACCTCCATTGCCGCCACCATCTTCTTGCCCCATTGTCTCACCACAACCGTCCTCTTGTTCCATTGAGTTACTGTTAACTGCTTGGGGGCTTGATTCTGCTTGAAGATTATTTGGATTGAAATAGTACTGCGGGATTGAATTATATATATTGACTAATCTGACATATATACCATCGAGTAATTCAATAATATGTGAATATGGATCGGGTAATATCCTTAAGGCAAATAGAGATAAAATAACCCACTCAAAAGTAGGGAAGAGAATCAATAATAGACAAGTATAATTAAGAACACCTGAGACGTTGCAAATAAGTCTCGCGGCATGACGATAGCTAGCATTTGGAATGGGTCGGAATAACTCCATCAATGATAGTTAAAAGTAATTTTTTAACATTCTTAATCATTAAAAAAAATTAAAAAAATATACAACTTCACTAATAGCCATTTTCTTAATCACGAAATTTAAAAAAATTTAAAATTTAAAATAATCGAGCAATAATCATTAAGTAGCATTTTGCTTAAGGTAAAAGGGAGGGAAAAATCTTCTTACAAGTGAGTTCGCACATCGATGCTGACATGTAAGGCATTTGTTTCATGAAACAGTGTGAATTGAGACGAAAATAATTTTCGTGAGACAGATAACCTTTTTCTCTCAAAATTTTCCTTCTTTTGTTTTTTTTTTCAATCAAAAAAGCCATGTCAGCGTCGGTACGCAGTTTGACACACAAATTGCTTGTACCTAGCAAGGCTTCAGACGTACCCACACGTTACATTTTTCACTTGCCCTCGCCGCTCCTACCGATCTAGGTTTACCTATCTATATGGAAATAACTGTTCCGAAGCAAAATGGGTAGGAAATACTTTCCATTTCAGTTTCGAGTTGGATGGGTTAAGTTATTACCCGTTACCTGAAAATAATAACCGAATTATCCTATACCTGATTTTAAACAGCACCATTTTAGCCATTTAGTTGAGTTTGGCTTGCCTTCCAGAATCAGGTCCTCTCTTTCAGGGGATGCTTGGAGAATAGGGCCGAAAAAATAGACTGGCGAACCGGCCTGAAATGGTTTAGTCTGGGACCCATTTTGTCATTTTTAAAATCAGTAAAAATTGATCCTGTTTCGATTTTAGGTTTTCTGGCACCAAATCGGACCAAACCGGTTCGTATATAATTTTTATATTATAATATATTTAGTTATATATAAAATAATTTTATGCTATACTTTATATGCCAAATTGCTAATTAATATAAGATTAATTTTTAAAATCTTATTACTCATAATAATCAAATAACATAAAATTAATATAAAATTTGATATAATATAAAATTAATCTTATAAACCTTAATATAACATTTTAATTAAAATTTTTAATTAATATAAACTTTTTAATTTTATAACATAAAGTTTTAATATTAAACATGAACATTTATTTGATAATATGTTATTAATATAAAATATATATTAATTACATTTTATGGCTTAATAAATTCTCAATATATTCCTTTTGATAAATATATTTCTATTACACACATAATATTTTGTATTCAACTTTTTCTTTTTTATTTTCTAAAATCTAATAAATATTTTAACTCAAACTAACTCACTACTATTTACAAACTATCTTACAATTATTCACAAAATTCTAATCTCATCTCATCTCATTCTCCAAGCATTTTAGATTATAATTTTTTAATATAAATTTTGTTTTAAGATTTGAAAAATTTTATTTTTATTTTATTTTTTATTTGAAATTTTTAAAAAATTATAATAATTAATTTGAAAGTATTTTTTTAATGATATTTGGTAAGAAAATAAAATGAGATGAAAATTATTTTTAAAAAATTATTATAATATTTAAATATTAAGATGAGGATTGATTTTACCATCCGGACGAATTCCCATTCTGTAACGAAGGCTTGGAAAATTTTCCAATTTTCCACACGGGCCTTTAAGATTAGAAAGCCAATCCAAAGAAAGTCGTCCGTCTTGAAATGGACTGCCCCTTGCCTTCCAGGAAGTTGCATAAAAGAGAGCAGTAGCAGCATGAGCTCCGTTCGGATAAGAACAAAAATATTTTTTATTTTTATTTATTCTTTTCCATCATTTTTTTAATATTATTTGTACGGAATTCAATATTCGGTGACTCTAATATTTTTGTAAAAGAACCGTTTGGGGGTATAAAGTATAAACTAAGGTATCCGTTTCTCCCTAAAAGGCAAACTTTTCTTTCTTTAAACCTGCCTTGATATATAAAAAAAAGTTAAAAAATAATGTTAATACAAATTTCAAATAGATAAATTATATACATGTTTTCTTTTGCAAAAAAATGAATCCTGCTAAAAAAAATAGATTTTTTCTACACTTTTTCAACATAAAATTTTATTTTTTAACAAAGAAATTGTGCAAAACTTGGGACTTATCTATTGAGATTTTTACAGTTCATTTCTAAAAATAAAAATTGGACTCACTATTGCCATCGTCGTTCTAACCATTCAGTAACAACTGATTCCGAGTTCTAGTGATATTCGGATAACAAATCAAAACATCAATCATTTGTTAGTATAAATAATGTGGAATTTTTTTACATAAATGATATGTTGAGTGTAAAAAAAAAAAGTTACAAATAGATTTTTCATTAGGATAAACCTTTTTTTTTTTTTTTTTTTACCGATACCATGTTTACCTTTTTACAAGTATTGATGTAGTATTTACAACAAAAGAAAAAAAAATCATAAAAAATTAAACTGACTGGCGGGAAGGTTCCTCCCCAGATGAGCAATTGGACTTGAGGCCTTAGACACGAGTTATTCATACCACATCAATCGACTTTACCTGAGATTTTCTTGCTTATTTTCCATTATATTGTAAAAGCTAATTCAAGAGCTCTCGAAACCTCGTTTGTTTTTACAGATGAGATGAAATAAGATAAGATTAAGTTAAAAGTTGAATAAAATATTATTAAAATATATATTTTAAATATTATTTTTATTTTGAAATTATAAAAAATTGAATTGTTTATTTTATTTATATAAAATTTAAAAAAATTATAATAATTAGATAAAATGAGATAAGTTGAGAGCAATTATGAAAGCAAACGAGGCCTAAAGAGGGCTAAGACCAACATTTAGGAGACACTATTAATTATCATCCGAGTCTTAGCGACATAAGTTTAGGAGATCTGTGCTCATCAATTTTCTCCATGTCAACAGGACACGAAATAGAATTATTTTTCTTCAATTTTCTACGAGCTCCAAAAGGCATAAGTATGGCTAAGAGCCTAAGACCAGAAGTCGATAAGGGAACAGTATGGATGAACACTCGAAAAAAGCATTTGTATGTCCATCAAAAGCAGTACTTTCCTCCCAAAGCAATTGAGCCAAATTATACCTCCTGCAAGGTCAGCCTTTCATGGGGATATTATATATCATCTCTCACTGCTTGATTCTTAACGCTTTGTCAAATGAGGGGCCTCAATCATATAGAACTAACTCACCTTCTATTTTTCAGTTGAGAAAGGAAAAAGAAAGTGTTATTTTCCAAAGGAAGTCTCCCTCCTTATTCCTGACATTGGTAGCACTCCTATATAGGCGATAGATAAAAGTACCTAACATGATAAAGTGCCTTCAGATGGATGCAAAAAAGAAAATCTCATACATGAACAACGATGCAAAAGGGATATAATGCATTCTGTCAAAGAACAGGATTCACTTCATGCCATTTACATGGACCAAGAGTTTCTTGCACTCAAAAGGTGAAGAGTTTTCTAAATTGAAGGCACGTTGAATGCAGTTAATAGGGGATGTCTCCCTCTTCAGGCAGATCCCAATTATCCTCATCATCTTCCTTCTTGTTTGTTATGGCTTCCAGCTTGGTCTATGGTGGAGTTCTTAATTGGGGGCGCCTGGTTATAGAACGAGACAGAAGAGCAGTAAATAATCATTGTAAGGGAGAGATCTAACAGAAGCAACTCTTACGTATACACAGAACATAGATACATTATTAATAACAGGCAATGATTCTCCAGGGTAAACTAAACTGGCTTATAGTATTATAATTTCGTGTTTAAACTTGTCAACCCAAATAGGGTCATAGAGAGACGTTTCAAAGCATCACACACAATAAATAACTCTGAGCTGGTCACTTATAAAAAAGAAAATCTAAATTAGTGGAATTTCTCAGGATCCCAAACCTTACCCACATTATGTCATTTATGGCGATTGCTAGATTGAACTTTTGCCCATTCTAAATGAAGTATATGAACTTTGTACTCCCGGAAAGACGCAACTGATCCCTACATGGTGGCTGGGTTTTTAAGGGAACAGAACAGGGAGACCGAGTAGCCTTAGTGCTACAAAAATCCGACATATTAAGCCAACAAATCCAAGATTCAGCAAAACTAACAACAAATAGCAATCAAATTGAACCTAAAGTGACCAAAATATATTAACACCATTTGCAACCTAATGAAGAGAATCATAAGAACATCATAGAGAGAAATAAAACGAAGTCCTTGATTAGCTAAGCACTCGACAAAGCCTAACCCTTTTTTAAAAAAGAAATTGAAACAACACCGAAGTAGAATAAATTAAGAGAGACAAAAAAGGCAGAGACCTCCTTTTGCTGCGCTTAGCGGCCTCCCGCGTCCTCCGCTTCTTCTCGTCCTGCTTATTTTCGAAGAACCTCCTGCGCTTACACTCTTGAGTAGCACCGCCAGAAAATCATCTCGAATTATGATCACATCTCGTACATTGCCAGAATAAATGTATCTCAAGCAAGCAACATAAGTATATTAAAAGCAAATTATTACAGAATATGTCTCACCTCACGGTAGAATAAATTAAAGCAGAACTGGTAATCATGTAGTTACAAAAACACACAGACAATGAAGAAATTAAGAAGAAAAAGATGAAGAACCTTGCATTAATATAGAATAAGACATCTGTAGTGAATTAAAGTAATAAAATATAAGAGATAAGGTTAATTCGAGGAAACCAAGGACTCCAACACAAGTCTTCTGTATTAACAAAACAACCAGGCCATTACAAAGGCTTGCTAAATAATGGAACTAGTGTCTGTAAAAATAGACCCACGTACTCAATACTGAAAACCGTTTCTCAAGACCAGATAAAGTCTTACTGACTCAACAACTATTGAACTTATCATAATTATTGGACCAACAAACATAAAATAACTATCGGACTGAACTCGTGATGCTTGGGCTCATAATACAAGAACCCCAACTCAGCCCACTTGCCTTGAGATCCTGCTCATCAGCCAGCACAGACGTGATAGCATCAAACCCCGCCACTGCCGTCTTCTTGCTCCATTGAGTTACCGTTAATTGCTTGAGGGCCTGATTCTGCTTCAACATTAGTTGGATTGAAATACTGTTGGATTGAATCATATATATTGAATAATCTGACGAATATGCCATCGAGTAATTCAATAATCTATTGATATGGATCGGGTAATATTCTTATTGAGAATAGAGCTAAAATAACCTACCCTAAGACAGGGAAGATAATCAATAATAGACAAGTATATGCAAGAACACCCGAGACGTAGCAAATAAGCCTCGCGGTATGACGATAGCTAGCATTAAGAATGGGTTGGTATAACTCCATCAATGCTAAAAAGTAAATACACATAGTTCCAATAAAAAGATACATGATTGTGCGATGTGTCTCGAATGGAGAGGAAGCTGAGTTCTGATTCTGTACTTGAAGAAGGTTCATCAAAATTTGAATCAGAACATGGATGGGGATTAGGTGTGGGATGGTTGGATCAAGAAATGCTCCCTGCTCATCACTGCAAACCAAAACCAAAGACTATAAAATGTTCAGTAGTTTCCACCATCAAATTGATCAAACACCCCTATGCACGTGCATTTTCCTTTCAATTCCTCTATTATTTTTGTCTTTCCAGCCAAATAAATATTCTTCGAGTCAATAGTGAACATATAGATTGTATTAGCATATAAACTAAATCATTTCAAGACCACCACCATTAGTGCCATATGGATGATAGGAATCTTGGATGTGCCCTAGTTCGCAAAATTTGCCTAACACACTATTAATGTTGGTTCCACGTCCTTAATAAAATGTAAGGATGTTTCAAACTTTTTTTATACGGAAAATAATATTACATCTTATCATGATGAGATGACATTTATCAATATATATTTTTTATTTATTTTTAAATAATAATCCAAAGATAATGAAATGTATCATATTTTCAAAATAGGATAAGAGTGTCGTATATAACATTATTCTTTTTATAACTGTAATGTGCATCATAACAAATTAATAGTATATTGACACATCAAATTTATTTGTAACTAGCAAAACTCTCTTTGATTATGACAAGATGTTAATGCGAGACTATGAAAATATAAACTAAATAATTAATTTAATCTCTCCTTACTAATTTAAAATTGTAAAACAATTAGTGATTTAATACAATATCATAATAGGTATCTTAAATTTGATTATTGGAATTACATTTCACACTAATTTAAATTAAATATTCTTTTTGTTAAGTCTACTACTTAAGAGAGCTTCATTTCAGCGAAAAGATAATTAAATTTACATCTTCCAACTCATTTTAAGTTTAGAGGCAATAAGTAATTTAACAGTCGTGTAACCTTTCTAACTTAGCATTGAAATTCAATATAATATAGGGAAAAAAACAGGAATAGTTGTGATTTTAATCAAGCAGTGAATCGCACAAACTCTCAAGGAAGGTTTGGTCAAATGCTTCCATTGTTTTGCCTTGCTCGAGACTTGAGGTCTTCTTCGATGATAAAATATTTTTTGCAAAATTTTTAGTTTTTCCCATAATTTCATTCCCAAAGATATAATAAATCTCAAAAACATATTCTATTTCAACTTTTCATTCAATATATATTAGAAACAAATTAATACAATATTTTTAAAAAATGAGAGAAAAAAAGTGTTGAATGAAAATATTATAAAATTAAAATATTGTTATAATATAATTTTTATTTTGGGTTTTGAAAAAGTTGAATTGTTTTTTATATTTTATTAAGAAAGTTATAATGACTAAATGAAAAAGTTGAAAATTTGAGATTGAAAGTTTTTTATGTATGTAATATTTAGATATTGAGATGTGATGGGATAATTTGGGAGGACTTTACTATATAAAACAGGCCTAAATCTAAAAAACTCCCAAGTTTTCAATGATATCTTGTGCTATATATGCTCAAGTGGACAAGTTTTGTTAGCGTTTCTTTCACCACGGTTAAGGGGGAAAGACGCGGAAGTCATAGACTGCCCCACGAAAAATTATTATTTAATTCAAAAAATAATTTATTTTTTGAATTAAGTAAATTTTACATAATAAGAGTTCAAAAAATATATAAATCAATTTTAAAAAAAGAAGAAGAAGAAGAAGAAGAATATAATAAAAATTAAATCAATGATTGAATCACCATGAGACGGTTGATCTTCATTTTTAAATACTTGTTTAATTGAAATTATACAAAATTTTTAGATAAATTATATATTTATCTTCACAACAAAAAAATAATAATTACGTTTTTAATAAATTTATTTTTTTCACATGATACACGCTAACGTGGTGGACAAATAGAGAGACTTCTTTCTCACTCAGAATAATCTCAACCTTACATAAGTAGAAAAGGAAGCATACTAAAACGTTCCTTAACTCCTTGGGCGGATGGGCCAAAATCTTTTGGATCAATTGATAACACCTTGATTTCTTATTAAGAACTAAGGATTGAATCCTCCTCTTCATAAAATAAAATAAAATAAATGAAAATAAAAAGACACCTGGAGCAAATGGGCCAAAATCTTTTGAATCAATTAGCAACACCTTATTTTGAATGAGAACCAAGAATTGAAACCCCCTCGTAATAAAAAATGAAAAAAAAAAAGGGAAAAAAGAAAAAAAAGACACCTAGGGCAAATGGGTCAAAATCTTTTGGATTAATTGGCAACACCTTGATTTCTCACTTAGAACCAATGATTGAATCCTTCTCCTCATAAAAAAATAAAAAAAAATACACCTTGGGTGGATGGGCCAAAATCTTTTGAATCAATTGGCAACACCTTGATTTTGAATGAGAACCAAGAATTAAGCCCCCAAGCCACTTCTAAGCGGTCCGACTTTTTATTAGATATGTGTCATAATCACCCAAGCCACTTTTTATTAGATATGTGTCATAATCCCTCCTATCATAATCACCCACGTCACAATTTACATCAAAAGCAAAATAGTTACAACCACACACAATTAATCCTACTCCCTTCAGAACCACTTCGTCCTTGCACTTTCACTGTCTTGCTCCTTTCGAAATTCATCTCATTGAGACACAAGCATCTCTTCCGTCCATTTGCACCACCGCTGCAACTCATCTCGCCGGGGCCCCAGCTACCTTCCGTCTGAATTTCTGCCATCTCTTCTTTCGAAATCTCACTAAGCCAAGTAATAGCAATATAGACCCAATTACAAGAACACTGGTGTCAACAATCTCCTAAATTAACAATCCCAATCAGCAAATTTTCAAGGAAAAATAATCATGAATTCAAGGCAGTTACCCATTACCCATATATATATATGAAATTCAAGGCAGTTACCGAAAACATATTGAGGGAGAGAAAAATCAGTGTGTTTCTGGATCGAAAAAGAAGAGAGAATCGAAGAAGAAGAATCTTGAGGGAGAGAAAAATCGAACCATTCTAGGGTTTTTGGATCTGTCGTGAGAGGGGGCTAGGGCTGTCCGTCTCCATAGCCACGGTCGCGGGGGTTGGGGCTGTCCATCTCCTTGCCACGGACGCGAGGGGAGGTGGTATTCGCAGCACCGTCGCGAGGGTGGGTGGTGCGAGGGGGGCTGCTATTCGCGAGAGGGGTCCTGGTGCGAGGGGGGCTTCTGGTGCGAGGGAGGCTGGTGGTGCGAGGGGGGTACCTGGGTTGAAAATAGAATGGGCGAAAACAGAGATGAAAGGTAAAAGAAGGTAATCAGGTGAGGTGCGGCCACATGAATACATAAAATGCACACGTGTCTAGATATTATTGGTCGGCTGTTTTTAAGGACTTATAAACCCAACCGGTCAGAAGGTTTTCTCTAATAATATTGACTTTGTACCTGCTCATACTGCACACAACACTAACAAGGAAAAAGTGAGAAAATGGGGGTCGTTCTTTAAATGAATAATGATACCCGATACAACCCATTTCACAATTATATTTTAAGATAAAATTATTTTTATAAATTATTTTACAAAAATACCACTATTGTAAAATATAATTTTATAAAGTATTATGTGTTGATCCTTTTCCAAGTGTAAATACTCTGGGTGAACTTACTTTAAGTTATCAGACATATACGCGCGGAGTGGAGAACGGAGAACCAATTTTTGAAATTTGTTTTCTTATTGACGACTTATATTATATATTTTATCTTAAAGATTCTCAAGGTATTTTGTTAAAACAAGTCGCCCTTAAGAATCGTGGGTATCTATAAAGGATAAAATACCTGGCCTACTAAAGGCTAGACCCAGCCCACCAAGCCACACTAGAGGACAAAATGGAGAGGAATGGAGTAAGAGACAAGAAGTGACCATAGGTGCAGGAGGTGTAAGAGGAGGGTGTCAGAAGGGAGTGGGAAATGAAAGTGATGCTCAGACACGCCAAGGGTCAGACTTGACCTCCACTGACAGACACACAAAGGGACGAGTCACCTCTTGGTAGGCAGGCACGCGCAATGGAGGGTCAGATAAAAGCAAAGGGCCAGTGGACTAAGGGGCTCTCGGCTTCTTCTTCAACCTCTCGAGGAAGACATCTTCTCCTGCAGGAAGAGTTCCAACTTTCTTTATGTAGTTAGAATTGAGAGGCTATGAGAGACTGTAAACAAGTATATTATAGTGAATTTTTCCTCTCCAAACGCTCGTGGACGTAAGCAACATGCCGAACCACGTAAATCTATATGTCTCTTTCTCTTATTTTCTTTGCACTTGTTTTTCATTCACTGTCATAGACGTACGCATCGATACCGTACAGCCTCACCAAAACACTTCCGGAGACTCCAAACAATACCGATCAAGGCCCAAGTCGACCCAGTAGACGGGGAATGACTTTTTTTCTTGTTCCAGCCTGTTATGCGGTTTTTCCCTCATCAACAAGAGCCATGTAGGGAAATAGCAAGGGCTATCATTTGCATGGTTGCGCTCTCTTTGGTGCAGATACACGTTGGAGGATATAATATGGAAGAAGAGAAGTTAAATATTAGTGGGAAAGGTTGGTCTAAGAAGATGATGAAGTGCAGGCCGAAAAGAGCAGCTGGAATAATAATAATGGAGGCCAATGAAAGGAAAGATGATCAAGAGATTGTTGGTGATTAACGCAGAAGGTGGGAATAATAGTGCAGGCAAAATGTTTCGTGTATATCAGAGCAGCTCGGGCATCGGGTACTAACCGACCTGAACCGATTAAATCTGGAAGAGATTCGGTAATTTCCGATTCCGAACCGTGTCGAAACGGTCCATATATTTTTGATCGGGTCGGTCGAAAATTCGGCTTGAACAGGTCGAGAGGCTTTTATGTACAGCCTTACCCACCAATCATCTTCTAATGCATATATACTCGTGCAAAGTTAAGAACCATCTCGTTTTTGAGATCCACCAGTGTCTCTTATGTATCAGAAAGATGAATGAAACATATCCATTAATTGTGAATTCCAGGAAGGAAAAAAAAAACAATCGAGGCTTTTTGCCGCCAACCTTTTCTGAACATGCCTTTTGCGGAGATGGAGGTTGGACTTTTGCTGAGGTGGAGTTTGGGGCCTTTGATAAGGTGGAGTAAAAAACAAGACCGGGTAAATCAGTAAGAGCATCCTTATTGAATTATAATTTGTATAATATTTTATAATTTTGTATTTAACTATTCTATTTAAAACTTATTTTCACATTGAATTATTTATCTATTAGTTTAAATAAAAATAAAATATTAATAATTTAATATTACCTTTTCCTAATTCTTTTTTAATATTTTACAATTCTACCAATTATATGTTAATTAAAAATCAAATTATAATTAACATATGATTAGTAGAAACAAACGGTAAAACTCCTAACAAAAGAAAATAGAGACAATTTGTAAAAATCTGAATTATAATTAACATATAATTGGTAGATACAAATGGTAAAAATCCTAATTAATAAGTAAAAGATGCATGAGTGATGTAGCCTTTTGAAAGGAAGTTGGAGAAAAAGAAGATAGGGGTGAACATTGTAGTGGTTTTAAAAAATTGGTTTTAGAAAATTATTCCATAAAACAACGTAATTTCTAAAAACTCAAAAATAATTTTTACACTAATTACTTTGTTTTCCAGGCAATCAAAGTGCAAAGAGAGAATGTTTTCGAGGGAAGAAATAATTTTTTAATGCTTTTAGTCTAGCTACAGTAAACACCAAATATGACCCAATGATTTGTTTTAATGTAGTTAAAAGTCATTTTTGTTTACATTTGCATGATCCAGCACGTTTTTATGTTCTATTAGTCAAATTTCTTACTTTATTTG